>CADDXX010000059.1:1300741-1485895 GCA_902810485.1 Alauda arvensis
GAGTCTCACAGCCACAGGCAGATGCAGGCTGTCTGTTACTTGCCTTCCCATGTCAGTAACTGGAGCTGGTAACCAAKAAAGTGATGCTGAACCTGCTGCTGTTTGGCAGCTATTGCTGCTCTGCAGACCCTCTGAATTTCAAAGGAGAAAATGATGAACAGACTAGCAGGCCAAGTTCCCATTTCTGTCTAGARGTACTGGATTGCAGTGGTTTGTGTATGCATTCCTTCCAGGAAACAAAAGCCTAATACCACACTTTTCATCTCATTGGACTGCAATTCAGATTTCTTACAGCAGCTATGTACTTTCATAAGGTTATTAATATACTGAAGGAATGATGGGAAAATTGTGAAGCCTGATTAATAGTGAAAATGTATATGAGAAACATAAAACTGAAAGAAAGGTTGGGCACTTCTGTGCTTATGTGGGGGTGAACTCAAGAGTCAGGTATGTCCTACGGTAGAAACAACACGAGAAAAGTCGTAAGTGTCAGATGTGCAAGTGCTTATATCTGGGTATTAATGTGTCTCTGGGTTCTGGTGAGGGTCTTGGAAGTGATTATTTTACAGCTGGCTTTAGGTAATGACTCTTATTATCCTTTGTTCCACTGAGAGGCAACATTTTTACAGCATTTTTTCCATGGGCAGTTCATTTTCAAGAGCTGTATCTTTTCAAGACGAGCTGTAGCGTTCCTTGCTTGAGAGATTTTAAAATCTTGAGAAAAGAAAAAAAAAAATCACCACTGTTGGAAATCATCCTTCACCTCCATAAAAATTAAGCAACAATACATAAAATGCACTTTGAGAGCAGCAGACAAATTCTTTTATGTCTGTATGTACTATCTAGGTTTTCTGTCTCATATAGCTACTATCCTAATTCCAGAAAGCCTTGTCTGCAGGCACASAGACTATTTTTGACACTTTCCTGCCATGAGCTTGAGGCTGGGCTAAGAGCTGCTGAATGTACAGAGAGGTTTGGATTTTCATCTTTTCTCTTTAAACCCATTTTCCTGCAGGGCTGGTGGACAGTTACTTGAATTAAAGCAGCATGCYCCAAATCGGTATTTATAACTACTCAGCAGTCACTGTGTATATTTTTTCCCTCTCTATGAATTGTCCTTTAAAGCTAGGAAAGATGCAAACAGAGCTAGCAGTGGGAAGAAAAGAAATTAGGTTATTTTGAGGCTGAGAAAAACAATTATGAGCTTCTGTGTGTGTTGTTATTTCCCTATGTGGAAGCATGATTTTGTGAAGATGATTGGGGACAGACAAGACTATACTGGGAAAAAGTTTGAGAAGCTCAGTTCTGGAAGATCAGAGGGAAGGCAAATTCTGTCCAATAAAATAACTGTAGTCTTAAGAATGATAAAAAAGCCTACAATTTTAATTTCCTAAAATAGCTATTAATTCCTTCATAGCCACAGGACAATGAAAAGCAGGGGAGCTGCATAAATGGTGTACCTTGTTTGTTTGTGCACCCCTCCTTATCCCGGCTGAGAAGAAAGGAAGCTGTTGGAAAGCTGCAGAAAAGTTTTCAATGAAGAATTGAGTAGGACAAGGTCTTGTGTGTAAACATGTAGGATCCATGAAAATATTGCTTAATGTAATGTACTGTCCCCAACCATTTTCTGATATTCTGTTGCCTTTGTAATGGTATCAGTTACTCATGGACTTTTCTTCCTTGTTCCTGYATCTGTGTAGTTGGGCCAGATCCTGCAAGCATTTTTGCATAAAKAGCAAAACATTTCCACCATGACTAAAACCAGTTTGAACRATGGTACTTGCCCAGTGGGATTCTTCTGCTGCCTAACGAATTTGTGGAGTGCTTTGCTTAAATTTCCTAGAATATTCATCTTAGTGCAATTAGCAATGTTTGCATCTCTCTCCCAGAGCACTGGACTAAACTCTTCAACCATGAAGAAAAGCATTGGAGTGGGAACAGTAAAGGATCACTGTTCTGCTAATGAAACCAAGTAACACTTTTGTGTTGCTTTTCCCAAAGAAAATGCCCTACTTTCATGTGAAACTGATAGTAACAACAGGAGCAATGGAAAACAATGAGTTCTACCTCCTGCATCCAGATCATCATCATACAYATTTTCATCATTAGAGGCTATGTTGTCAAGAAGGGCCAGACAAAACTTTAATTTAAGTAATTGGCTTGACAGGGTGACATGGAAGGCTGGGTGTAAGTGCAGGCAGTTCCTGTCTCATAGTTAAACTGCAGAATAACTGTACAGCTTCTCTGTTGGGAGAAGAAGTGAGTTTTAGGACCAGGTACAAGGATACTGCATGTGGGGGTCTGTGTGGAATATTGTCAGGTGTATTGAAGATCCCTAAATTGCAGCAGCCAGAGCTGGTTCAAGCTCAGATCTGCTTTGATAGTGATAATATGCACACTGTATTTCTGGATGTTGTGTTCTGGCTTTGTCCACTACAACCACTTCTCTTTTCTGGGAGGTCAGTGAAGGTTTAAATTAAACCATTGAAAAAAGGGGACTAATTCACCATTAATTAAGTTCAGAGAAGCTACAGAGGGGAGTGGAGCAGTGGCTGAGGGGTGGATGTTTCACAGGTATGGTCCTGTGAAATATATTGCCTCTTGAACTGTCAACACAGTTGGAGCTCTGTAGCTTCTTCTTTCYTTGGAGCCAGGCAGCTGGATAATTGATGTCATTCACTGAGGAGTGGTGAGGAAGCCCAAAYACATTCCCCAGAGCTGTTTTCTTAAGCCTTTCTTTGAAAGAAGAGGGTTCTGTGCTTTGYGGAGCTCTTTGTGCATCAGCCTGAGAAAATGATTCCACTTGATCAGTGCCTCAATTAAAAATGTCCAGCACAGACAGCAGTTAGAAAATCCTGGCTGCAGTTCATTCTGTGGTAGATGAAGCAAACCACATTCTATATGCTCTKCCTCTAGAGGTGTTTTACCTCCTGGTCTGTTGTGCAGCCTCATTGTACAAACACAAGAAGCAACTTTGCCCTGCAAAGTTATCAATGRGCCAAGGAAAACAACTGGGGTGCCATAATGATTCTCTTTTGGCCATGGCCTCTGGGGATCTATGGGAATATACCAAATAATCAAGCTCCCTCTAAAGATTTCTTTTTTTTCCTCAAAGCAGCCAGTGGCTTGACACAGCAGCTGTGCTGCCACCACATCAAAGAGACTAAAGGCTGAACAATTACTGAGGTGGGTGCAATGGCAYATTAGAAAGGAGAACTGAGTGGGCAAACCCACACAGCTATTCCTGTTGTATTTTTATCTGCAAGTAGGAGTCTGTGCTTGCCCAYAGCATTAACACCCTGTATTTCTGTGTCAACAGACTTGCAAAACYGAAAAACTGATTTTGAAACTGATGCAACAAGAGTAGCAGAGAGACTCCTCTGCTACAAATAATGCATTCAGCCTTTTCAGTGGGCAGATGAGGTCACAGACATCTCAGAAGTAATGAGATACTTGCTCCAAAATCCTCACTTGCAACAGGACTTGAGGGCAGTCCACCCAACTGCTGAGCAGACTGTAATAATTGGCCCCAAATCAAGAGTGARTAGAAGCATCCAGCCATTATTGTCTTACCCTGTACACCCATTTGAACATAAAAGAAAAAAATACACCTTTGTGTCTGGGACCAAATGAAAATAGGAGCCTCTAGTCTATGGGTTGTTACGTATTTTGTCTCTTATTAAAAGCTTTAGTTTTTGCTATTCTCAAGCAATTCCAGTTGTTAATATCCTCTTCACATTTCTCTGCAGGCTGCTGAGAGTTATTAATTTCATGTAGCACTGTCCATTTATCCAAGGTAATTTGACTGAGTTTCCTGTGGCTAATCACAGAGTAGAATCTGGAAAATTGCTCTTTTTAAGGGTGATTTCCATTTGAGGTGAATAGACTAAAGATCAGAATCCCAGATCAAATTGCGTCTGTGCTTTTGGAACATTCAGRGCTCTGGAGAATTGGATTTCATGCGGTTAATGCGCAGGAAGGAAAGGGCAGTGAGGTCCCTGGTGATAATGTCAGCCATGAGGGTTCTGACAGGCAGGGCTGAGTGCTTCATTAACTGCTGCTGTGTCCCTCTGAGCCCTGCTGCTTCCTGGACACAGCCAGAGCTGAGTGTGAGCTAAGCCACGAGGTATGGCACGTCCCTCCTCACCTCACTGCCTGCTAATCCTCAGGGAAACRAGTGCTTTGGTTCCATTCACAGAAGAATAGCCAGAGATCAATATTCTGTTAGCTTTATTATTACTGGTGCATTGTTCAGTCACCATAAGGTCAAAAAAGAGGTGGTTTAACATGTAGCCCTTTACCCCTTGTCAGGAAATGTCCTAAAGCAGTCAAGGCATCSTGTGCCTTAAAGTCTCCTACTGCCATTAATCTGACACTAACTTGTGTTTCCTCATACAACCCATCTCTGCCTTTTACCTCATCTTTTCAGGTCAAAACAGGGAAAATGAAGTCACCACTCTTCTCTGAGCACACCATGCTCTTCTCTGGACACATAGGGAACTCCTAACAGCTATGGACCAGCCATGTCCCATTTTAGTYTGTGGTCCTTCAGGCACAAAGAAGGAAGTGTACAATTACCTACATGAGCAGTTTGAGGGAAATATTTGCCTTTGCAGAACAAAATACATGACCATTTTATCTCATTCTGGCCTGTCCCAGAGCATTTACACAGAAACAACATGGCCAGATCTACTTTCGCTGGTTTGGAAATTACAGCAACAGAGCCAGGAACTAGAAAAGAAAACCCTGATAACATAAACAGGTCACAGTTATCTCAAAGACATGTCTCTGAAGGCAGTTTTTCCTGAGSAACATAGGCAGACTTGAGCTGTTAGTAGCAAGGCAAATGCCCTTTTGTGTGAGCACTAGTCTCCTTCTCATTGGGAATTTTTGGGAGCATTGTGCCACCCATTCTATCTTTCCCAGACTACTATCTTCAGTTGTAGAAAATACTTTAAAAGGTTCCTGTGTTWGTAGAATACATATAAGACTTACCTCTAAAGCTCTGCTTAGTCTTCCTGCAAAAGCAAAAACCATCCTATTAAGCATGGAATGTTAATGAGTCAGGTATCATCTGGACAGTAGCATTGTCTCATTTTAGTCTTCAGTAGGTCTCAAGGGAGATCTTACTATTATCCAGACTTTAAAGATGCTGAGAACAGAAACAACTGAGTAAATCACAGAATGTCTCCAAAGKCACTGCCCAGTCCTTTAGGCTGTATCATTCCTCATTGTTCCCCATATTACCCTGATATAAACTCACATCCATCTCTTTAAACTCGGTGTCACCATCACATTGCCTCTGTGCCTTCATTTTATTTCTCCCTTTGTCTTTGCTATATWCTTTTCATTCCTTGGTATCAGAGCATGTGAGCATTTGGAAGCCAGCAGTGTTCTTCAGCCCTTTTTAGCCTGACCTCTGAGAGTAAGGTTAGTGTTCACTGAGGACATTCCACAGTGAGGGAAAAGAACAGTGACAGAAGGCCTCTTCTTGGGAGAAAGTCTCAATCATTATCTGCCTTAGCAAACCACAAAGTGTTTCCTCTAAGCAGAAGAGCAAGATGTGGCCATGAAGCTTGGTAACACTATTGTCAGTATCCATACAATGCAAAGTCACCTTTCAAAAATTCAGACTTTATAAATATGCTGCACTGTTCTGCAGCCAGCATTTACTGAGCTTTTCCCAAAGTCCTTTCACAACCCAAAGTCCTTTGTTTTTCTAGCAGATCAGAATCAATGTTAATGCTCTTGGGATAAGGTGAGGGCAGTAGGAGTGGGCCCTAAGGAGAATAGAAAAGCTCCATGTGATTTACTGTGGGGTCAGAGCCATTAAAAAGCAGCCTATTCAGTAGAGAAAAACAGCCACAATGTGCTAAGCCATTTCAAATCTAGTCACACCTGCAGTTCTCAGATGCACAGCCAAGCTGCTATAGCCAGACTGAGCATTTAGAAATCTGATTGTACCCAAAATATGTCCTGCATTCTTTTGCCAGAGCTGAGGGAGCTGTGCAGCCTTGTGCTCTGGGAGCTTCCTGAGCTGCAGCCATTACGGTGATATCGCATTTCCTGAGGAATTCACTCCCACTAATGAGCAAATAAGATTGARCTGTTTCAGGTCTAGGCCTAAAACCCCTCTCAGCTGCTGCCTTCATAAGGRTGATTGAAGTTCCTGCACGCTGCTCTGTCCAGAGGGACCTTTGCCTCCACCTGGAGTCAACTGCATTAATAACACTTCTTCTACACTTCTSACATCTGCGTCACTGGAACAGTTTGCAGGACTAGCTGTGGGCTGCTGGGRTTTTATTTTCAATGTAAAGATGTCTGTAATTTCCTAATCAAAAGCAAGAAAGAAAGCAGAATGCTGTATTTTTTTAAATGAGAAGGTAATATAACTGAGTCTGAATATTTTGATAGGTGTACTGGAAGGGTATATAATGTAGCAAACAGTTGCACTATTTTTTCCTAGTATGAGTACTAACCTGAGAAATATTTTTCCTTTCTCTAACTAAGTCCYCTTCCAGTTCTGAAGTTTGGAAGTTTAGAAGGAGTGGAGTACAAAGTCTCAGTGAAATGTGAAGCTTATGTAAATAAATCTGGTAGTTAGCTTTGTAAGGTAGCCTATTACATTTGTTTTTCAGTTATCTCAAATACTGCCTAATTATTTGGGGCTTTTTCCACCCCCCAAAAAAAGCTAAATAGTGACACTTCTGAAAGCATCTGTGCTTCACACAAAGTCACMATCATATGGAAATTATATTCTTCAGTTCATGTAAAGCTGCTTTACAGGAGCCCTTTAGTAAGCGCTGTTACTTTTTCTTAATAATCCTGGACAATTTAATTCTCTTGTGCTTTCTCTCTGCTACCCTGTTTTGTACACGACCAGGTTTGCAGGGATTCTCTGTATTGTTTTTGTAATACATGGGTTGGTTTCTAGAAAAACTTTTACTGTTGTAATAATTGTTCTTGGATTGTGGAGCTCTATCTGTAAAGACAAAAACAACTTTAAAAATTCCCTCTGCTTTCTCCAGGTTTACTGWAATTAGCAAGTTTAGTTAAGAGGAATGTATTCTTTTAAGCTCCTGTTATGTTCTTTTCCAGTTATTGACTGTTTTCACTRTGTGTATACTTAGTACTGGTTCATTCCTTTACTATGGTGAAAATGATGAGTTTTGTTAATATCAGATGGAAGTTGTGGTTTTGGATAAAGTTCTTCAAATTAATAACGGTGTATGATTTTTCATTTTGTTCTCAGTTTACTTGAAAGTAGCTAGAAGTCTGGAATTGCAGTTATTTAATTATTACCTCTAGTGAAACTCTGACACTAGTAATTTCTTGCAATTTAGAAATCTGCATGATTTGGTAGCCTTGGGAAAACCATCTCTATTGAATATATGGCATGGGAAGAGCACTGTGGCTATTTCTACAGAAATGCATTTACCAGCTCTCAAAGTCCAAGTAGTGCCTTAACACCTCTGGGAGCCCAAAAAAGAGCCTTGTTTTCTTCAAACATTCACCCACACCACAAGCCCTTTGGCCATCCTGACAGAGCTGTGCAGGTGCCTTTGTGGCCATGGCCCCAAAACCCTGACCAGAGGCTTCTGAGGAATTCAAGGGGCATCAGACCTTGCTGCAGGATGTCCAGCAAGCTTTGCCAAGGCAGATAGTGGCAACARGAAGAAAGGAAAACCTTTAGCTTTGCTAATGCAATACAGCATAGAGATTATTATGGGCCTTTCCTTACAATTCTGCTAAAGGGATTCAATGAGACAAGTTTAGATCTGCTGAAAGAATGACAAAAGGACATGCTAAGGAACCTCTTAAAGCATAATTTCAAATAAAAAAATTTACTTACCTTTGAATGTAGCAAACTTGGAACATCATGAAGATGCATGAACCAATCCTGATAGCAAGTCTGCCCAAACTTCATTAAAAAAATAAAAGGCATGTTTTATTTAGTCCCAGTCTTTATCAATCTAGCAATATTACATGTTCCAGAATTTACCTGTCAGAATGTAAGGCAGTGCAGTTGCTACACTATAGCAATATCTGATTATAATTCACTTTTCCATTGCTACTAAGGAATCACACAGATCACATTTCTGTCCATTTCTAAATGCTACACAATRTTAAGAAATGAATATACTCTAGAAATGGAAGAGAATGTTCTGTTCAACAGTCCTTTAAAAATTTAGCTGTGTGTGTTCAGACTAGTAAAGCAAATTGACATTGTCAACACTGGTTTTTGCACAGCAKTATCAATGTAAACAAGCTGTCTGCTAATGTTAATTGCTCTGTAGTGAGACTAACAAAAAACATCAGTCTTTTAGCCCAAGAGAGCCTGTCCACTGTAGCATTTCAACTGACATATTTTGCTGTGTCTAATGCTACATTACAGTTTTCTTTAGGATGAAAATAATTAATTCAAATATGATCAAATCACTTCACTGCCTGAACTGCAGCAGGCACGTATCTTACATGGGTGTAGGTGAAGTTCTTTCATAAACAGCCTGCTATATATTTCACTGCCTCCTGTCTTAACAGAAACATKAGACTCAAAAGGAGCTTGCCTTTTGTTACTGCTTGCAAAGGCATTATTATGACCTAAGCAAATCACCCACAAAATTTGTATTACATTTTGTAAAGACAGACCTTATGATTCTAAATACATGGCATCAACTAACTCCCATATTTCCTTTACATGTTCAGACAATCTTTGCCCATTAGAGGCAAGAAAGACACTCCTTTTAGGAGGATTTTTTTGTCATTTCTGTTTTGAATTACAAAGATTTTATGCCTACAGATGTTAGTTGGGTACAGAAAAAAAGGTTTACTGCTCTCTGCATTKCCCTAGTGACTCCTTAAAGGGTAGGTAAAGTGATTTATGATTCCCAGGGCCTTCAGTGTAGCAAACAATTTTAAACAGAGGATTTTATTTTCTTAGCAGCTCAGCTCTTCTTCCAAGCACCTGGTGCTTTTAATTTCTTTTTTTTTTTTCAATCTCTCTACTCATTCATTTCTTACCTTGTGCTAATACCCAAACTCTTGATCTTTATCAGTATTTATTACTTTAAAAGACTTTGAGTAAATATACCTSAAAGTCCTCTGCAACAGCTGATGGAAACAAAATGCTTACAAAGTACTTATTTCTTTCACCTTCTGGCAAATCTAAACCCCCATTAATTCCTTTGAAAGTCTCATGCTTCTGTGTTTTTTAGATATTTTTTGTGACCACACCAGCTGCTTTTAGCCAAATGCATTTCTATCCTCTGTGCAACCTTCCCTAATAATTTCTGCTTGCTATTTACTGACTTGATTTTGTTTCAGGTAGGTGCTATCTTTTGAAGTGCATCTTGACTGGACTTTCCTAAAATCAAACTCAAACTTTGACATTGTAAGAATTTTCCTTACCTTCCTGTTTTTTTTGTAGTTCAAGGATATGTAGAACTTAATTCTTAAAGTTGTTGTCCCAGTTGCCTTGCTTCTGATTGTAGGATACTCTAGATGAAACCTTGTTTTTTCCATCTTCCAATCACAAATCTAGAATTTCTGTTCTTCAGGCAATTTTGGGGAGAAAAAAAAACCATTCTAAATGTGAAGAAATAAAATAAACAAACATAAAACTTAACATTTTGTTCTATTTCAGAATAGTTTTGTTTAGCTTTGATTTATCTATAAGATATTGAGACCTCTGATGTGACAAGAATCAGAGCATTTTTTAGTGCAATACAAGGGGGCTGCATACATAACTGCAGGCATAGCTGCAAACAGCTTTGGACTTTCACTTGCTAAAGTTTTCAATATAACCTTGCCACTGAAGCAATTATTAAATTCATCAGTATGTAAACAGCATACTGTGTCCAATTATGCTATATTTATTTTTATAATCTGTTAYCTGTTCTGTAATGAAAACAGCTTTTATGCTTTAATGTGTGTTCAAGTGCCCAGTTAAGACTGTTTTCTGCAGTGAGGCTGATTTAAGTTRGATGAGAACAATCCATACTTTACAGCAGTCCTGTGCTTTGCTCAGTGCTTCTCTACTTCCTGTGCATTAATTCTTGCTAAATGGGGAAGAGCTGTCTCAGAAACCTGCACCATGAACAAATTACTTMGACATCTAGAAAGTTCTGCTTCTAAACTGACTGATTATCTGCTCAGCACAGGAAATTGTCACAAGTGCTCACGAAAACCTCAGCAGGGCTGCTCTGAGGAGGAACTGCTGTGCTTCCCGTGGGTTTGTGTGTGGTGTGGGGCTGGGAATGAGGGCTCTGTGCCAGCTCCTGTCTGGAGGTGTGCTAGGGCTCTCCAGAGCAGACATGGGCAGCCTCACACAGCTGGCYTGGGAAGCTGGATGTGGGTTACCCCCTGTTCCCTGTTCAGACAAACCCCGTGACTCACTCCAGGGGAATAGGAAGTGCCTCCTTCAAACCTGCMGGCTAAGAGACTTCCATTGTAACACATCCATTTTAACAGGAAAGGACCACGGGAAAAGARTATCTGTTAAATCAAGTGGTGAAGCAATGTTTTATATTAAAATAAAGCAACACCAAAAAAAACCCATGAAAACGAAAACAACAAAGCAGATTTGGCATAGAAATGCGGATAATGTCTCTCAAACCACTTGACTATTTCCTCTACGCTATAATACARGCCACAGAAAATGCAATCTCATCAGATAATCAGGACTGAAATGCAGGGCCATTGCACAGCTGGAAATTAAAAAACTAAACATCAGGAATTTTTTTCCTGCACTGCAGGTGTCAATTGCCTATTCCATGCACATCCCAGAGATAAAATAATAGCACAATAGCAAGATTTAATGAGGAAAAAACAAACAAACCAACCAACTCAAAACAAAAAACAAAACAAAAGAAATACAAACAGAAAAAAAAAAAACTAAACACAAAATTGCTATAAAACCCCAGACAGTTTCTGAGCACAGAAAGGCAAATTTTGCCTGGAGGCTTTATGCTGARTGTCCCCTTGAAGGAGAGATTGTACTTTTTGTAGCCTGCTGGAAGGGCAACTCTGACAAGTCCAGGAGCAATCCTGTGACTGACACTTCAGTGGCAAGAACAACTTGGGCATGACTTTGACTTTCCCTCTGGACACCATCAATGGACTTCACTTTCCAAGGGACTTCACTTCCCATTCCTYGTGCATCTCCCACTTAATGTAGCAAGTTTTCCTTGACAACAGAGATTGTAAAATAAGATTGTATTTTCATAACCAGTTAAGTATCATGTCATTGCACGCATTTCTCACATTATTTAGCATATAACCATATTAGTTTATCCAGTGTGTTAGAATTATTCCTCCTTCTCCTCTCCTGCAGCTCTTGTAGTCCTGGCTTGGTGTGTGTTTGGGACCAGCCTGCTTCTTCCTCTCGGGGAAGGGCTAGTGGTCCCCTGCGTGCAAGTGTGCCTGAAGGAGGGAAGAAAAAGGGGAGACTTCTAACATATATAGGGTTTCTCTGAGGTAGGAAGAGGGAGACTGGCTTCCAGGTGAACAGACTGTTTATTCAGCAGCTGTACCCAAAAGCGCCGAGTTCCGGTTGGGATAGCATTCTTATACCCTTTTGTCCTGGGCGTGGAAAACCCAGGACTGTCCAATCAGACACGGAGGGGTTGGGGAGGGACAGCATAACAGCAACCAATAGTTTTCCAGGCATCCATGCATATTCATGTCCTCATTAGAACTTCCCGCTCCCAGTGGGAACAAAGAACCATGTGGGTTCAGGCACCTACACAGTGTTAAGATTTCACTGAAAAACTGCCAGACTTGGTATCTCAAGTCTCCACTGTGGAAAGTGATGCAGCCTAAAGGCTGACTATTACTCGTTTATCTTGAAGTTTTTGCAGCTGAAAGTTTTGGTAGCGTAGATACCAAGGTTCAAGTAATGATAGGGCCCATATGGCTAACAGTTCAGGTTATATGAAAAATTTAATAATTTCTGAAGCAGGTCTTGAAACTTGAGGCCAAGTCAGCTGAAGAGTTCTACGTATCTCAGCTGGTCTTACTGGCTACTACAGTGTCATTTTGAGATTTCTCCTTCCTGACCAATTTGAAAAGTGTAATCACTTGGGTGGGGATATTTGAAGGCAGTAATATTTTCAAGCAAAAATAGGTCTCACCTTCTCTGCCTGCTTCTGACTTCAATCCTCCCTTCATCTCAGGGAAGGTATTTAAAAGTTAGCATCCATTCCACTTAACAATATAGAAAAAAACTGGCAAGGAGAAGACATGAAAACCTTTAAATAACTCCAGATGTCTATTCATCAGCTGGAAATCTGCACAGCGTTTTCTAGGAAATTTGAAATCATCACAGTGGATGGATGCATTTATAAACTATGTCTGCAAAACTGCACATTGGTGCTTTTTGTCTTACCCCTGTTAAAATAGACAACTGGAGAAATAGCTTGACTTGTCTACTCCCAGCTGAGTTTCCCAACTGCTAAAACACTTGTATTTGCTCTCTTGTCCAATTCATCTCTATTTAGTGCTTAAGCACTAAAATGGGAGTATGGCAAATAGTATTCTAGAAATAGAAAATAGTAATAGTACTCAACTCTGTGAGTGCAGCCTTGACTTCAGAAACATGAGTTTGCCTCCCCATGTGCAGAGGGGGGAATCTGAGCTGTTCTCCTCTACATTCAGGTATGTGCTCTGACCAATGAATGCTGGACACTGCTGGGGTGGGGAGAAGGACAAAGAATATAATATCTCAGTCTTTCTAGTTAATGAGTTCTAATGGTGCACTGAGTCTCTCAGATGAAATCTGTGGTTCATGGAACAGAAGCTGCCCACTTGGGATCATCAGAAGAGCTTTCCCTTGGGTGGTGTCCCAAGGGAACTTTAAGAACAAAACTAAGAACTTTAAAGCAAACTTTAAGAACTCACAGATACTTGGAGAGTTCACAGGTTAGACAGCTTCCAGGATAGATTTGAATGTTTGGGGGATTTTTGAGCTTTAGGGTTCTTTTTGGTTGGTTGGTCGTGATTTTTTTAAGGTGGAAACACTGATGACGGAATTCAGAAATTTCGCTCTATTATGGAACTCTTTTTAAGCCACTTGGAGGCCTGAGTCTTATCTGTCTTATCTAATCTATCTGTTGATAGATTTATACTTGAAATTCCTTATTAGTACAACTTCACAATTGGTTTGATTTCTGTCACTGTTAGGATATTCAGCCATATGGTTTTTTCCTGTAAACTATATTATTTATAGCTATATTACCTCTTCAGGGTGGAAGCCTTTCTAATAATAAGATTCAARGCAATATGTTTTTGCTGTAACAGATTTTAGTGTCTGTTCCATAAGTTCTGTTTCATTTAATTGGCTTASTGCAATCTGTGAGGCTGTCAGGGGATGGCATCACAGTGTCTCTAAGTGGAATTTAAAGAAACTGAAGGAGATTTCTGAAAGGAAACTGTTAAAAAAGTCTTGTTCTAATGAGAACTGAAGTAATTCTTCTGATTGTTRGATTTTCATTTCCAAAACACCATTCCATGTAAACCTTGCAGTATCACCASTTCCTTAGTCTTAGAAACAAGTTAGCTTGGCTATGAGGTACTGATACCAGTTATGTAARGTTCTTCTTTGCTATGAATCAAAGGCAAAATCCTTATCTGCTTCCATGAAAAAGCAGCTTCTAAGCCTCAATTGCTCAATTCTCCAGATGTGAGACTATCCATGTTCCTTTTCTCCCTTGACCTACAAAATTRCCTCAACACATCACAATTTATAAGMACTATTTTTCTTCTATAATGATATTTACTTACCTTCTTTTCTCTCTCCTGTCTTCTTTAAGTTATGTTACTGCATAACCTCAAAGATGATTTGACCCTGGAAAAGTACATGGCTTTCCCTGGAAAAGTACATGGCTTTCCCTGGACAGCTGCAAAGCTGAGATGTGAAATTGCAACATTATTCCTAATGAAAACCATCTGAGACTGCACAATCTAAATCCAAAGTGGTATTTTTCCTATCTTGTCTGAGAGACCAGTAGCTTTGATATAATCATAACCAAGGTATTTCCCTTCTGTTGCATCTGTAACCAATGGTGTGTAATGCAATATTTTAACCTTGAGACAGCAATAGAACCCTCTCCTGGAATRCTACATTATCTACTATGAACTAATCCTTATATCACATCACAGTTGCAGTGACTGATGAGTCTTTTTCTTTATAGGCTATGAAAACAACATGRTTTATATCCCATATGTTCACCACTACATGAGGAATTCACAGAAGGCATTTGCCACCCCCTTACTGCTTGCTTTATCCTAAGTCACATAGGATATAGTCCTGTTAGTTATGTGGAGRTGAATCATAAACTTGAAATAGATATTGAAACAAAAATATAGTGCATTTCTTCTCCTAGATTCATTTTTCAACAAAGTGTTGTTTTGAAAAACTATTCCTTCTCAACAAATGTCACTCACTTACGGAAAAGATCCAGCACTGTTTAGAAATTCATGGTCTATTTATATAGAAGATCAAGTAAAATAATCAAAGTGTCCTCTGGCTTTGGAATCCTTTTAAGGATTCCTCTGATATATTGTTGAATGTCTATAACACAACCTTGAAACTTTCCTCTCTTGTGCAGTTTAGAAACACTGAAAAGTTATTTTCAGTGGCTTCCTCTGTAGTTTGCTGAGAATCACTGAAAGCAAGGACATGAGCATTTGGTTTCCAGCATTCAAAAAAGCACCATAATTTACTGATTGAAGCAAATTGAGCAATATTTTCAGCAGATGCCCAAAAGATCATCTTATTCATCTTCTCCACCCATATTTCAAATTATTGTACCCAGTGCAATGCTGGCTTCAGCAGGGTCCTTCTTGGTTAGGGCCACTGACAGTAAGCTCTAAGTCAGACCCTTTATTTCACATACCACCCAGAAAATTTCCAAGTGCATGACTGAGAGGAAAGGAAGTCAAGTTACCATTATTTAGAAACTTAAAACCCAGGGGAATTTGAAAATTCTMCTTTTTTGCTTTGCCATGATACCTGTCAGTATTTCTATTCACAGAATAGTGACTCAGTTTCCCTTTTGAATCAGCATATTAAAAGAATGAATCTGTTTCTCACATCCTGCTAGTASTTTTCCTTCTTTGATATGGAAACCTGCATCCCTGAAGGCAATGAGAGGAAAATTCTCTGCATAAGAATATGAGAACTGCTGCTTGGCTCATAAATAGATACCTATTGTCCTTCAATCATTCACCCCAAGACCAGTGGGCCTTAAAAGAAAYGTGCTGATGTTATGCTTCCTGTCGCCACTATTTGAAACTGCTTTCCCACTTTTCCATGAGTGATATCCTGTCTCACCAGGGCAAGGAATAACAATAAAAGGTTTCCTCTTTCTGGTGTTTCACATCAAAAGAAATAATACCTTAGCGGACATTGTATCTCTGATCAAACCTTTTCATTGCTTTTTAAATTTTCTTTTCAAAATAWAATCAGTGCATCTTCTGTGTTGCCACTGCTTTTGTTTTGCTTTGTTTTGGGGGTTTTTTGTGGGTGGGGATAGGGGGTGTTGTTTGAAAAGGGGTTTTTGTCACCTTCTTTCGTGATGCCTGCTTTTAATTTTGGTCCCTTTCTGTCTGTGAGGTTTCATTCTACAGTTTGGTAGTCACCTTTCAGGAAACCTCAGAATCTTAACTTAATGAGTTGGAGCTCTTATCTTAAATCTTCTCGTGACCATTGTAGATGTTGAGAGCCACTTTGAGKCACTTGGGTGTTTTTTKGTTTATTTGCTTTTCCTTAAATCTACAGCATATACAACAAACCTTTAAGTTTTAGGTCCTTTCCAACTGAAATACTCTATTCTAATATTTTGAAAAGAGTAAGAAAGCTGTATTCTTTGGGATGTTTTATTTATTGGTTCAGGGTTGGGTTTGTTTTTTTTTTTTTCATCTTTATTATTTTAATTTCCATCACCTCTCCTATGAAGATTGAGAGAGTTGAAGTTGTTCAGCCTGAAGAAGGCCCCTTCCTAGAGAGGACCTATGAGAAGGCAGGAAAGGGGGGTTTTATGAGGGCAGATAGAGGATGAGAGTGTAGGTTTAGCTTAGATATTGGGAAAAAATTCTTTCCTGGGAAGATGGTGAGGCACTGGTTCTGGTTGCTCAAAAATGTTTGGATGCCAAGTCTCGAAGTTCAGGGCCAAGCTGGATGGAGCTTGGAGCAACCTGATCTAGTGGAAAGTTGCAAATAGACTTTCATGTTAGAATGTGGCAAACCGGAGTATCTCTCTGGTTCTCCTGGATGGGCAGGAGCCTGGACAGGGGGGTGAATCCTCCCTGGCCTGTGCCTGAAACAGTGGTGACTTTTGGTCTCAACCCATGGAAAAAGCACTGCCAGGGTTGTCTGAGGATTTGGAGATCACAAGGGTTTGATTGGTGTGATTTTTATTATGTCACTGGGTGAGAAAGTATAGTTTTTAGGTTGCTACATAGACATAAATAAAGTAAAAATGGAAGCAGATCAGTGTGATAAGAGCACATGTTTCTGTCTTCCTTTTCCTCTTCCTCTTTGCAAAGRGTGTTGGGTTTTTAGGACTGGTAAAGGTAAAATTTCACTGCATGACATGGGTTTTAGTTATTGGTGTTTAGAGAAAAACAATGTTAACGTAGTTTAGAATATAAAAGCCCAGACACTGTCGTGGGCAGGAGAGAAACCATTTTTCCAGCTGCYTGTGAACTTCACRCTGGACAGAAAGAACTTAGAGATAAGATTTGTAAAATAAACATCTGCAGTCCACAACCCAGACGTTCTCCGATTCCTTCTTTCAAGCATGGGCCGGTGAGAAGAAAAATTTACACTGCTGGGGTTAATCTCAGAAGAGATAACTCCGACAGTAGAAAGGTTGCAAATAAACCTTCTTGAAGGTCTCTTTCAAACCCAAACAATTCTATGATTGTTATTAAATATGTTGGGCATAAAAAGAAGAAATAAAAAAATTATAATTTCAGAATCAGCAAGACTGCAATTTCTACCCTCAATGAGAAATCTGAGATGTTTTGCTTATTCCCAAGTGTAACAGAAGTGAAATGGGAGACAAGCTTCTTCAGAGAGCTGTTTACTGTAAGGAACACGACTACACGGAAACACCTTGCTAAATTGTCATGAAACAGGCAAAACAGTGCTGGGCAACCAAGTCACATGCTGCAGCTCAGAATTAACTAAAAATAAGTGTTGTCTGCAACATAACAAATTATCAACAAGTCAGATGGCCAAAAAGAGAAAAACCAAAATTGTTTCCTCTGGGGCTGGATTTCTGAAAATAAACAGTCTTGTCCCAGCCCTGTAACAGAAAATAGAATTCAATAGCATGGAGGAAAGAGGAAACTGGAAAATCATACAATAGCAATGCAGAATTTAAAAGTGCAGCAATATGAGGGAAGGGAGCAATAATGACGATTGTTCTTTAAGTCTGTGCTGAAAGCAGACAGAGAGGAAGTTTGGTTTGCCAGGGAGGCAACAGTCTGGGTGCTGGAAAGCCTTGKCCTTGCTGTTTACTCCTCATATCTRAACCAGACATTGAACCCCCTGTTTATACATTGCTTCCCAAACCATGCCTCTGCCTGGAAAGTAAAAATTATCTAAGTTTTTATCGCATTTTAAGCAAGAAGAGAGCTGGCAAACAATTTTTCAAAGCTGGCATAGTGGTGTRGTGAATAGCTCCAAGAGAACACTCTGTGGTGATGGTGGAAATCACAGCTATCAAAGAACAGGGAACACCTGTCACTTGCATTTTAAATGCTTATTTTTAGTGTATTTTTGAAGAATTCTGTAATTTTGTAAAAAGGCTTTGGTTTGCTTTGTCACCAAATTTCCCAGAAAGTCTCTGCTTAAGTTCCCCATGCTTATACAGTGAAACTTTGACCATGTTAAATTAAATGAGGGTGTYTCCAAATGAAAAGAACRTTTTGTCAGCATGAAATGGCTGTTCTGGGAAAGTCTTCAGCTGAATGAATTTAAAGTGTGCCTAATTATATGGATGGRACTGCCCAAAAGACTACTTAGGTCCCCACGTATTTTGGAGAGGTTTGGCCTTTCCATATAGAAACAAGTTCATCTATGAAAGTTAAGAKGAAAATATTTTCTTAGAAACAGAGTTTAGACACATATGGATCCCTAAAACTCTGATCCCAGAGACAAAATTCTGGCTACAAAATTCCAGGCATACTGAGGCTTCTTCATTGTTACCAATGCAAATTCTTATGCTAATAAAAGCCATTTAGCTTTGTTGAGCAATTATTATCTCCTTGATGAATTGCTTTTCCAAAGAAGAGATTTGGCCAGAGTACCAGTTAGCCAAGTCCTCCCTTACATCTGGGGACAAAATCTGCAGACTAAATAGCTCAGGCCACACATCACATCATAACCTAGTCTTATCCTCCATGCTAAATCTGGACAAGGAAGAAGCAAAGGAGCTGGATACCACAGCTGCATATCATCCAAAAGGTGTCCTCTAGCAGGGAAATTCTCAGCTGGAGCTCAGTGGWGGGGTGAGTGGGACAGGACTGCCCAGCCACACAGCCACCACCATATCTCACAACCARTAGATGCCCTGGACTACACTGAGAAAAGGGATGATCAGCCCTTCTGGTGTGTGAGCTAAAATAATCAGTGACCATCGTGAGGGTGTGTTGGGGGTTAGATTTGGTTTGGTTTGGTTTTGTTTTGCCCTTGGAATTTTTTCCCTCGAGTTGTTAAGACACTGACGACTGTGATTATCGGTACTTAACAAAGACAAAAGAAACCAGGGAAGGGAAGGGAAGACCGAAGGGACAGGGGAGCTGGGGG
The DNA here is from genome assembly GCA_902810485.1 of Alauda arvensis. Taxonomy (NCBI): domain Eukaryota; kingdom Metazoa; phylum Chordata; class Aves; order Passeriformes; family Alaudidae; genus Alauda; species Alauda arvensis. The sequence continues at coordinate 1,319,556 of CADDXX010000059.1, forward strand.
CTGGGCACTCTTTGCCTGGGCACTCGAGGAGAGAGAGGTCACCCAGGCTGTTTGGCTTGCTGCGAAAGGAGTTTTTCACTGTCACCATCGACTCTGCTCCTGGGAAAAAATCTACCATCTGCCCGTGTGCCCGGGGATTTCTGAGCTCTCCTCCTGCCCCACTGGAGTGGGCCCGACCCTGTCCCGCCGTCGCTTTTTGCGGCTTTTGCCTATGCTGACCTCACACCGTCTGCTCAGCCAGGACATCTCTGCTGCTCCAACCACCACTGCAGAACTGCCCATCCACCTCATCACCAGCCCGGGATCTCCCACCTTACAGCTTGGTGCCTCAGAGCCAGAGATCAGACTGCCCTGGGATTTGTGGTCCCTCGAGGTTTTCCTGGGTCTGTCTTATTATTAATGCTGTAGCTGCTTGTTTGTTTGCTTGTTTTGTTAGATATATATATATTAGTAAAAAAAACCCTGTTATTCCCAGTCCCACATCTTTGCCTGAGAGCCCCTTAATTTCAAATTTATAATAATTTGGTGGGAGGGGGTYTGCAKTCTCCATTGCAAGGGGAGAGCACCGGTCTTCCCCTAGCAGATACCTGTCTTTTCAAACCAAGACAGGGTGGTCACCAACAGTACACATTTGTGCCTGCTTTGTGCAAGTTCCAGACACCCCTGATCCTCAACAACATCAGTACATAGTGAAAATGAAAAATAAATAACCAGCTGTTTGGTTCTTCCTTTACAGRTTATACTTGGATGAATTTATGAAAATGAATGTCACTTGCAGTGCTAGTCACTTACTTCAAATACTGTGGACAAGAAATTAGGGTTTGCAGTGCTTTTATTTCACTAAAGGATGACCTTCACCTCACATCCCTGTGGGGGTGAGGAGGAGGCCATCCTCTCCCTGGTGCTTGGCTTCTGTGTCCAACCTGCTACTGTGTATTATCACTGGCAGATGGCCACACTCCTGTGTCTGCCCTGTCACCCTCACACAAATCAGCTCACCTGCTTTAGGTCACAACCCTATGCTGCCAGAGAGAGTGCCAAATAGCCCTCTCCTGTTACAAAGTCTCCTTCCCCAGAGGAAGAGCCCTGGGGCCATGCCAGAGCCTGGGGAAAGCAGAGGTGTGGTCAGTTGTTTCCTCTGCTCCCTGTGTGCTGCARCTTAACCAAGTACCCCTATTTCCTGGCAGCACACAGAGGTCTGGACTGTATCATGATTAAAAAAACTTGACTGTTCAATTTAGTGGTAAATAACTTGAATGAAYTTAAAATACTTGAATATATGAGCTGGTGAAATAATACATCAAAATACGAGCTGGTGAAAYGTTAGAACTCATTTAAATCCCAAGCCACTTCAAGGGAAAACAAGTTCTGTGCACTTCCTTGTAATTGCTRTAAACACCTCAAGGCTCCTCAGATCCTGGGCAAGGCAAGGGGAAGCACATACCCTTCTCACAAACGTACATCCCTTGGTTCACCATGCATGGAACACCCTTCCTGCCAAAAGGGTGTTTTCAGCAGCAGTTGGAATTTATCCCATGTTTTTAATCTGACCATAAACAACTGCATTGCATTTGTCTCTCTCATCTCTGAATGTTGTTTATACTCACTTGGATGTAGTGAAGGCTGGCTAGTCCATCTGGATTTCTTCCCCTGTTGCTTTTCCAGGGTAATTAATAAACCCTATCCTGTTTACTGACCCCAGTATGAGTCCCCAGAAACAGGGAGTTGTGGTGATTCACATTAGTTGTTTAGAGTTCAGTGAAAAAAAAAATGTTACCTGCACTGCCAGTACTTGGTAAAGAGGTATGAAATGACAGTGGCTCTCAAGAGGAGTCAGGACCCTGTCTCTCTGAATTCAGTGAGGCCACTACATCAGAAAGATGCACCCATGGCATTTAGCAGTATGTGCAATACTGAAGAGAGCTTGGATCACGTCTGGGCATTTCCAACCATGTGCTCAAAGCTCTCAGAAATCAGAAGTATTTTTATCTAAATATTTGAAAGTCCTTTGCATTCAGTGAGCTAAGCAGTTGTAATAATCTGGGCAATTGTCTTGGAGTGCTTGGTAAAAGCATGCAGGGGCCTTTTCTAATAAGAAGCCTGTATGAATACCTATGTACATATAAATGCATGTGCCAGGAATTGCTGCAAAGACAAAAACTATGATACTTCTGAGTTTTATTTAGAATTTTGTAAATAGAAGCAGAAATCAGAGCATGAACCACTGTATTAGGCTAAAAATCTGTCACTCATGAGAGTGGTTTTTGTGAGGCACACCTATCTCTCCTTACTTGTATAAGTAAGTATTTTTCTTGGCAAGAGTCTATGAAAAATTAAATGTAGTTTTCTAAGCAAGAGGAGGCAGGACAGTGGGCTAGTTACTCTCCCAATTTCCTGGGAGAAATTCMTAGGCAGAGCTCTTTGCCCAGTTTTAGGGAGAATTATGAGACTACTGGGCATTTTTACATGTCAGAAACCAATCCTAGCACAGTTTATACATACTAAAGGACTGTCACAAAGAGTACTACAAGCTAATTGATSCCAGCAGTCTCTCTAAAAGAGGTTGCCATGATACATCCTGACCCTCCAGTCACATTTGTTCTGCACATTACAGGGATGATGTCAGGCACAAGCCATGTAATTCCAGAAACACCCTTGGGGAATTTATCTATAATATTCCTCAATCTAGTATAGCAGCACAACATTTATTAAATCTGATTATTATTGTCATAGAAACCTGGAAGATCACAGTGGAGTTAMTGTGCTTTCCCACCCACTGTCCTTTGGAGAGGACCAGATGGAAATCACATTGCTTCCTGAAGAGATGGGATGGAAACTGCCCCCCTTCCTGGGCTAATCTCTACCATCAATACCCAGTGGGAGCACACCTGCCTGTGTGGTGTCAGTCATCTCTGCTTACACAGCTTTACACTCTTGGTTCTGTAGCAATTCAGGCAAAAGGAGAAACTTCAGATGGTGATTTTTGCCCCGTTTGAACACGATCTAGTTAGGAATATGCTCTGGAGTCAACAACATGGGGCTTCATCACAAGTCCCTCCTTTAGAGCCAGTTGTGTGGTAACTCTTCTGCAGACAACAAGAGAAAAAAACCCACCTTGGATACAGATAAACACAGACATGGCTTCTTGTCCTCATTTGAAATGGAAAATATAAACTCGGATGTTTAGATAGGCTCTCCTCTAGCAGCTTCTTTCTTGCTGTTCACTTTCACATGAGCCTTTTGTAATTTAAAACATGTTTGAGGCTTCTAATTACTTAGGAATGCTTTCCATTACATCTGTCCTGAAGCTCTGTCCCTCTGAATGTCCTTGGTAGCCCTGTGTGGGCTGTGGTTTTTATCCCTCCTGTTCTCCTTCTCCGTTACAGCCTTTACTTCCCAGTCTGACTATGCACACTGCAGAAATGGTCTTTTGCTTTCCAAAATGCACCATAAGGTAGTACAGGACATGACCTGAGCAGGGATGTCAAACCAAGACCTTGAGAGCCATGATTGCAGGGTGMTTTCCAGCCCAGGCAGACACCTCTCAGTGTCAAAATGCTCAGCAGAAATGCCCACATTGCATGAAAATAAGTAATAAAGGATAAAGTTTGGATGGATTTTTTTACGTTTGTCCACAAAGACAATAAAACCGTTAGCAAAAAAAAAAAAAAAATTAAGTGTCTGCTCTGAATATTGATTGCTGGAATTATAAATAAAAAGAAAAAACAATCTCAAAACCATTCTTAGAAATAGATTGAAGTAAAAAATATTTACATGACTTGGGTACAGTTATTTTCCACCAATGCCTATAGCAGACAGATTCATGGGGACAGATTTATTTACAGTATTTTGTAAGATTATAGAGATACAGAGATCAGTTTAAGAAACCCTAAAACGGCTTACATTCAGAAGAATTTTCCACACATTGATGTTCTTATTTATTCTGTAAGGTCAGACCATCAGCCAGTGCTGTGGACAGAACAAGGCCTAGATTGGCTTCTGATTTGAAGCTGCACACTTTTCCTGCTCCTGTGTGCACCCCCTGCTCTGGCTGCTCCCCAGTGCTTATGAGGTGCACCAACTCCATCCCTTGTCACAGATGCAGAGCAGCCTGCATGGGAGGATATCAAAGTATTTTGAAGGACTCACATGTGCAGGAGTTGGCCCAGAACCATCTCCAGTTTTCAGCAGCATGATGGAGGAGTTAGAAAGTTTSCACTGAAGGRTATMAATTCTGCCCTTATGACCAGCCATRTCTGAAATAAAACAAGATTAAGCTGCAAATAAATTTTTCTTTCATTCCAACAACCCTGGGGAAAAGTATTCTGCTTGGATGGAAACCCTAAGTGTGGAYCAGTAAAACAAACTGGGTAAGGGAGCAGGGAGAAGATAACATTTGGAAAGGGGAATGGAAAAACTGAGTATTTTCAGTATTTTATAGGTATTTGCTTCTCTCCTGGGCAGGGCACCCCATAGCTTGGTGCAAAGTGGTGCTGAAGTTGGGGGCACCATCTCCCTGGATTTCTCATTTTGTCAGGATGGGAGATAGATAAGGTTGATGCAGAACATCTCAGCAAGCAGCAACACTGAGGCAATGCTCTGAACTAATGGCAAACAWGAAGGGGCCTGCAGTTAGGGGCCTTCATTCCTGCCACCAAAAGCTGTGACTCTTCAAAGGAAGGTAGCAARTATGTATATGACATATACATAGGCACTACTAGTGTACTTAACACAAAATAAAAGTACACCTCAGCCTACCAGGCAAACAAAGACACTAGGAAAGCAAAATACAATTGGTTCTTAATCAGATTTTCCTTCAAAGAAAGAAAYGAGTCAGTAACAGGCAAAAGTTCATGAACCCAAACCAGTGGTGCAAATCTCTTGGTTAAAAATCATTTGAACTTTGCTGAACTTCCAGATCTGAAGTGTAATGTATGATTTATATTGCTGCTGAGTGCAGCTGTGACACTGACACAGACCAGAGCCACACAAAGTGCTACTTAAGGGGGCAGAAATAGTTTTATAGGAAGTGTGATAAATAAAGCTTTGCTTTAAGCTTTTAGTTTTAAAATCATTTACCGTCCATTTGTGACATTTTCCCGTTCAGGTGATTAAATGCATATCCCAAAGGACAGAGAATCATTGCCTTGGCAARTTCTGCACTGGAGTTGACCTCAGAGCTGCAATCTGTACAAGCAGCTCTCAAAGGAGTCTGAAATTTGCATGTCAAAGTCCTTTGCTTTGCACTCCACATTGACAAAAAGCCATACATGKGTCCAGCCCAAACACACCAGATTTTAATACTAGTAGCAGGAGGAAACAACTTCTTTCAAAGAGAGTTGTAACAGTCTTAGGTATTAGGCATCAYATTTATCTTACACTGAAACTTCTGAAAATCAGTATTTTAAGATAAAGGATAGATTGAAAATAGAAGAATTAGCTCAACTATGAAGAAAGACTATCTTTGTCCTCAGGTTCAGCTCCAGTATATCAACTATTATCCACTTTAAATTTCTTTTCCATGTTTCTGATGGAAATATTAAAAAATTAATGATTTCTTAGCTGTTATTTGCTTGTAGCATGATAAATTATTTCAGTGGAATTCTGTGTCAGTCTTCCACTTTGATACATGCAAATTGATTTTATTTTAAGTTAAATTTACAGTGGAAACCCATTCTTCTCAYTGCTTACGAAGGTGGAAAGGAAGAGAAGACTTGTTAATGTGATCTTTAGAAGGAGTGTCAGTACCCAGCCTTCCCATAACAAGCATCCAAGGGAGTGCTGTGGCAGATAACCCTTAGCACTGCTTTTGGGGCAAACTGCTGCACAATTCAAGTGGCTCAGCTCATGAGAAGCCTTTGAATGCTACCCCAGACAGTCACAGCAAGACACCACTCTACCCTTCCATGTAGTTGCTTTCTTTCCAAAATAGTTCCTGAGACGGTTCTTCTGCAAAATGGGCACAGCTGCATCCACAGCAAAGAGCAGAGCTCGGGTATAGCACACTACTGCTCAGCCCCCAGTGACACAGCCTGAGCAAAATCATCTCAGAAGGAGAAATCACTTGCAATAGAAAAGCAATAGAAAGAAGTAAAAATCACATATTTTATCAAGTACCCTGGATGTAATAAAATAACATACCCATCACAAAGTACTTCACTGAGAAGCTACAACAACAAAAAAAGTAACACTATAGAGGGAGCCAAAATTATCATACCAATTCATAAGACTTCACCCTCTGTTTTTGCACTGGTTTACCATATGGAAAACAGAAGGAACACACTGATGTTTTACTGAATAGAATATACTCAAGGAATATGGAGAGCATTGAGGAAAGCTSCAGACACCTTGCTACCAAGAACAGATGATGCACATTGTCAGTGGCAAATGTCAAAAGGTGAAATTCATTTGCCACTCTTACAGATTCGATTAATGCTTGTAGAGGAAGTCACCAGTAAGACTGAAATAATCTCACCAAGATCTGAGGGCACATTTAAACAAGAYAGTATCACCAATTCTCCATGGCTGGTGCCAAGATTTGGACTTCATTATCTTAGATTTGTGCTGGTTTGAAAGCAAAACCAGTGAGAGACTAAGTCAGAAATACAATTTAATAGGAAAACTATAAAATAAATATAATAGTAAAATGAGCAAATGAAAAGACCCTTGGCAGAGTCAGAATACAACCTGACACCCTGTTCRTTAGGGTGGTGGGTAGCAGTCCGAATGAAGCAGTCTTGTTGGTGCAGTGATCCTGTAGAAAGATCTGGCAGCTCCTGTCCGCTGGGAATCCAGTCAGTGCCTGTGCTGTCCCAAACTGCAGATTATTTCCAGGTGGGAATGCTTGGCTCCTCCCCACTGGGCAGAGCATCTCACAATGGGCTGATGCCATTCTATGGGTCACACAATGGGTCCTTGATTGCCCATTTAGCAGAGATGGCTCCCGAGGGGAGTTACCTGTGAGTCATGGATGGGCATTGATGGGCCATTAACAGCAGATAGTCCTGAGGGAGGGGGCAGGGAAAACACTGCCCCACCTGGCTCCAACAACCCATGAAGATGGTAATAGAATACATACTTTGGGCAYATCTTACATTGCAACCTAGGACAGATTAAACCAAGTATCACAAATTCAGGCCTTGGAATATGGAAATTCTATTATTACAGTGCTGAACTGATGGAAAACTCAACACAGCAACAAGTACAATCTGTGRGTTTAGAAGCTAATGAAGCTACAAGCGCTGAAAATACATCTAATGGATAAAGAATGTTTCTGATTTATCTTTTGTTGATATGTGTAACTATGCCCTGCAGACCAACTCCCAAGTGCAAGGCATGAAATAATCTTTGGCAATTAAATTTAAATCTGACAATAAATCATTTTAGAAACATTCTTCTTGTTCACATGGGAAAATGTTGCCTGAAAAATCTTAGTCATAAAGACTGCATGTTTGAAAATTAATGCTGAACTGGTGGGAATAATGAGCCTGTCAGTGGGTAAGTGTTCTGTAGGGTTTAGTTTATAGAAAGCACAGTGGATAACCAGAGCTAGTTTTGCAGTTAACATAAGTAACAAGGGCTACACCAGTGTGGATGAGACTGTTCTTATATTCATCTTGTCTTCATCACCTGCTTATGCCCGACAAAAAAATGACCCTAAATGTTAAAGAAAAATTTTATAAATTATCCATTTCATAGTCATTGACATTTATCAGTTGAGATAATTGTTTTCTCATAAGCAGCACTGGAACAGCTTCTGAGCTAAATTSTCTGGCAGCATGAAAAAAGACAAATCAAACAAAAACCTAAAGATGGGATCCATTTTAATTTAAACGTGCAAGGAAACAAAATATTTGGAGAAAAAAGGAAAAAAGATTTTTTTCTCCAGGGAGTAGTGAGAGACAGTGAGACACAAATTACAACTCTTTGTAGWTTTGACTTCCCAGCTGTAACTACTCCAACAATTTTCTGAGATCATGTATTACACACAAGGTATGAATGTTTTGGCATTTATATGAGTGATCCAGATCAGACAGAATGATAGATTCATAGGATGATTTGTKATGGACCTTAAAGCACATCTCATTCATTTTCATTTCTCAGGTCCTTTGTCAAAAGATATTCCAATTTGCTGATCCTTTTAAAACTTCTGCCTTAGAGAGGGCTTTCTAGAACCATTTTTATATTACAAAACCTCACTCCAGATGAAACCTAACAGTGTTCTGAATTCCAAAAGTTGAAATGAAAGTTTATTATTAAATGTGGATGCACCTTCATGCAGCTGGATATCCTGCCTGGTGTCCTGGATACCCTGAAGCACTTCAACACCCTACACCCCATCATTGCCAAAGGGGGGGAGCAGCTGGTGGAGGCCCAGGAATCCGAACACAGAAGAGAAGTTGGGCTACACTTCARAGCAATGGAAGAAGTGAAGGGAGGACATGTGACAGTATCACTTGGAGAAAATAAAAGTACATTYCCCTGCAAAGTTTYAWTTCCTGCATGCTCAAGATCCATACRGAGACATTTTTTGAAGTAATCTCTTGAATAAAAGTAAACATAATTTTTCCATATTTTCTCTGCTTTCAATGCTCAAGGAATTAAGTACCTTGACCTTAAGACCACCAGTCTTGATTTCCATGCTCACCATTTCAGTTATGCAAGCACTACTTGGGGTATCCCATGGAGAATCTTCACCTCCTGTCTTAGGTCCCTTTTCAGCCCAGCCAACCTATAGCAGGTTGGCTGGGCTGAAAATATAGCAGGACTATAAGATAAGGTTTCAAGGGTAAGTACTTAGTTCTTTGTCCTCGCAATCTATCTAAACTTTTATAATTAATTATGCAAAACCAAATTTAGCAAGTTAAAACAAATGTGAATCCCAATAGAAGTATGCCACTCTTCCCACTCAAAGAGAAATCAAGTTTGAAATGGAACTTGTGGCTGTTCTGAACAAGCCAGACTGCGTAGGTGTCACATTTGGCACACACACACACACGAGGGAGTTTCTCCATGCAGTGGCACTGAAGCATCTGAGATGTGTCAGCCTGGAAGGCACAAGGAGGGTGTCTGGCTACAAGCTTCCAGTAAGTGGGAGCAGGCACAGCTCCTGCCATGGCTTGCTGCCTGTTGTCTCACCAGGAGCTCTGCTGCTGCTGGAGTTTCTCAAGCAGATAATTACTAGAGTTTTAATTAACAAAGTGTCTGACTGTGCCAGTTGAATAGAGGAGAAATTGTTTGTCYAAAGAAGCTCAGGTTGGATGYTTCCAAGGATCAATACAGCAGCTAAAATGGCAGACACTTAACATGCCCGCAAGTTTTCATTCATTCAATATTTATAATTTAATAACACACACTGGGTTTGTCTTAGGAAAGTTATTTGGAAGGAGAAAAGCGAATAGAGAGCAAGGATGACTTGTATCAACACAGAAAAAAAGAAAAAATCCTTGTCAATACCATCAGCTGACCATTTAGTTTAACTTTTTGTGTCAGAAATACTTTGCACACATATTTACAGATGGACAACTGGGAAGATTTCTCAAGTAATTAAATCTGGAATCTATTCCTTTAACCATTCTCATTTTGCAACAAAAACTACAACATAAAGAGTCTTTCATTTAACTTGAAAATGAAATGATTAAGGCATGCATGAAAATGCAGCCTGRCATTTATTTACCATAAACAGAAAAATTTTAAAGAAGACCACAGGTAATCCTTAGCTTCTTCATGAGTGGCACAGAGGTTTTTGTCTCTTGCTGTCACCCACTTATTTCAGAAAAGCCAGCAAATATCACTGTGAACACAAGAACTGCTGCACCAAAACAGTGGAAGCTGATTCTCCAAGACTGAAATGTTACATGGAAGTGCTCTCCTTAGCAATCCAAAAGYAGAATCCTGAAATCCAGGTCATATTTCATAACAAAATGACACCAGTTATGCCCAGTTTGGTCAGAAATCAGACCTTTTATGCCTGACCAAAACTGCCAGTAGTTCCCTATTCTCCAGGTTCTATAAGAAAATACAAACAGATCAATTAGGAGGAAAACCCCTTTGAAATTTTAAACTTTTAGGACTAAAATATTTCACATTTTTCTTTCCCTCCTTAAATGGGAACTAAATGTCATGTTAGGATTATTGAGGCATAGAGGACACACACAAAATAAGAGTAGACTGCCATTCAGTCTCAGTGACCTTTGGATCCTGAGAAGGCAGGACAACCCCCACCCCTGAGTCACCACTTACCTGCTCCATGTCACTGGGCAGGGAGAAGRAGCTCTTCTTCCCTTGTCACCATTCCCAGCACTCTCCTTCACAAGAGAGAGTTGTCCCTTGTACTTTGCATGTTTTATCAGGTTAAAATTATTTGAGAGATGAAGAATGAACAAAAGTCTTTCTTCTCCACATCCATACACATACTCTCCCTTGCTTTTTTTTCCCTGAACACACCTTTCACATCTATTAGCCATAAATACTTAATATTCACAGTGTGCTACAGAAAAATCTTTTCATGAGGTTGTYAGCCATCACTTTAATTCTGAAAAGCCATTSTGAAAAATAAGCTTGATTTAGAACWGTGTRTTTTCTCAAAATTTATCTTTTATGAGCCTTCCCCACCTAAAAGATCTGCTTAYTAGAAGTTATGGTTCTTGCATGAGTTGTATTTTCTGTATAGCATTAAAGTATGGGGAAGGGTATAGGCTTCCATTATYCAGTGAAAAACCTGAAGTGACTTAAAAGCCAACACACAAAACCTTAATGGAAAATACCCTCTAGTCCTAGGATACCAGTGGGTTTGAAGGCTCCAGCACTTTCTTTATCTCAGACATAAAACTTGTCACAGCCTGGGGCAGACCAGGGAACTGGAAGTCCAGGATTAGTACTCASTCTTGTACCACTGCTTGGCTGATCTCCCTCCTCCCAAAACATCTCAGGACAGCACATACATGAGGAATGATGTTTGAGTACTCAGATTGTGTGATCCATTCTCCCTTCCCCACCTCTCCAGCCAGAGCAGCGATGCCCAGGAGTGCAGAGGGTGAGATCCTGAGCACAGGGCCAGGCTCCCACCCACTTTGCACTGCTTCTGAAAATTTTCATTCCTGCAGCTTTTATGGCCAGCTCCCATAGTGACAGACTGGCAGAAGAAGGCAGGGAGTTAGGGAAGCCTTTTGACAGGAATTAGACTTTATTTTTTGAAATGTATTATTAGGGTATTAAACACTCCTTTTCCTTCTCTTTGCCCTTGCTGGAAGACATCCTTCCCTTTCTCCCCAGCTGCAGACCCCTTCAAGCTATTTAACTTGTCAAATAGGATAGATGCTTATGGAGGAAACAGTGCATGAGAGGACAGGTATRGAAGAAGAACCATAAGGYAGAAGAGYTGAAGCTAGAGGAGGGATGGAGCTTCAACAGAACAGGTATCACAGTAGATGGGATGAGGGAGGGAGAACAGAGCTAGAGGACATGGGATGTGAACAGGTTAGAAAAGGAATGGAGCACAAAGAAAATCAAGACTGGCAGGAAAAGGAAGGGAAGAGGCCTCTTTGCATTACAAGTTTTTATGTGTTAGTTTTTGCCCTTGATTCTTGCACCAAGCATCAAACAACACTGCAGAAGACAGAGTTAAGTTGGTTAGTAATTCTGGCTATGACTGAGTCTCTTTGTTACTATCCTCCTTTCCATCCCTTCCCTTCCCCAGTGGGCTGTGCAGGCAAATGCTGACAAACAATCCTGCCAAGACCATCTTCACATCAGCCCTTCTGCTTCATTACCTCTCAGCCTTCTTGTCCCTCCAGAAGTATCACATCACCAACTGCTGAGGACTGAAGTTCCCAAGGTGTCATCTTTCCTTTATTCAGCTGACAGTCAGTAAAAACCCCCTGAGTACTTACAGTTGATGCTTATTTGGCTRGAGATTAGAATAAAAAATCTATTATCAGACTAATAGAGATTTCTYTGCTGAAGTGATTGGTGATGATTGCTGCTGCTTATCACTCATACTGTTTTGGGCTTCRGGCATTGTAAAGCACACAGAAAACAGGCTGGGTTTGTTTCTGCTTTAGAAACAAATATACTTAATGCTATTTCCTCTGAGATCAGAACMCTTCCATAACAGCACCACAGACAATAATGACAATTATTGTCCTCACCTCTCTTAGCTACAAAATCTTTCAATATAATTTGTGACTCCTACTATATACTACTGAAAATCTTCAGGTTGTGCTGTAGGTGCAGATGTATGCATGGAAACTTAGGAGTTTAATTAAGTTCATAATTCCCCCCCGCATCCCCCCCCCATAAAGCAACAACAAAAAGCCCAGCAGCAAAACTTTATACTGTGGCCAATGGGGATTTTGAGATGTGCACCATAAGAAGCAGTTTTACTGATTTCAATATTTTGAGGSAAAGCAGAGGACAGCTTCATAGCAAAATCCATAATTGTAATTTAGTTCCCTTAATTTATTTCCCCATTAATACTGAGACAATTTTTTATGTAAGGCTTTTAAAATRTACTTGTAAATATGGAAAAGATCCTAGATAACCTTTTGTCAGAGCATTCTAGATGCACTTTCAGTGATGATTTTCTATAATCATCTGTTATTAAATAAAAACCTGTRCTTGACATTTAAATTTCATTAGCATGGATCAGTTTGTTACTGGCATATGGCATCACTCCCCCTTTCTTTATSTGGTTATTAGTTTCAACTGTCTTTAGTGCTAAATGAGTTATTTTCCAAGCAAGGTGCAACAGTGGAGGCAAACCTCTTACAGCAAACCACCAGCTCAGTGGAATCATCAGTGAATCCTTCCTGGAGCTTCCCACATGGCCGTTCTGCTAAGACCAGCCAACAAACTGCAGTGGGATTTTTCATGAAAATTTAACCAAAATTTGTSAATAACAAAACATTTTGAAGAAAGTAATATTCAGTATCTCTTCCATCCCATTTACACTTACTCTGTATTTTGTATTTCCATTTCAAGTCATTCCTATCTTTCTGAAAGTTACCATATGGTAAAACTAGGAAGAATTTTTCCAATTCCATTCCAGTTTTTTCCAAGAAWGAGGAAACACCAGAAGATTTCGCAGTTAGAGCAAAAAGTTGGCAGGAAACATGTTTGATTTTACTGGACTGTAAGCCTTCAGGGTTAATGGTCTCCTCTGACCTTTGGGAAACCACGGAGCTGTGATGTAGAATAGGAGTCAGGTATGGAAATTGTATGGCACCGTGCTAGTAAGTGCCAGACCTCCTGGCACAATTGGGAAACCCCAATTTGAAACAAAAAACAAACAAACAAACAAAAAAACCTCAAAGAAATTAACTTTTAAAAAAGGAAAAAGGGAAATTAGGCAAGAGGATTGTCAGTCCCTGCCAACAGTCTTACCTCAGTAAGAGGGAAAAGCCTCATCAGTTCCATGCCTGCAAAGTACCTCATCCATCAAATCCATGTAAAAGCAGAGAAAGAAGCTGGATCTATTCTTTACTGTAAATGGCAAATTGAAGCCAAATTAATTGCARTGTGGTTTGTTCCTTTATCATCTTGAAYTATGGTGTGCTAAGACATRGAGTCTTTGGGAATAATAATCAAGYAACAACACTAAAGCCTTATCAATTTGCTCCTTACCAGTTTTTCTCTGATGCTGCTGCTGTTTGTGATGTTTCTCCCAGGCTTGCAGTCACACAGTAAGGCTACTGTACTGCTAGCTCAGTCCTCACCTGCTTTTCAGCATCACTTCTGCTATGGAAAACTCAAGTACAACAAAAAGCAAAATGAAATGTTTATACATCCCTCTTAGGGACACAGACAGCCCTCATTACAGACACAGAACTCACAAATACACAGCCACACTCCAGTTGAAGTTTGCAGCCTTATTTCTATCCCTAAGATGAAACACCCTCACAGCACATGTTATTGAAGGAGAAACTGGTCTGCATCAGTCCTTCTTATTCACCTCTGATCAGGCTCAGGCCAGCTCTGCACACAGGCAGAGTAAGCAGTTACCTCAGGCAGKGYAGCAGCAATGCTGCTGATGTGCATCTGCCTCCAGCTGAACTGCAAAAAGGCTGGATGTTGCCTGCAGCAACTCAAAGATCCAGAAGCGTAAGAAGGATACTGCAAGTAGACCCAGTTGCTCCTGTAAAAAACACCAGCTGCCACCCTCTTCTGTCCTGACCATAGTCCTTGGTGTAGTGACATTCAGTTCTGCCTGCCCTGCTGAGACAGTTCTGGGGTCTGGAGCTCTGAGACCAAGAATAATCTGGGGAGAATTATTTATCCAATGGCAGGACCTGGTCACCAATGCCTGCTACACATGTTCTGTGTTTGCTGTGGAGCTGAGGAATGGTGTTACTAGAAAAGTGTAGCCARATCTCTGAAAGTTCCAGAACTGCAGCATGATTTCTAGTCTTGCTGCAAAAAACAACACTGTAAGAAGAAGGGGAATTCAGCTTCCATGCTGAAAATGTAAATGCCTGCTTTAAAACACAACAAAACAGTAAAACCTCAGAGGATTAAATAAAAAATACCAAAACTCAGCTGCAGCATTACTGTTGGATCTCTTTCAACTTTCCCCAACTATCCTCTTCTTTCACACTTCTCTGCAATTCAGAGAAGCTGCACTCCCTTCCCAGCCTTAGATACACAGCCACCTGGGCTSTTGGCATCCAAGGGTGCCAGAGTTTGCAAGGAAACAAGAAGCATCATMATTTATTCATGTGTGAGACAGAGACAATACTTCACTACCTCACTCATAAATGAAGAGGTTAAATGAAAATTTGTTTGCAGAGCTCCCTGGAGCAAAAGGTGAGAGACTGCATACAAATTAAAATATTAGATATCATTTGTTATTATTTGTACACTATATTAATTCCTTTTATGCATATTTCAAAAGCACTCCCTCAAAGCCTGCCAAGATAAGAAAAGAATTGCCACCCCATCCAGTCTCACAGTTTCTGGATTCTGCTCTTTGTTGCTGTGAAGCTTTTTTCCTTCCCTCTTACTGAGAATATTTTTGCTTGGCTATACACATTAAGTCAAGATGAAGCATTTGGCCACAGCTGCTGCTTATTCCTCACTTGCTGCAAACACTATTTTCCCCTTGCAGTACTGAAACCTGTCCCATTTTAATACAAGGGCAGTGGGAGCAATAAAAACAGGGAAAGACAGACAAGCTCTCTGCAGGAAAGAGACCACTCATCAAAATGACATGCAGACAGGGAATAGCCAACAGGCTGAAAATTCATTTTCTTAAGCACTGAGCAGCAATCCTCAGCCCCTTTT
The DNA here is from genome assembly GCA_902810485.1 of Alauda arvensis. Lineage (NCBI taxonomy): Eukaryota > Metazoa > Chordata > Aves > Passeriformes > Alaudidae > Alauda > Alauda arvensis. The sequence continues at coordinate 1,334,835 of CADDXX010000059.1, forward strand.
GTGCTCTCACACACCAGGAAGGGTTTTCAGTGCCTGTGTCTAAGGTCTTGCCATGCAGAGACCAACAGAGACAAACTCTTTCCCTAGGCCCAAATCTTCAGCATATTTACAAACCAATTTTTCATTTTTCCATGCAGACAGAAAAGAAGAAATTACAAACAGAATATGACAGTCCACAGGGATTCTGATGTTCTTTTCAGCAACTACAGCACATTGCCTGATTTCTTGGGAAGCCCAGCTCAGCCTGTCTCTTAGGAAGCTGAACCCTGGGAGTCGATTGCCCTGCATTCAACAGGTACCTACAGAGTCCACCCAGTGCCAGATCTACTCCAGCACACTTTCAATGGGARACAAAGTGGTTTGTCTTGTAACTCACTTGTCACTTTACTCACTTCAGGACTTTCTGGCCTGAAGAATTCAGTTTGTCTCATTTCAAGTTCCARTATCTCRGTGAGCTGGATGACCACCAAAGRCAGACAKTATCTTCAGTAGAAGATGTGTGTGGTTTATTCCTATGRAACACCCATSCTTTTCTCAGAAGTTCAGATAATCTGATGCTGTCCACAGCTAACCCAGTTATCAGCTGGAAACCTGGCACAGAGCAGACCACTCACTAATCCAAACCTTGCATAATCACAAGCAGAAAAAGTAGCTCCTGCCCTGAGGTTGCACAAGCCACCAGTGAGAGGATCACGGATCCTAGAGCAGTCCTTTCCAGCACCCAGCCGTGTGCAAGTTAGGGGTTAAAAATTCTCAGACATTGCTGTTTCAATCCTGAGGAGCTTGGAGCTGAACATTCTCTTGACTGCAGCAAAAGGACTCCAGGTTAGGCAGCTGCCATTCCTGGATGCTAGCAACAACTTGTATGTGSTTAAGAAAAGCTCTGACAAGTGGACACTGGCTACCTTCTGTGCACTGCCTTTACTTTGTCATAGCTTCCCTTTTCTGGCCCCCCAACTCCTCTAATACTCCAGTCTCATTGGCATTATTCCCTGTGGGAGCAGTGCATTCATAAATTTAAATATTTTTGAAAAAAGGTGCTTTGTCCAAACACTGAACACAGCACCTCCCAGAATTCTAAGATCTGTATGGCTGACAAATATTTTTCATCTTCCAATTTTTCATTCCCTTGGGAACACATCTCCAAAAACAGATGTAAGCATTTCACCAAGCCCTATWAAACAGCCTGAAGAAATCCCACATCAAGATTTCCATCTGAACCACAAATTTWTATTTTTTGTATAGCCATTTGGTGAAACTTTGTAGATACTGGGGCTCTCACCCTGGTTCTCAGTAGACTCTCCCTATGGAAGGGCCAACTCCACACAAGCTCCTCTGTGCTAGGAATACTCTCAATCTCATCTTAGAAATCCCTGTTAAGCATGTGTGTGTATGTGCATGTGCACTCCTGGAGGTCTGGCAGCCTGTGCAGGGGCTGGGGCTGCTGTGCCCCAGTGCCAWCCCCTGGGCCTGAACCCAGCCTGCTCAGAGGCAAGGGACGTGCAGCAAGTCATGATGACTTTGCTGACTTGTATTTGAGCTATTACCTGGACATGGCTTGAAATTTTGGAAATCTAGTTGTGGTTTTCTTAGTTTATGTTTTGGCTTGGCTTGGGGTTTTTTCATGCTATTCAATGCCTCCCAATGGCTACGCAGTTTTCAGTATAAGAAAGGTCGGGTGAGAAAGAAATAAGCAAAAAAAGCCCTTCTCTGAACTTGCAGATTGCTTGTGGGTGAAACATATGCTGATGCTGCCCCAAGATCAGCCTTACTCATTAATTTTATTCCTCATAATAAAACCGAGACATGGAGGGATTTCCAGTGTTTAGAAATATCTCAATTCTTTTGCCAAAACAAGGACTAAAAGAAAGGAACAGAACGTCTAGCATGTGTAATAAGCCTTAACTTTGCCAAGATCCATTATTTGACAAGAAAATCCTGACAAGAAGATGAGCAAGGCATAGATCAGGCTTTCCTAAGGAAAATAAAGGTATTTGTTTAGATCAGAACTGGGCACTGGAATTTGAAGATGAACTGGACCATTTCCAGAATGCAAGGGAACAGACTGTTCCAGTGGTTGCTCCATCTCAGCAGATATGACTTGGGAAACAGAAGTTGGAATCCAAATTTCAAGCAGCTTCCAATCAATGATTTATTGAACCAGACTAATGGGATTGTTAGCATTCCCAGATTTATGCTGAGAGTTATGGCAATTGTCATCACTGCTATACATTGCTTTCTTCATTTAGTTACCTTGCTAGTTAAAAAGATGTCTGATGATAATTTAATGTGGCCTGGTAGTTCATCACAACAATTTCTTCATGGCYTAGTTTGCATAAATGCAAACCAAACTGAGGAATAAAGTAAAATACATGCCTAGAAAAGGCACATTTAACATTGCATCGTGTTAAATCAATAGCAGTATGACAGAAATATCAGTTATATACATATRTGTATTTATATRTATTTGAGATATATTTGTACATGTATATATTGACATGTATATGTACACAGATTGTACATACAATTAAAAGGGTGAATAGCCAAATGATTGGGTAATATTTTTGTATTTGGGCATCAGGAGACATAGTTTCCAAAAGACAAAGGCATGGTATCCAAAAATTTTAGGATTTCAATAAATTTCTTTGTAATTTCCAAGGCTCCTTTTCTACAGAGCAGGACACTCACTCATCTCCATGCATCAACCACCCCTATGAAACATCCCAAAAGTATGTTCTCAACACAGCTGCTCTTCTCTAAGAGCTTCTGTCTTTACATGGCATCAAGCCAAAGCCTCACATTTTTTATCCTGGAGATCATTTTAGCTAGTCTCTCCCAGTTTCCTTAAAATAATCAAAACTTAATCCTATTTCTTCTACCTCACCATTTGTTGTAAACATTTTGAACAACAGGGTACATAAAAATATCCTGTTCATCTGGATTGCATCAATCATAGAATTACATAATAAATTATCTTCAAACTCCTGTCTAGGGATCATCTTACTCTATCACATTGCTCAGGGCTTTGTCCAGCTTACATTTTTAATTTATCATCATCTTGTGCTCCAGCCCCCTAACCATTTTAGTGGCCTTCCATTTTATGAAGTTTATGAACTTCATAAACCCTCAAGTTTATGAATGCCTTCATAAAACCACAGGAATCAAGCCAACACTCCAGATGTAGCTTTCCAAGAACTGGGATAAAGAGAATATCCCTGCATCTGGTGACTGTGCTGCACACACCCCAGGGGCTGCTTTTTTACATCCTCACTTTCCAGTCTCTCTCAGTTGCTTGGTACAATCATTTAAGACCTACTGTTTTACAGGAAAGGCTTATTAAATAGGAAAAAAATAATCTGATTTTATCTGTCAGACCTGGGCCCCAAAGACAGGAAGAGAAGGATGCTAAAAATAAAAATGAATTAGAAAAAAATAAGCAGACCTACCCTACAGTTAATGAAAGCAGATTAAATTAATGGAGAAGTGTAGGTATATTTCCACTTAACTCTGCACTAGAGATCACCCTCCTATTAACAGGACAGGAATTATTTTTTATTTATCACATTCTCTTTGAAGAAAACTGGTGACAAAAAACCCCAAACTAAGCCATAAAGCAGGGGAGAATAAGATGTTAAAGCCATTCAGTGTAATTTCAAGCATCTCAAGAGGGATTCTGTGCCTGAACAAATTAAATTTTCTTTCAGAACAGCAAAGTATCTCCAGCCCCTCCATGGCACTTCATGTGTTACCCAGATTCAACTGTTCCATAAATAAACATGTGGAGGAAAGGAGAAGAAAAAAGAAAATGAATACAGGAATCTAAATTCTTCCTGAGACCTTTTGCTCAGTCAYTTCTAGTTCCATCATATAACAGTTTTCCTAAAACAAACTCATCAGACACAACAGCCAGACAGATATGGTCCTGCTTCTATAAAAAAGCTATTTATGAGATGAAATTAGAATAGGACCATCAGTAACTTTTATTATGTCAGCTAAAGCCCAGTTATATTTGGGCCCTTTGTTTTACAGAAATCTGAACCATTTATTCCTGTGTATCTGTGCTTTGCTTCAGCATTTGACGAATGCACTGCGGCTTGTACTGGAGATAAAAATTTCTTAGCTTTTCACAGAATCATGGGACAATTCAGGTYGGAAGGGACATTTAAGGGTCAGCTGATCCAACCCCACTGCAAGGAGCAAGGGCATCTCCAGTCTGAGCAAATTTCTCCAAGTCCATTCACAGACCTTGTGCATGTCACTTCTTTTTCACTTATGGGCTTTTAGATCACCCAGCTCMGCCCAAGGCAAGGATGGTTGAGAAGAACAGAAACCAAGGTGTCCAAGAAGGTACATTTTCATCCAGCAACATATAGGCACAGTATAGCCTCTAGAAAATTGGACCACTTCCATTTTTTAACATTTACATGTAGTAATGGGATCAGAAATCCAGTGATGGAGCCAGKCCAGCTCAGACTTGCACAGCAGAGGAGAAGGCAGTGGCTGCACTGGTTTGGAAATGACCATGCCCCTGATTTAAGTGCACAAGTAGCACTCTTGACTCTGATTAACTCGTTGTGTCGGGAAAGTAAAGAAATGGGGCTCATGAACAAAGAGTAGGTGATTTTCCAGATGCTTCCTGAGCAGAGTTGTATTTTTACTACTGCTATTAATTTCCCGAGTTCTATTAAGTGGCACTTGGAAAATATCACAGACAATTTTAATTTGTTAAACTAAGTCTATTCAGCTGCTATTTATTTATCACCTTCAGACAGTATTAAAATAGCTGAGAAATCAGTCTCCTAATTTATCACTTGTTCTGAAATTTGTTATCATCAGAGCACTTATTTGTTTTGCTCACTAACCACAAGTGTTTCTAGGTCCTGTGGTTGTCCAGATGGGTACAAGAAGCTTTTAGAACCTTACAGAACTGTGTGGCAGAACTTAACCCATTCTCACTAAAATAAGATCAATCTTTTAAAAGCAGGGATTAATAAAAYTCCAAAAATTAGCTAAACCCCTGAGTTGCTTTATACCAAACAGGGTGTGTCTGTGTRCATTCAGAGACAGCACATGARCACAGGAAGCCTTGCCCAATCTTCTTTTCTGTAGTGGCTGTAGGATCACGTTTACAGCCTGGGTCAGGGAAAGAAAGATTTTCCATTTTCACAGTGAGCAGAGACTTGACTGGGWTTAACRCCCCAAGTATTAATACAGGAGATARGCTAAATGTAAATGCATGATTTTTCCAAAAACATGAGGACTTGGCACAATTTTTGTTTTCTCAGTTCTTCAAAAGGGAAGATAATTTCTTAGTCAAAAGCTTTCCATGAGTAAGTTTACAGCATGCAACTATTTGCTCAAGAAATTTTTGTTTGCAAGATCATGGGGTTTCTGAAATTGTGTCCTTTGGTCCACAGTGGACCTTTTCTAAAAAGAACTTTCAACAAGGCCTGTCAATTTTATTTTTTTTTTTCATAAGGACTATGTTCCCTGTTCAGAGTTCAAATGGGGAAGAGCTATTCCACCTTTTTAACTTCCTCCCTGCACAATACAGATATGCTCCATCACCTCTACCCTACCAAGGGCAGTTTCTTCATTTGCTGTTCTACACAAGAAGTCAAGAAAAAAGAAGCTGCATCCTGTAAACCTACACTGCTCCCCATAACCAAAGGTGAGAGCTGATTTGCCTTCCACCAACAGGAACTGTTGCATTACACCTTGGGGATTAATTTGCCATTACTCCTCTGGCATGTATCAAATCTGATGCTCTCTGCCAATGTGCTAATATTACCATTGCACTGGCTTGAACAAATAAGACAAGAAATTACCCATAAAAATCCAAGGACATTCATTTACATCAATCCCTTTTTTTTTTCCCTGTTCTCTCAAGCATTTTCAGACCAGTCTGTCTTTTTGCTGTATATATCCTTTGGCCAAGACTCATGTATAACAACATTGGGAAAATGTGTTCTCTTTCATGTTGGCTGAAAAGTGAAAAGATTGTGATTTTTTTMTCCTATTTATATGGCAAATGGATTTCTATTTTGCTTCCAGCAAACAACTCGCTGTCCTAAGAGAAATAAGCAAAGATATGTTTGTATTTTTAATAAATTTGAAAAGAGTTCATTATACACATGTTTTTAGACAAAAGTTAGTGGAAGTAAAATGCATTTTGCTATTTCTGTCTGTAGCAGGTTTCATGTTTCTGAGCCTRGGGTGCACAATCTGAAATCTCTTCTAGTTCACCCCCATGAACTAAACTTTCCTATTTCTCAAAGCCTTGTGCTAAATAACAGAAGTGAAGTTTTGCAGTAGATCTTCATATCCCATGAAAACAATTCCAAGYAGTTTAGATGCAAGTAGTGAGAGACTGAATTGCAGATCAGTTTTCAGAACATATCAGTGGATACYTACACCTGGAAAGAATGAATTGGACCCTCCCCCTACCTTCTAGCCCTGCCCATGAGARCCCCCAGCCCCTGGGGAGTGATCAGTCTGTACTGGGTGGTGCTCCTGACTCTCAGGGTCACTCAAATTAGTAATTACTTAAGAGTAAAAATTACTTAAAATCAAAATAATAACTCTTTTTTTAAATAAGGCCTGCATCTTTGCACCATTTGTCTGTAATGGTAATGGATGTCCAGGAAGATTATGAAGAGTCTGTGGCAATATTTCGTGTTGTTAGTAAAGTGACCAGCCCATRCACCACCTTTCTCATCAAGTCAACAACAATAACACCTGTTTCTTGCTGTGCCTGCAAGTGTTAAGTATTTCCACTGCATCCAGAGAAACCATATTYAGATGCTGCTTGGAATTAGTGCCATACAGAGAACTTATATATTCTAAGTTAAATAGTTAAACAAAAAATTAACTTTTTTTTGCATAAACTGAGCTGAACCAGGGCACCAGCATATAAATGCACAYAAATAAACAATGCTTCCACTTCTATTCAATTTACTTCAGAGGAGTAAGAAAGAAAAAAAAAGAAAAAGAAAACAAAAGAAAACAGATAAAAAAACACTAAAAGCATGCACACAAAAAGCCCCAGCAAACCAGCCAAATAGAAGAACCACAAATCAGCCAGTAAGTTGAAAGCATTTGTACTGTAGTCCTGGGACATATGCAATTTACTTGCAGTTTATATCAAATAATAAGAGAAAAATACAATCCTTTCAGCCTTTAAAAGCAATTCTCAGTCCAAAAAAAAAAAAAAAGCTTCTTGAGGGTATGACCTATTTGGACATCAGGTCATCCTGACTTCTTAAAGTAAGGTTCTGCACAGCACTGAACATTATTATTTTTCTGTTTCACTCAAAGGCAAAGCCAAGCACAGTGATGGCAATCATCCAGCCTTCAACTTTAAACAACTTCAGTAGCCTTGAATTCTGGTTATGATCTAGCAGATGTAGCTGTCACATTTTTGCTTCCACYACCTTACAAACAGCATCTTATCCAGAGGTTTGATTGCACCCTAATGCAGCCTAAATGAAAATTTAAGTTTCAAGTTCTACTACTGTAGATTGCTGCATCTCAATTACTTATGATCCAGGTTSTTACTCTACTGAATTTACTGGCTTGAAATGTGGAGGATAAACTTAAACAGATGTCTATTTACTGCTTGGCTCCAAATCAGGGCTTTTCCTTAGTATACACCACACTATGAGTATTTTGCTAAATATCAGGTACCACTGGAGCTCTGCTGTTTGCAGCTCTCCCACCTGCACACCCCAGGAGATCAAGCCCTGCCTTGGAACAGGAGCARTTGCTGTGACAGTGTGTGCAAATGTTTTGGTTTCACTTTAGGACTGAATACACTCTTCAGTGAGCTACTCAAGGTACATATTCCTTGGAGGCCAAACTGCTGAGCAAACTGTGCTGTAACRAACAGGACACTAATAGGTCTTACTTAGGGTTTCCAGCAGAAAATCTTTCTTTTACACTATGGACCAGAGAATGGATAAACAACAAAATTAACTAAGGAATAGCAAACAATATTTATCAGAGTGTCTGCAAGTCAAACTACCAGTTATGTGCTTCTTTGAATTACCGTAATGCTGTAACAGCTTATTGTGACAGCACACTCATCAATAGGTTTCATCAACAAATGAACCCTCCTTCTAAGACCTTATTAGCTGGGGATCAATTGTTGCATAAGGGAGAAAAGCAATCAAATAATAAAAGACTTTGAAATGCATCTTTTTATCAATATTTAGAATGTCTGCAAAGCCAGACAAGTATTTTTCTTTCAGGTAAAATACAGTATTAATTAATTTCCTCTCCTTCCCAATGAATTCAGCATCAATGACTTAAACTGATTAAATCTTTCTAGACGGAAATGTTCTGGCTTGTGTCTGAACAGAGAATTGACATCAGAAAAGAACTTTAGAACGTGCTTTGTTCAAAGTCTGAAGTCAGTTTTCCCACTGTTTTGTTTGCCTTATACTCTTCAAAAGAGAAAGCAAAGAAAGGCCTTGTAGTAAATCTTCACACACACACACACACACACACACACAGAGTGTAACTCCAGCTCGGTGTGTAAACAAAGGTGAATTTCTACTATTTGCAGATGTGATTTCAGCTTTTAATTACAGGAACTTTAAACACAAGTCCAGAAATAGAGAGACACACAAAAACATTTTTTTAAATTACTCACTGCAATAAAAGTGCCCAAGTCAAGAAAGYACAAGAAAGTTCTGAGTCAGAACTCCCACATGCAGACTCTCAAAACATAGTTACAAATATTAGGTAACAAACATCCTTGAGCAATCCTGGGTAAGAGGAAACTTTGGATTTATTTGATAAGTTTGCTATGAAGTTGTTTTACCTCATGCTTCTATCAAGTAATCTAGTAAGACAGAACCAAAATCAGAAAAATATATCTTGAAAAAAAAAATAGAAAAAAATCAAACAAGGGAAAGCCCACCTATTCCCCAACACATTTACACAAACACACACATTTCCAAGTCTCATTGCCTTTCCTTTCATGTCTTGCCTTCTAACACCAGTTTCAAGTAAGACAGTCCTCCACCTTCCTCCCCACCTTGCATTCATAACCTCCCAAATTAGCTGAGTGGAGTACACTCTAGATCCACTCCCAATCCTGAAAGTACATGGTACAAAACTGAAATTTATGTCTACTTCAGCCTGCCTCTCTTCTTGCCCAGCACTTCACTCATTTCTAGTCCTTGAGCTCTGTGGAGTGGGAATTGAGATATTCCCCACTCAGATCACTCACAGGGGTGTTCTGCTCATAATCCTGTCATTGGCAGGCCTGTGATTAATGAGGTTGTTTTCCCACAAAGTGTGGTGATACACACAGTAGAAGCTTGGTCCTTTCAGATTTAAGGACAAAGATTCCTCAGAGCTGCCTGTAATATCAAATCAACTCAGTCCTGCAGGGATGGTATGTGAAGAAATAAAGTACAGAGGCTCAATGTAATTTAAACAACTGTTTAATCTGACACTTGGCAACAAATACTTGATTCATTCATTCCAAGTTATTTATTTTTACCTTCTGCAGCACTATCCACAAGTTGATCCCATCAATTACTTGGAATGAAGGCTGCCAAAGCCAATACAACTTATCACTTCCCAAAGGAAACTCCTTGACAGCTCTAACAGGGCATGTCATTTCCTCCCCACGTACACCTTGATTTGGAATGAGGATCTCTGACACTCACTGCAGTTCTCATTTTAACTCTGACATACTGCCTTCAGAGTTTTATCTACTTCAACCCCCCATCTCAGATAATCTTCTGATCAAGSTCATTGGCATTTTGGTTTTGACAATCTACCAACTGTTCTTGCAGTGTCAAGGTTCTCCAAGCTGAAGGTAACACATCTGCTGTTTTCAACAGCTGACTTTTTTAAGAGCTGTAGCCCTGGACGAATCTTGACACAAGAATCCCCCACCATATTTCTTTCTTTGACCAGAAATCTCCATCAAACCAATGGTCATTTCTTCCAAACTCCCATCTTTCTATGAAAAAAAGTTTYTTCCAATATTGCTTCCTTTTAAATATGACACAGTAAATGGTGATGACTACTACACACTAAGTGATAATGACCATTTCCCTTAACAGAAAAAAAAAAATATGTGAAGTAACACTAGAGAGGCTCCAAGATCCACTCCTTTATCCATATGCTAGTAGACCYTGTCAGTTTGAGTCATGACCACAAAAGCAGTTTCATTACATGGAAATAGAGAAAAGCTTCTTTAYAGCACCCTTCCTTAATTTATTTATTTTAAGCTGCACATATTTGTGATAAAACAGTGTGTTTGTCAGCAAATCYTAATTTAAGGTCTAGCTCAGAAAAAGTGGCTGTTTGAAATCCTTTMCTCCATGTAAAGGCAACTGATGASTTACTTATTCCATGAGCACCAAACAGCCCCATGTTTGGGACTTGTCCTGTTCATTTCTCCTTCAGTTTATTCTATAGTTAGCTACATATTTGCAACTAATTGTTCATCTTTATCATCAGCGTTATTGCACTGATTCCACAGAACTGTTCAGCCTGTTTGAAAATACTGAAGAAAGGTAATCAGCTTAATATATATTATATTTATTTATTTATTTATTTTAGATAGTCCTCACTTCCACTTGCACTTTGGAGCACCAGTAGGAACCTCAGCCATCCTAGCAGAGGAGCACTCATTCCAGCATTCAGAACTGCTCCTTCTAATGGTCCATGAAGGGCTACCATTACAAATTGTCATTATGATTCCATTAAGACAATTGATGCAGGCCTTGGAAAGCCTTTCTGAGCTTCCAAGCATCACACAGGGTTAGAAGCAGAATCCATAGATTCAATGGAGCTCAACTTTTATATCCCAGTGAAGCAAATACAACAAAAGTATTTGTCACACAAGGGATTTTCAAATCTCTACAACTCCAAAGACAGTTATCAATTTATTTTACTGCCATGGTATCACCTCCTAGACCTCTTGCCCTATAATTCTAAAAATCTTCCCTCCACTCATTAATCACACACCAGAAGATTTTCCCCTTGCAAAGCTATTTATTCAGTAAGGATCTATTCACCTGCCTTCTATCACCTAGCTATTTATTGTCAATGACTGCTGGTTTAATTAATTCCATTTGAGGAGAGAAAATCAACTTCCCTCTCCCTCTTCCCCTTAACAAAAAAATAACAAAAGTCCACAACACTATGTAAAAATTTAGTCCCTAATTTCCAGTACTAGGTCTTATGTTCAAATGAATGTAAAGTAAAACTGAGCAGTTATCTGGTCTAATTAAACTCACATTGGTCTGATTAAATACAATTATATTTCACAGTTGCTTTGTGCTCCCTTTTAACCTACGTTTTCCATCCTGCATCTCTGCTCAGCGTGATGTGAATTTCACTCCACTGATTTCCATTAGGAGGAGCTTTCTTTTCCCCTCTAGGCTTAATACTATTCACTGACCTTTCAAATTTCACTATATTCAACTGCAATCATCTTTCTTGTTTATCCCCAAGTAATGCTAACCTCTCATTGTCTGCCCGTTGCAGCGTTTTCAACTGCAGCACTTGTAATGTGATAGGACATSTGAAGCTCCCTTCTTTATCAGCTAGTTATCACACACTGAGGAAAACAGGCAAAGAGAGGCAAGCATTTACCCTCACACTTCAGCAGGCTCTCCCTGGGCACAGAAACTGTCCAGTGGCCTCTCTCTTCAGAGGGACCTGAGCAGAAGAATCAGCACAACCTTTGCAGGTTTAAACAACCTTATGACATTTCTATTTGTGACTGCTGAGGGTCCATCCAGGAGCTCTGTTAAGGACCTTGTGGTYTTGGCATTAGAAACAAGTAGATACAGAATCTTAAAGCAGCACTGAAGTTGAGTGAATGAGTATTTAATAGCCACAGTTAGGAGATCTTAGAAAGGTTAATACTTAATATTTGGCTTGATCCTATATTTAATATAGGATCATTATACACCCTAGTCTGGATAAAATTAATAGGCTCATGAACAAAACCACTGAGTGGCCACAGTGAGGGTGTCCTCATTTCACACAAACCCAGATTTCTGTTCTCACCATCGTTAAGGCGCTGGCAATTTTAATGGAAGTAACTCAGTCCCTTGGTCCACTGAAAATCCAGCAAACCTATCTGAAAGTAATTTGGTTACAGGCTGCAAAAGGGACTCTAGAGCAGCTGTGAATGGTCAGCACGGGCTGGGACTAAAGACAGCCTGGCCATGTTCGAGGGGTATGAAGCTGAAATCCTGCTGTTTGGTCTGCTCTGCATAGCTGAAAGATGGAAGCAAAGAAGTCAGGCCAACTGCAGCAAATTAGCTGTGTGAGGCCTCCTGACTGTACCAAATACTTGCCAGCTGAAACCAAGTATGYAGATCATCATTCTCTTGCCATGGAAAGACTGTTAACCAACACAACAAATCTCAAGTTTGGTGTTTCTACAGTGTGTATGCAAAATGCCTGTGTCATTCCATTATGTCAAAGTTGTTTGAGATCATCTTGTATTTCTTTCTTCTTGCTGTTTATGTCTTTTAAATAAATTGCCTAGAATTGTTTTGTATTTGGCTGCTGTATACCTAAACAACCAGTTAGTTTTTCTCCCAGGCTAGCAAGTCTCTCCAGACCCCACATCTCTTGACCAGGACTCCCTATAACTACATTCACAGACCCCAAGCACACATGTCACAGTGAGCCATCATTCCTCTCTGACCTAGTATAGTGCCAGATGGGGGAGAAATCAAATGAAAACTGTTCTAAAAGAGATGTATACTCTAGTTGTTCTAGCCATACAGGAGGCCAATTGATTATAATAACATATCAGCAGATTTCCCTTTTCCTTTCTGGTTTAATTCTAGTCCCKATTATTTGGCATGGACAACTCAAATTTTGAGGCTTGTTTCTTTGCCTCACATCTTCTTTCATTACCCTCATTCATGTACGCCTTGAAAAGTAAGGCAGTAGCACAAAAGGAGGGTGTGAGACAAATAAAGGTAATGAAAATTGCTGTTCTAAGTCTACATCTGCTAATGAGCAATTCTCTAGCCTCCATTCATTAACTTCCACAAGTTTCTAGGAGCTGAGATCCTGCTTTTCCAATGCATAATCAGAAAGGATTTGCCTTGAAAACCTGCCCATTTYTTTGAAACAGTGTTTAGAGAGGAAGAGAAGCATCTAATTTATCTGATCAGAATTGCAATGGAAGTAAAACGTGCAACTTTTTAGCTCTGATTTCAGAAGGCAGAGAGTGCTTTCAGACCCCATGTTTCCCAGCTCCTGGCATCAGCCAGCTCAGGCTTTTCAAGTAAAATCTTGTACAATCTCCCTGGAAGAGGGGAGATACTTCTTTTGATATCCAAGAGTTCAGATTTTCATCTACTTCTTTTGCTGAAGTACACTGGATTAGTTCTGTGCGGAAATTCCCTAGCTTGAAAAAACAAAACACCATTCCACTGGTCTTGAAACTACTGTCCTAACATGGGAGAAAGGATATTTCCTCTTCCTGTTTTTGCTGGTAACTATGCCCTTGAGATTCTTTTTAAAACTTAAGGTGCCCCCTTTGCAGTATCTAGCCTGAAGCTCATGTAGCCATGGAAATGAGAAATAACAGGCTACTGTTAAAAAGCTGCAGCTAATGTAGCTCATATTGACCTCTCAAAAGCAATTTGCCCATTCCCAAGGTCTGCTTCTCCCAGAGTCCTTTAAACAATATTATGGTGGCATTATAAATCTGCTTTATATATGTTGTCTCTTAGCTCTTACACATTCATTCCACCAATATAATTTCACTGCCTGTGAAGCAATACACAGAGTTAGGACTTCACAATCTGTCTCTTACTCATTAACTATCTTTTTAACCACCTTTTCATCTTTTTTGTGTGAGAGGAGGGGGAGTTGTTTTGGTTTGGTTGTGGTGGGGGTTTTTTGTTTGTTTGTTTGTTTAGTTTGCACAGATTGTTGTCTCAACTACAACCATCTTGGGTTCTGGGCRTCTCAGCGAACTAATAAAGAAAAGCAAGGTAGCCTAAATAAGGAAACGTGTGTTTCACCAATATACCTCAAACAAACCCAGTGTGAGAGGAAACAAAGTAATAAAAATCAAGAGGCCTGTTTATGCACCCTAAACTGAGTAGGGAATTCCACTTCCCCCTCCCTAAGGGCTCTGTGTGACTCATCCTCAGCATCTTACCATAAAGTAGGCTGACATTTTATATCATTTTAGGTTAACTTTTTTTCCAGTTCAAAAATTCCTCTGTTGCTTTGCATGAATATAAGAATAACTTTGCACTTCCTTGGCAGCTCTTTTTGCCTTGGTATCCTGATCTTCAAAGCTACTGTGGTACTTACTCAWTTTATCAAAGCTTATTTGAAAGAGCTACTGCACTAAATGCATAATACCAAGGAATTAATTCATTTGACTTAGAACCATCAGCTTAGGGTAGCTTGTTCTGACTGTTGCTCAAGGCAGTGAGAAGAGGGAACACATCCAAAATGAAAGCAGAGTCAATCCCAATGTAAAATGGGCCTCCTCCTTTCACACAGGCCATGTATCCATGGTGGCTTGTCTTCACACAAAAACAATGCTGTCAAATACAACTGTCACAGATCTGGACTAAAACAAATAGTTGCATCTTTTCTGTCTGTCACCAGGCTTTTCACTTCTGAAGTTTAAACAATAAAATCTGACCTACATATGGTCTGTCTCCAGGGGGGCTGAAAAACTTTCTTTTCCTAAAGAAATTTCAAGTTTGTGTGTATTTTCCTCTTATTTCCAGGACCCAAGGCTTTCAGGCAAACACTAGTAATCATGAAACCAGGGCAAGAGTGTCAATACCACAAGAGTTACAAGTTTCACATTTCTGCCCCTCTCCCAGATTAATCGCATCCTCATACCCCCTTGTAAAACTGCTCTGTGTTCTTCCACTTTTTACATTTGCAAGAAAATGGAAAAAAGCTAATTTTCCTTCACTGAACCTGCTTTTATACAGATGTTTGGACTAAGTGTAAGCAACAGGCCTTTTGTAAAAGTAAAAGAATGAAGAAATGCCCGAGGTCCTTTGGGTTGGAGACACTGAGTGTGCCAGGTACTGTGGCACTGGCCTGTCCCTCAGGAGCAGGACATTGCCACAGTTGTAAGGATAACTGCCAAGGGACTGAAGCTTGTTGATCTCTGTCCTGAGGGGGGCAGTGAAAAGAATTTGCAAGAAGGAAGATAGCACTACCAACTGCTAAACAGGACACAAGCCTGCTCTCAGCTGGAGAGAGGCTTCAGAGTGAGTGTCATATTTCTAAAGTGATGACAGAACCTTGCCATGAAAAACATGATGACCAGCATGACAGTGTGTCCAACCACTGAGAACAGCAAGACCTAGGCTTTATGCTAATAGAAGAAAAGAAACTTCTTTTTAAGTATACCATCAGGTAGATTTTTAAATGGATAATATTTTTTAATGTTGATAAAAATTTTAGCTTGTGTAAGACACTTGCCTTCAGACTCAGTTGGAAAACAGACATAATTGGAACGTGTCACTAAAAGTGTTTCTTTAGTGTCTTTATATCTTTGGGGAAGTTAAAAACCAGTTTTTCCTTCCTCCTGGCTGAAACATAGCCTGTGGAAGGCAGTAGGAATCCAGATGCATAATAAACTACAAATGCACATTCATACAAAGTAACTATTTTTCCACTTTTCAGTCTTACTTTTTGATACAAATCCCCCTCAGCTGTTTTCCCACCTGTCCTAGGTTGCAATGTAAGATGTGCCCAAAGTATGTATTCTATCACCATCTCCATGGGTTGTTGGAACCAGCATTCCCCCCTGGATATAATCTGGAGCTTCGGACAGCACAGAGTTTATCGACTGGATTCCCAGAGTACAGGAGCTGCCAGATCCTTCCATGGGATCACTGCTTCAACAAGACTGCTTCATCTGAACTGCTACCACCACCCTAACGAACAGGGTGTCAGGTTGTATTCTGACTCTGCTAAGGGTCTTTTCTTTTGTCTCTTTTACTATTACATTTATTTTATAGTTTTCCTATTAAATTGTATTTCTGACTTAGAGTCTCTCACTAGTTTTGCTTTCAAACTAGTACACCACCCACCTTCTGTCAGAAGCCAGAGGAAAGAGGGACCTCAAGCTCCTGGCTTGCACTTGCATTTGCCAGGTGTGCAATTCCCCCTCCCCCAGAGACAGCACCTGCAGCTGAGATGTGCATCCACAGTGCTCAGCAAACCCAGCAAGGAGAGGCAAAACAAACAAGAACCCCCGCAGAAGCTGCAACCCTTAAAAGGAGGTGCTAATGAGAAACTGATCTTTTTTCTACAACCACTGATGAGTTAAAAATTGCCTGCCCTGCAAAGTACTAAACACTAACAGTAAACAGGGAAAAAAATGGAGCAGTGAAGACTGTGGCAAGAGAGCACTCATGAATTTAAGTTATGTTCTCCCTTCTCCCCGGCTTGCTAAGCAGTTTCCTCAAGGTCTTGCCCTAAGAACAGGCTTCAGTCAGTTCAGACAGAAGGCAAATAAACTGAGGCAGCTGTTCACAGCCTCAGACCTAACCCTGAGCTGGCATTGGAATTGCCTTTACATGGCCTCAGCACGGCTGTCACTGTCCCAAGAAGGTGCTCATGTCCAGTTGTTGCTGCTGCTGCATTATCACAAGTCTCACTTTGGTAAATGGATATTAACATTAGTGAAACTGTGTGTTAAACTCATGTTTTTTCTATAGCAACCACTATTTTATGCATTAGAACTCCAAGGCAAGCTTTAGTGCCTGCCTACAAGCTAGTACCTTTCATTACTTTACATTGACAATGTGTCTCTGAGGAATATCTACATTAGTGTTTTTAATGATATCCAGGTGTGTGACCAAATATGCACATCCATCAGTGAGTTAGTGCTAAGCACWCAAACATTGTTTCAGCCTCAAAGGAGCTAATTCTGTACCCTTATAAAATCTACCTTTTGTTTGTCCTATAATACACAAGTAATAATTTCTGAGATAAATGTTTTGGTACAAGTGAGTGCCTCAGAGTTTTTGCCTGAGAAACAAGAACTGTGGGACAGAATTTACAGCTTTGGCTTGTTCCAGTTTGTAACTACTTGCATGGGGGTCAAATGGAAGAGGCAAAACAACGCCAAAACAAATCCCTGATATGTTTGGATAGCACAGAACACAACTAACTAACTTAGGCACTGTTGTAGATTTCAATTGAGATTAGATTTTCATGAAGAACACATCACATTTCAGCCTGTGTTACATTGAGATGACCACCCTTTGGCTTCCCTTAATCCCTTGCATTTTCTTCAGTRCAACATCTTCATACCACCCCAGTTTTTTACCACATGAGARACTGTCAGGTGCTYCTGGCTCCTCAGCTGGATGAAGTGKATGGKACAAAGTTTAAATGGGTGTAAAACACCATATCTTGAAAAACAAGAGGAGATGCAAGAATTTAATGGAGTTCTGATAATCAGCTGCCTTTTATGACTGGAGAGAAGCAAGAGAATCAATAAATGGACCATTTCCTCCCAATACTATTCATATCCTTGGTGAGCTTAAAAACTACTTTAKCAGAGCTCTCTAAGCAGAGATGTCATTGCTTTACTAATATTCATTTCCTCAGCTGGAACCAGGAAAAACCCTGGCACTTCTGCCAAGAACTTCTGTAAGAAGTCATTACCTGCTTTCTATTTGATGTGCTCATCAGTGGGGATAGAAAAACCTTGTCTGCCTCTGTCTTTAAAACCGGAGCAACAAAAGTTAAAATAACATCTGACCACAATTAATTATCCAGTAGTCAATCTATTATTAATCTAATTTTTTTCTTAACCTCTGGAGTTGATACAGCACTTCCAGCTGTGAGTCACAAGCAACTTTGATATTCCCACAGGATAAGCAGGACAAATCTGATGCACAAAAACTAATATACTTCTTTTTGATCAGACACTTCAGATGAAAAAAAAATCAGATTTTTCTTTTCCTTAACCCCATCTGTGGGTAAATAAAATGCATACTGATTCACTGTTGAATTTGTTCCCTTTGCAGTGGTACCAAGAAGCCAGGAAGAATAATTATCTACTTKCCTATACACAAAACAAACAAAATATATTCCCAGCACAAGATGATCTCATTAATTAAACACAAGAAATTAAAACAARAAGTGGCAATAACATTATTACTAAMRCTTTCACYTCAAAACTTRCAAACTCATGCTGAAKGTTGTTTGAGTAACTGCCCCTGCCAAAAGGCAAGGAGAGGTTCTGGCTGCAACTCAGCTTCTCCAAAAGACAGAGGTGTTGTGGGTCTTTGCTCATGCAGAGGCTGCTTAGAAAGCTACTCCCTCACATTCAGGACTTGAACTTTTAGTGACCTATTAGTGCTTGATGGGGCAATGATACCAGCTCCTGTTGGCTGCAAACCTCAACTTTCCATTATCTCAGAACATCAGAACTGAATTACTGTTTGGAGGTAGCTGAAAACATTTATACATATACACAAGTTGCACTAATGCTCTCTTCGAATTTCAAAAGGAGGTTATGTCATCTGTATAAACATGWGCAATATAAACAAAAACAAAAGAAATTCCTCTCAGCCCTTCTCACTCAAACATTCATCTTCACCCACCTYTGACTCCTATGTCCAGAAAATTACAAGGTAGCTGGTGGATGACTCAGAAAAAGCTGAGCAAACGCCCCCAGCTATTAGCTCAGACCCACTGGAACCACAGYGTTTAATGAGGTCACATGCAGGCAAAGCATGCAGGGAGTTCAGATGCAGTTCCTGCCTTAGCAGGACTCACCAGTTTGGCAGAAGCAGGTTTTTAACCAGTATAAGCAATTTTGTTGGCTGAGAGCTGGATTAACAAGTGCAGATTCAGCTTCAGTTTCTGTAGCTGTGCTATAAGACTGGTCCCCAGAACAAGCTGTGGGCAGAAATATCAGTTTCTGTGCAGACTCAGAGGCTGAAGTTKATCTAGTTCTTAAAGATGTTCAGGATGTTTTTCTAGATTTTCTGCATCACTAGATGTTTTTCTAGATTTTTTGCCCAACTAGAAGAGGACAGGAATAAGATCAGATTAATGGKAAAAGCA
Organism: Alauda arvensis; assembly: GCA_902810485.1. Lineage (NCBI taxonomy): Eukaryota > Metazoa > Chordata > Aves > Passeriformes > Alaudidae > Alauda > Alauda arvensis. Next base: position 1,353,909 of record CADDXX010000059.1, read on the forward strand.
AAGTGCTAGGAGCAAAAGAATCAGAGCATGCATACATTTCTGGCTATAAAATCAGAAAGATACAACCTATAGCTAATGTTTTATTTTTGCTGATAAAGACATACAAACGCATGTACATGCAGMTATATCTGCATATATGAACACATTCTTGATTTTAAAAACATTSAGAAGTACAAATCTCAGTTAATCATGAATTTGGTATTTCAACAACTCACATACAGTAGCAACATGGAGATTTAGGCTACCAAATTTGCAGACTAATACCTGCTATGTGAAAAAAGTAGCCCTTGTAATTTGAGATTGTAATATGAGAGCCAGTACTTTTGTGAGGTGAATCTGGGTTTGCTCAAAGCAGTGTTTAGAGGTTGTCATGGAGTTTAATGCTGTTGTCTTAGCCATGAGAGGAGCATTAAGGAAAGCTCCTGATCTACCTGACAGCTCTTTGCAGCAGAGTCAGTAGTAGTAGTGGTCACAGGTGAGTCAAATGGTTTATTTCAACATCTCGTAGACAACATTCATAAAGCTTTTTACAAGCCTGAGCCACACTCCTAAAAATCTTACATCCCTCCAAGATATTTGCAATAACTAAACTTGCTAACTGGAGGAAAGGGAGTCTCCATGTTGCCCTGCACTCTTGCATTGAGGCAGCCAAGGGGATGGCAAATGCAGTTGGATTGTTCATGCTGCAGTGTGGAGACAGAGTCAAAATMATGKGTCCATGTATGGTTTTTRTAGCCCTTTGACCAGAGYGGTTCTCCAAAACATTTCAATCATRCTTGCTGCAGACAGCTGCTCCTGAACAACAGAAGGCAGCACTGTCTGTTACAGGAGCAGGAATAAGCATGGGGATGTTTGAAGGAGTTGATAAGCTGTAAGTGGCAGGATGTCAAACCTCAGCCTTGGGGCAGACATGTCCCAGGCAGACAGGTCCAGGATCTGGTCATCATGAGGCTTGGATGAAGATTCAATTTCACAGAGTTATAGRATATATTTGGTTGGAAGGGATTTTTGAAGGACATCCAGTCCAACAAACCCCACCCCCGCACATCCCTGCGCTTCCTTCCTTGATAAGGGATTTTGCTATGAAATGGGTTTTGTTCCAGAAACCTGCAGGGCCTCAGGAATAAAACAATAACCTGAAAGATCCAAAATTTCATTACCTTCCTTAACACATGGCTAAAATTATAATATAGGACAGGGCACTTTGAATCTYACATATTCCTTTATAAGCCAACAAAACAGATAGCATTAAGGAAGTTATTACACACTGGATAACTAAATCCATCTCCAAATACAATTCACTCTGTCACTGTTATTTGTCTATCCTTATTTAACCTAATACCCTTCTCCTGAGTACATGCTCATTAAGTGAGAAGGATAGATTTGCATACACACAGCTTGAAGGAAAATAAATAAATTTGATCTTGYTTTACTTTAATATCATATTTGGTGAGAGTCTAAAAACTATTGTGAGGATCTAGAAGAACAAATGRTTTAGTCAAAACCATCTAGGGGAAGGARRAAGCCAAGATGAYTAGTGTGTAARTTCATTCAGCCTCACCTGGTGAACYACCATGTCCTRAAATAACTTCTTTCCCCAAGATTCAAAAAAATATCTGTGCAAGAATGAGCAAGACACGTTTTTCAGTCTCCTGAGAATGGTACAGGCAGAGCAAACAGCATGAGCACCATGTGCTAGATGTGTTCAGCCCTGTGTGTGTGCAGTTAAAAGTGTGTTCTAGCAGTGCTTTCTTTCATACCTCAGATTACTGGGGTGATAGAGGAAGGATTCAAGCATGTTTCTGAAGCACTTATACACTGACCTCAATTTTATTTGTCCTTAAACAGATGTTATTTTTTCAGGCATTATTTGTCTCCCACTAATTAGCATCCAGTAGTATGAGGGTAAGTTAACTATGCCAGAACTGAAAATATTATTATTATCAAACATCTTTATTTGAAATGCAGCCATCTTTTTTAGCATCTCAGTCATAGCAGATGTCTATCTGAAACATGGATGTTTCAGACCAGTTGGGTGTAGCCTACAGCCAATGCATCCTTGTGAACTTGCATYCTGTCCATTATTAATCATGCCTCCAGTGGTAATTGGGCAGGCAATTGGCAGATRCTGCATATTCAGTAGATTTTTCTTTGCCATTGCCAAAGGGTGCAAGGCCAAGGCCTGCAACCTTTCTGTCACAAGTCTTTACTTGTTTATGAGAAATCTCTAAACTATTTCACAACTTTTTGTCAGTGTTAAATTCAGTCTTTCTAYAAACTCCATCATCATCCAGAGTGTTACGAAGGGAGAAAAATACAAGAGGAAACACAAAGAGTAAAAGAATTACTGATTGTCTTGTAGGACCTACAGTAGATTCAGACAGGGTCCAGATTACCAGTGCAGTGCTTTAGCTACAAAAARGCTTTCTTTGGTGAGGTATTGTCACGTGCTGTGCTCATAGGAAACAAGGGAGGAGTGAGGCCATTTCCCCCACTTYTGTGGGATATCCATGCACTTGAAAACCTGCTGAAACATGAGTTAGCCCTGCTGGGCATCCTCAGCTCAGACTGGCCTAGAGACCATCAGTGGCACAACTCTTTCATGCCTGGCAGGAAGACACATCCTCAGGGAGGATTACTGTAGTTTGTCATGGTTGCTAAAGTGGCCTGGCTATCCTGGAGCTCAAATAAATGCAGAGAGGRTCCTAACAGTGTTCAAATATAACTTCACCTAGGAAACAAGCTGCTCTGMAAACTATTTTCAGAACAATCTCCCCTGCTGTTTAGTTCCACCTGCTTCCACAGCAAAAGCTACAGAAACTATTGTCTTGGTTTGAAAAAGACAGGTATCTGCTAGGGGGAAGACCAGTGCTCTCCCCTTGTAATGGAGACTGCAAACCCCCTCCTACTAAATTATTATAAATTTGAAATTAAGGGGCTCTCAGGCAAAGWTGTGGGACTGGGAATAACAGGGTTTTTTACTAATATATATATATCTAACAAAACAAGCGAACAAACAAATAAACAGCTACAGCATTAATAATAAGACAGAACCGAGAACCTCGAGGGACCACAAATCCCAGGGCAGTCTGATCTCTGGCTCTGAGGCACCAAGCTGCAGCAGTGGGAGATCCCAGGCTGGTGATGAGGCAGATGGGCAGTTCTGCAGTGGTGGCTGGAGCAGCAGAGATGTCCTGGCAGGACAGGGGTGTGAGGTCAGCGTAGGCAAAAGCCTCAAAAGTGATGGTGGGACAGGGTTGGGCCCACTCCAGTGGGGCAGGAGGAGAGCTCAGAAATCCCCGGGCACACGAGCAGATGGTGGTAGGTTTTCCCAGGAGCAGAGTTGATGGTGACAGTGAAACTCCTCTCACAGCAAGCTAAACAGCCTGGGTGACCTCTCTCCTCCAGTGCCAAGGCAAAGAGTGCCCAGCCCCCAGCTCCCCTGTCCCTTTGGTCTTCCCTTCCCTGGTTTCTTTTGTCTTTGTTAAGTACTGACAATCACCCAGTCCCTTGAGGGAAAAAATTCCAAGGGCAAAACAAAACATAACAAAAAACCAAATCTAACCCCCAACAGCTATCAATGACAAATCTTGTATTACAAAATAGGTACTTGATAATAACCATCAYGGGGAAAAACCCACAAAAGATCACTGATATCACAGSAGTGGGGSAAACTTGAGATAATCCTACYATCCCTAATGATAAAACTACTTTCCTTTAGCAGTACTCTCTGGCAGCAATGCCACCTCCCAAAAMCAACTTTTACTTGATTTGGTAGTTTATTTCTCCACAGGTATTACTACATCCTCAGGGAATATGAATGACTGATGGAAAAAAAAAGTAAGATCTCCAATTTTAATAGAAAGGATCCCTTATCTATTAAAAAAGTGACAAAAATACATCTGGAAAAATTACATCAGTGTCAGAAAGAATGGTAACACTAAAATATTACTTCTATAGACTTTCTTTAACCCTACTAAAATGTTGACAATCTGGTTAACATCTACCCCTGATATCCAGGTCCTTTCCATGACTTACAGAAGGGCTTCCAGATACCCCTATGTCACTGTCATCTAAATGTTTGTGTTTCCCTCTGTAGCTGGTACAACAGGGTATGTTTTATTTTTGCCCTGCAGAGAAGTCGTTGTGCAAGATGACAATATTTGTCTAGTTAGAGGAGATGCTCATATTTTAACAATACTGAAAGATGCTTGAAAAAGAGTGTATTGCAGYCCTAGCAATTGTCAGACCACATCTCTCAGTCAGAGCTTCAGCTCTGCTAGAACAGACAGGAGCTAAAGTGGGAAATGCAGTATCTCAGATTAACTTATTTTCTACTTGAAAGAGARTGCTGAAGAATTCACTTGCACTTCTTTTAGTCCCTATATTTTAATACAACTACTGGGGGGGGTTAATTTTTAAAAATATTTTTAAGTATTTTAAAAAAATAAAGCATGTTTTCTTATCATTGCCCTTAACTTCAGCTTGATAAGCTAATAGAGACATAGCAATCTAGGATCAGCTGAAAGTGTTAAAGAGATGGTTCTGATTTTAGGTCAAGTAGCCTACTTTGTTGCTATAAAAGAGGAAACAAATCAAATTTCTTTGAATTTCTGTGTCAGGGGACTGAAGGGCACCTCCAGAGACCACCTAGAAAATCCTCTATCCTCACAGCCAAGCAGACATCCTAAAAGGATGAAAGCTTCCAATGAAAAACATGTCACTGTCTTTAATACCAGAAGAATTTTTCTGACGTTCAGCCTGGATGTTTCTTGCTGCAATTTACATCCATGATTTATTGATTGCCTAAAATTGGGAGAATCTCTTGTGCTTTTTTGCAACTCACCTGAGAGGTTAGACTTCTCTTCCTAAAACTGAAGAACCCAAATTCCTTCAGTTTTTCTCTATGGGCCATTTTTTTTCAGATCTCTCACTTTTGGCTTTTGATCAGACAACCCAAACTTGACATACTCTGCTTCAAGCTTTACCACTGCCTGAACAGTGGATGATTATTTTGTACATGTCTTGCCAGACATGGTTTCCTTAGACCCCAATATAGTCACATGTTTTCAAACAGTATGTTTCTTGTGTAAACCCCTATAGTCTGCCTTCTATTTTATTTCAAGAAACTGCTGGTTAGCTGGGAACAATTGGCTGAGCAGCTGTGGATTCCTTTTCTTTAGCTAGCTGAAGTGAGAAGGTGGTCTGCAATTCAGTTTTAATAAGATGTCTTTCTCCCAGTGTACTGAGCAGTCTTTCCCTGTTCTGCCTTGTCTCTTTTTACTTTTTTACATGTGTGTACACATCCATGGTGCYTTTGTAGCTGGATGCCTTGCCTAATTGGAGGTAAAAGAGCTGGAAATACACAATATTTGCAGGAGTTACCACTGCTGGATGAAGGGGGGTCATGCTGCTTTAGCATTGAAAAATGCTGAGAGCAGGCTGACTCATTGTACCAAAAGTTAAAAAGTTCTTCTGAGGAAGAACAACATTTCCTGACAGAAACTGGCACCAGTGAGCAYGTGGCAGAGAAAGTTCCTGATAAAGCACCCAACAAGTTGTAATGCTGGTAATTTATCTAAAGCTGCTGAGCTGACACAGCTGGCCTAGAGACACAGGACTGACAATCACTTCTAACATATCAGCTCTTGGAGTGTGTGTGGAGGTTCCTGCCTTGAGTGGAGACCCCTCTCCAGGTTACTCCTTGAGGCAAAAGAGTGTGGTGTGGGTGTATAACATAATATAATATATTATATAATATATATATATATATTATATATAATATAATATATTATATATAATATATTATATTATATATAATATATATATATTATATATAATATAATATATTATATATTATATATATTATATATATTATTATATATAATATATATTATATATATTATATATAATAATATAACATAAATCTTTACATAATCATTTTGCTGACTTTGATATCATGGCTTGGATATTGCTTCAATAACACTATATTAGTAGCYACAGCTATCTCTACTGTGTAGTAAATCATATTGATTTATATGTTTTAGTTTAATCATTATCATAACCATTTAAATAAGTAATCAATTTTATTCTCATTAATAGACATTATTTGTTATCCTAAATCCTACATGGCAAGGTCAAGTGCCATGATCTTGGCACTTAAAGGCTCAATTACACCTGTAAAGTCCTTTAGACATAAACTGTTGACTAAGTCTGGGGCTAAGACTGGATCACTGGAATTATCCTGATTTAGACTCATGAAGAAAAGATGCAACTCAGCCAATACTTCCCAGATACAGTATAAAATATTTTGATTTCCCCTTCCCCCTTTGTCAAATTGCGCATCCACACAAAATTCATGTACAGGAGCATCCCACAGCCATAAACAGACATAGTACTCTCACTGTTTTCATTAAAAGTTGTTTAGCTGGGTCAGAGAAGACTACTGAGGTATTCATTAAGAAATTTTTATTTGACAGAATTATCTGAATGCTCAAACATTACTGCAATAACCAGATGGGAACCTAAAGAAGTTGATGGAATTCACTAGGGAAACTCCAAGCAAAGGCTGAATTGGAGATGGCATCATGCAGGGCTGAAGAGAAATAAAACTTCAGAGAGGAGTTTGGAGAAGGACTGCAACTCTGGTAAAACCAGAATGATATGGAGAAAAATCAAGGGGGATATGATGTGCCAGCAATTTATAACACCTTTATACTTGTGAAGAATCAGCTAAAGTTTCTTTAGGCATGCACAGACAGAGGCACACTAGATATTCTAGTACGTGGCATGAGGCACTCAAGGAACTTGTAAAAAGCAAAAAGCACAAGGGAAACATTACAAACACTTCCCCATAGATAAAAGGTTTTTAGAGTCTCCACACTTGGACTGAGACATTTCCCTGGATCTTCTAGAAATTTGCTGAGCAGGTTATTAAAGCTCTCAAATATCATAGAATTAGGGTGATATTGCTGCATTTGTATGAAGTCTATGAAATCTAAAGGGCAGAAACATGGGGCTTTTTATTTATGGTTTTTTAAGGAAAATCCCATCCTCCCCTGAGGTACCACATACCATTCCACTCACTGCTGTACTAACAGTTCAGTGTAGCATTCCTGTATCTGCTTGCCAACACATCCTTTCAGAGCTGAAGTCCACTCACTCACAGAGGAAAGAAGGAATAGTCCCTTTTCCTGCCCTTGCAGGGCCAGAGGGCAGAACAGGGAAGGTGTTTATACACATCAGCAGCACTGACCAGACTGACTGCAGSCAGCATTTTATTCCTTCTAAGGACACATCTCATACCACGGTCAAAAGGCGCCGCACACTCTGAGCTCTGTAAAAATCTAACAACAAGCAACAGTAAAACAACTCAAGCAGCTTTTGTTGTAAAGAGAAGCAGCAGAGTTGTTAAGGGAAAATGTAAAGAGATGACCTCATATTCTCATCTTTATGCCTCAAACTACCCTTTCTACAGTTCAGTTGTAATTTCTCTTGCACATGTTTATGTTTGCACTTATTTTTGTTATTACAACTGACTACAAAGGTGATAAATAATTGATATTTCATTTGGAGAGAAGTGATCAGAAGCTGGTGAAAGTGCTGCACAGTTGATAATCAGCCTTTAAAAAAAGAAAAAATAGTGAGTTTGCTTTTTTAAAATGCCCAAGCTTGCCATTCATACAGATTAAATAAGGAAAAAAGGCAAGGTTTATTCTTAATACAAGTACATATAGAGATAGGACAAGGGGGAGTGGCTTTAAATTGAAAAAGTGGAGGTTTAGATTAGATATGRGGAAGAAATTCTTTATTGTAAAGGTGGAAAGGCCTTGGAACAGGTTGCCCAGAGAAGTTTTAGCTGTCCCATCCCTGGAAGTGCTCAAGGCCAGTCTGGATGGGGCTTTGAGCAACCTGGTCTAGTGACAGGAATCCCTGCTCATGGCAAGGAGATTAAAACTAGATGGTCTTTAAGGTCCTTTTCAAATAATTCAATGCCTCTGATTCCATGTCTTCCAAAGCTGGGTTGGTRTTTCTTCTCCAAGTGCATTTCCACTTAGRAATTYAATTTGGCAGAAAGCACAYATCATTTCAATTTATAATAAATAAATGCTGCTGAGTATTGAATTTRCTGTTGAATACTGATTTTCCTGCAGAGATGCAGTATTCAACAGTAAAATCAGAATTCTTCCCACAGCTCTCTAAAACTGTTCCTTGATTGTAAATCAAGCTCCTCCTAGAGCTAAACTGGGAAAAAGGGGAAATGTTAGGACAGGACAGAAACAGAAGCTGTGGCTAATTTTTGTGCTGATCTTTAGAAACTTYTCCCTGTTCTGACTTGTGTCAACACTCTCAGGAAATGTAGTGTGACTTATTCCTCTAAAGTTAGCCTCTGAAAAAAAAGGTCTCTTTTTACTAATGGAAGAGCCTGTTTGAAAATAATGCAATAGCTCATCAGAGAAGATTTAGAAAAGAGTTGTTAAATAGTGGGACATCTGCTTTGTAGCCCTGTCCTTTTAAATTCTCAAAGAAAAAGTGCAGAAATAGCTGCATCACAGAGCACAGCTACCTACATGAAAAACTAAACTTCAGTGAAGGTTTCTACAGTACAGCAGACAAAGGTGTGAGAACTTCCAATGCTTTGAAGACATGCACATAGACACCAGGGCTGCAAAAAGAAGCAGACCTAAAAACCTTTTTCACATTTTTATAGGATCCTCATGTGTGGAACTRCCAGAATTTCACAGAATGACAGAATTTTGTTACAAATAGTCTGAAGGTCATCTAGCCTCACCCTCTGCTCAAGCCAGGAAAACTTCACAGTTACATCAGATTGTTCAGACTCTGCCTAGGTAAGTTTTGAACATCTTCAAGGACAGAAACTTCACARTCTCTCTGTGTGACATGGTCCATTGTTTAACAATCCATAAAGAGAATTTCTTTTCCAGTAGGAAATAGGAACTTTCTGTGATGCATTTCTCATACTTTCCTTCTTAGCCTTTAGCATTGACACCTAAGAAAAGCCTGGATTTCTATTTTCTAACAACCACCCACTATACTGTTAAATGTGTCAAGTATTCCCCTTCAAATTCCTCTTCTGGATTAAAAAAAACACTTCCAGCTGCTTCCTCTTAGAATGTCACATTTTTTTACACTTTTGTCATCTTAGTGGTCCTTCTTGGGACTCCCTCTAGTTTCCAGCTGGTAAATCTCTCTTGTGGGTAGAAATGGAGACATGACTCTAGAGGCAGCCTCAAAACTGCAGGGCAGAGGAGAATAATTGATTCAACCTGCTGCTTTGCTCTTACTGACTGAGCAGTGTGCTGCAAGGCTTCATTGTTAACACTGCAGATTCATGTYAGACCTGCTGCTCACAAGGACTCTCCAGATCTTCTCCTGCAGGGCTGTTACCTGCCCAGCTCACCTCCAGCCTGTACTGAGCATGGGGCTGTTCACCCCAGATGCTCCTGTCTTTGTTGAACTGGACAAGTTTCCTATCAGCCAGCTCCTCTGGCTTTTTGAGGTCTCTCTGCCCTTTATCAGAGCCCTGSCTCTCCACCCCCTCCCCCAGCTTGGTGTCAATCCTCAAGTTTTGCAGGAGCTCTTTTCTGTCATTGAGGTTGTTGAAGATCACATTAAACAGTGGCAGAACACTGATTTTTGAAGTACTGCCCATTACCTTCTGAGCTCAGTGTCACATCCAGTTTTTCACACACTCTGTAGGTCCCTCAACAAATCTATATCTACCCAGTTCATTTATTAGAATATAGTTAATAGAATTAGGGTAAAATAACCTGATAAAGTCAAGAGAAACAACATCCACCACTCTTTTTCACCCAGCCAGCTGCCCTTTCATCAGAGAAGGCAATGCAGATCATCAAGCACCATGTGCCCTTGGTATGCCTGCATTGAGTATTCCCAACCACTTACTTATTAGTGTGCTTGGACACAATTTACTCCACAATACTCTCAGGACTAAGGTGAAGATCAGCAGTRTGCAATTTATCTGATCCTGTGTTTCTCTTTGGTTCTTCTTCCATGCTTAATATGGATTGTTAACCCACAAGCATTTAGCTACAAATATTTTAAAAGAATGTTGAATCAATAAACAATTTAAATCTATTCTTGTGGCCTCACTTAAAATCAAGGTGGATAAGATAAAATTCTATCCTTAATTTTCCTCACCTTTCATGCTGAATAACAGTGAAAAAGGAAATAGATGATACATGACTTTGGGCTAATTTTATCTTAGCTGTTGTGAAATCCAGACTATGGTTAGACTGGGGAAGGGCAACAAAATGGTATGAAGGTATATTTACTTATTTTCTCTTGCTCCTACAATCCCTTTAATCTCAGTRTTTCCTGTTTCTTCCAGTACTTTTCTTTGCTGTCCTATCTGTTATTGCTACCAACCACTTGGTGTGGAAAAATACACACAAGCTACTATTTGGYTTCTGTATCCAATTAATTCTCATAAATAAATAAACAAGCAAGCCCCATGGTATTATAGTAAGGGGTGGAAACATTTTTTTTTCTACAATTGTTTACAAACAATATTTAGTGAATCACTTTTCTGCTAGAGTTAGAGCATACACCTCCAGGACAGAAGAGTATCATAACTTGTTTCAGTCAAATGTGAAGGATATGGTTCTACTCTAGTGGTTCAGTCTTACTCTTACATAAACTTAGCCCTGGAGAGGGTTGCAACAGCACTGTGAAGGTTGGGATGAAATAAATATAAATGCAAAGACATGTTTGTAAATGGAGAAAAAGGAACAACAGAGCAGGGATTAAGAATGACATGCAAAAATAGACAGGGCARAATTAACACCGGTAGAACTGGTAAACACTGAAGAATGTGCTGCTCATACCCAGATCATGGCAGGGATGACTCACTAGCTGTAGGCCTGTGCTCTGGGAGAGGAGGGGGGTTTAATGAGTTTATAGCCCAGTGCCATTTCTCTTCCTGTTACTCAAACAAGAGTGYACTCTGTAGCCAGAAGATGCCCAAACCAAGAAAACAAACCAGCATTCACCACCCCAATGTCGCACACAAACCGTTCCCATCAGACTGCTTGGACACAGGTATCTAGGAGTTATGAATATGAAACCAAAGGGTCAYTTTATCCAGAAACAAAAATAACCTGTCCCTTCTTCAGTCTCACACAGTTTTCTTGCAATCCAATGGTCTTGTGTCCCTTTCCCCACCCTCCTCCAGAAGACAACAAATGCTTAGAATGGAATAAAATATGCTGTCACAGGGGCTATTACTGGATACTGAGAAAAAACTGAAAATTATTCACACATATCMCAATTGGTAGCAGGAATTAGTCCCTGACAGGCAATTTTCACTATAAGAAATTTACAAATATTACAAGTTTCATATTGAAGCCCCAGGACTACTTAGGGCTACTCCTCTTTAGCATTTTGTTACTATGATCATCAAATCCTTGCCTTCTATATCTTTAGAAAGAGAATCTGGATATTGCTGAATGATGATGCCCACATCTGTTTAATTTTTATTGCATACTAAGACAGAAAATGTTTAACCAATTCATTCCTCTGTTCCCTGCMTACAGTGCCTGGGTCAGCCTGTGGTTCAAGCCCTTGAGCAGCTCAYGACCACCCTGCTGCCAAGGGCAAAATCCCCTGTCACTCTTCTGGCTCAGCAAAGTGCCCAGTTGAAGCTTCCATTTTCCACACTTGATTTTATCACTATTCAGTTGCACACTTTCAGGAAAACACCTTTGGATCAATTTCTAAATCTCTACTAAGCAAACTGCTTGGAAGTGTTATAAAAGTCAGACTCACCCCTTCCCCTCTAATAAGTGATTTGTATTAACACTTGGCAGATGTGTGGATAAACTCAATGCTAAAAGCTCCTGAGTATAGTCAGTTTGTCTGGAACTGTAGGGTATCTTAGAATTCCAGCTTGAGACTCTAACATTTAATAGCAGCTCATAAGAAAGAGACAACAAGAGGAGCTGTGTCCTTTCAGAGCTCAAAGGATCAATGTGTGACACTTCAAAGTTCAGTAGATTGCACCAATCAGCATTGCAGTGTCCCCTGTCAGAACAATGATGCCATAAGGAGGCAACAGTACCTGCATGTTGAGGAGAGCAAAACAAAAATCATCAGAATAAAATTACCTGTGGAAAGTTACAAAAATTTATTGCAAATAAAATAAACTATTTTATGGTGCATACTGCAAAAACATCAACTGCTTTCAAAGTGCAGATAAACATGCRTTAGAATATTTGTATCTAAACCTTAGCTTCAGCCTGTATGGACCCAAATGTCTATTGGGCATCTGTATTATCCTACCAGGCTGCAGCTCACCAAAYCTGGGCAGTCAGGAGAGTTTTCATATAAACAATCCAAAACCCAGACATAAACAGAATGTATTGTTCCCTGAGGTATAGGGCTGCTTCTGACTGAAAATCCATTAGCTTTTCAAAATAAAAATAATAAATAAAATATAAACAGTCCAATCATCACAGCATCCCAACWGCAATCACAGCAGTCTTTGTTTTGGCAGATTTTCACAGAAAACACAGGTTATTTGAGTTTGTGCAGAAATGCTCCATACTGCCATTTAAGCATATGAGAACAAGACTTTTCTATCCACCCATCACCACCCACAGGGAAGGCAGGCTACAAAGAACATGGGAACATGGCTCTCTTGCTTATTTTGCCCTACCAAATTGCCAAATTCTGACAGTCCCTTCTGCACCATATTGCTTCCCTGCTATCCCTTCTGCTAGTAAAGGGCAGCTCATATAGCTGCCCTCATATTCTGGACATTCATAACCACTGCTATTACCACAGCCATTGTCACAGRTACAATTTTCATCAGCTAACTTAAATGTTTATTGCTGCACCTCACAYTCACACCCTAAGACCTTGGTTCCTGTGTTTGTATTATGTTTCTCTTAGTGGAACTTAATGGACTAGCACAAAAGAGCTAAGAAATGAACCAACTGGTAAAATTTTGCCCGAGGAAATCAGGAAGGGAACAGTGTGCCCTGGCAATTTAACAAAGCCCARTGCAAATGAGGAGGCACATGAAATAGAAAAACCTCCTTAATCTCTAGCTGAAAGATCAACACTAAACTGTATTGAACTACAACAGTTAATTTGGGCATGTTCAGTCCAAGGAATATTTTAGAAATAGGAAGTTTGCTTAGCTCATGCGACATATCCACTTCTAAGCTTTGCAGGGTTGGATACAGACAACAGCATGCTTCCTTTGTAAAGTTCTCTCAGGACACAGAGGAATTCAGTAATCTTAGCAYTTCTAAGAAGAGAGAAAAAGAGTCTGATTTAACAAGGAGAATCAGCAAATTTCCTTCCTGAATGGGGGACTTAATTTGAAGTACATCTGTAACGTTGTTTACAGGGTTTCAGTAACTGTGCACAATCCAGGATATCAGTTTGGGAATTTTTTGTTGTTTGTTGTTAGGGGATGTTGAATCTTTTTCCTGGTGCTTAGTGGTTGCAATTAATCCCACCCAAAGTCTACAAAGGAARAAAGGAAAACCACTTGACGCAAAACAGTCGAAAAGGAATAACCTGAGCTGTAACACCCTGTGGCACTGGATGTCAGTGCTAATGCCCTGTATGCATTAGCTAATGCTAATGCATTAGCATGCAGTGGCACCCTTAGGAGAAGCTTGGTGAGATAAAGCTSTTCAGGAAGCAAGAAAGAGAGGCAATTCTGATGCTGTTTGTACATTTGATGAAGAGCTAAAGAGTTACCACTCAGTAGCAGTGACATGCCTGGCATAACCATGAGGATAAGTGTACACAGCACAGGGACTGCCAGCTCCTTGTGTAGGTAATCACCCCTTTCCTTGGAGGTGCAGCCAACCTGTGATTAATGCTGGAGAAGCAGCTGGGCTAAATCTTGTGGTTACGAGAATATTCCTTCCAATACTTCTGGCTGTACTGATAAAAATCATTCTCATCCCAGCAGCATTTCATGCTGCAGCCTATGCAGACCTATAAAAGGGAGAGAAAAGCCTTCTCTGCTCATTCCAGTGTCATTTTCTTCATCTCATCCAGCACAGATTCAACTTCTAGCAACTCATCTGACTTTGCTGCTAAAAAAGCAGCACAGCATTCATTGCTCCTTTGTGGTTTTCTGGATATGCTTGCAAAGGGATAGCATGAGATCCACTTGGCTAATWCCAAAGATGAATACACAGAACTTGCACAGAACTGAAGTTTAATTCTGGCTGTGTACCTCTACAATACAATGTATAGAAGATCCAGTTTTTGAGAAAAACGGATTTTCTCCTGGTAAGTAAGCTACAAGTATTTCCATCAGAATTGTTTTTGCTTCTCTGTTGATATTCTGCACATCTGTACTCAAACTTAGAGGTCTTTTAGAACTGAATTGATTGTACAGTCCTTCAGTAGCCCATACACATCCTAGATCCTGATTAATTTGATCCCCCTTACAATGAAATGTACCATAATTCTTAATTGTAGAAAGGGAAAAAACTGTGTATTTACAAATTACTGAAAAGACGTTTTGAAATAAATGCAACACATTGAAGCACCAGAAACACATAGAAGACAAAAAAGCTGTTCTCATTCTAGAAAAATATAACTGACCAAAATGAATGGTTRTTTAAACCAGAAGCCATTCCGAGAAGCCAAGGCTCAGTGATGACACAAAACACTTACAAATGCTATAAAATAGTCCTGATACAATTTATTTAGGATAATCAGACCAATTCAGGACAAGGAAAAGGAAATTAATCAGCATCCTCTTTAGAGAAAGTAACCCAAATATCTTCAGTTGCTAATTTTAATTAGTGAGTCTTGGAAAAACACTGAGTTTGTAGGGGAATTAATACCAAGATTTAGCTGCAAAAATAACTTATTCTAGGAGATTGATCAGTGTGTAWATATACACACAGAGAGATTAGAAGGGCTGCACTTAACTGAATGTAGCTTCTATCACTTTCATGGCCAATAGTTCAGGTCACCTGTTCACATGGGGACTGGGGACTCCTGCTCAAACACCATCAAAGTTCTAAGTCCCTGTCAAAAAGCCAAGGACTGCCTCCTTATTCTGAACCTGCAGACTTGGTAGGTCAAAAACAGCAAAACATACTTGGAAAAGGTCAAAAACCAGTAAGTAAAATTACGTGGTAGGATTTTTCTYCCCTAGAAAGTGCTTGCAACAGTCCTGAACAGCTACCTAGGCAACCAATTCCCCCCTTATATTTACTCTTCATTGTTTTTTGTCTTGAGTTAAGAGAGTTAAATGTTTGCATACATTCCCTCTCAGTTTCTTAAATAAATGCTAACTGAGCAGCAGTGTTCCCACATAACCCAGTTCAGTGTGTGTGCCCAAGKGACATAGGAGGAATACAGAGATGCTGCTTGCCACTGGARGGAGAAAATTGGTGTGGYCAAAGCTAAAYTGGAGTTGAAGCTTCCAGAGATGTGGGGGACAATAAAAAGTTTTTCCAAATGTATTAATGGCAATAGKCAGTGTAAAAACAACATCAGCCCATTCCAGGATGARGATGGTCAYCTCACAAACAGGGGCAGGGACAAGACAGAGGTGTTTAATGTCCTCCAGCCCTGAGCTGGAGGACARTGAATGTGAGAATGATCAGCTCCCATCTGACCCTGAAATTTTGTGGGATCTGCTACTCCAGCTGGATCCCTACAAATCTATGGAGCCTAATGGGATTAATCTGAGAGTCCTCAAAGAGTTAGCTGGCACAATTGCAAAGCCTCTCTCAATAATTTTCAAGTGATCTTGGAATTTGGAGCTGACAGGAAATTGGTGAACATTGTYCCAATTTTCAAGAAGGGCAAGGAGGAGGATTTCAAAAACTACAGACCTGTCAGTCTCATTTCAGTGTAAACTGTAACTGTTAAATTTATGGCGAAGATTGCTTAGAGATGTGTTAAAAAACACCTGAAAGACAATACAGTYCYTRGTGACAGCCAGCACAACTTCATGAGAGGAAAGTCCTGCTTTTCAAACCTGATTTYCTTTTACAACAGATTAACCCAACTACTTGGTCTAGAAAAGTCAGTAGGCAAAATCTKTTTGGACTTCAGAAAAATTTTTGCTACTCTCACAACATCCTTCTGGACGAAATGTCCAGCACACAGCTGGATCAGCACATCATGGGATGGTGAGCAAGTGGCCCACAGATGGTACAAAGGCATGCAGTGAATGGGGTGACATCAGACTGGGGACCTGTCMCTAGTGGGGTTCCACAGGGCTCCATCCTTGGCCCTGTGCCCTTCAATAGATTCATTAATGACTTGAACACAGGACTGGAAGGGATACAAAGTTTGCCAACAACACTAAATTGGGTTGTTGACTCCCTCAGGGGTAGAGAGGTCCTGCAGAGAGACCTTGACAAATTAGAGAGATGGGGAATCACCAATTTTATGAAGTTCAGTGAGGGAAAGTGCTGCATTCTGCATCTGCGATGGGGCAAGCCTGGTTGTATGTATAGACTAATAGCTCCTGCCTTGTAGAGCTTTGCCTTTCTAAAGCTTTTGAGATGAATGCATACATTTATTTCACCATTCAGCAAGCCTCCATAGCAGACTGGCTGCTGGCAACACCAGCCTCAGCYTCTTGAAAAAGCTCCTCCTGCTCTTCCAGAAGTTTTCCACATTCCTCAGGTGCAGCTGAGTAAATCTGGCCATAGCTGGGTTTTATTACATCATTACAATTGAACCAGTAGAGTCCCTCCTGTGAACACATAAARTTTGTCTTAAAATCAAAGCAGAATTTTGTGGCATTATATTTACAAAATTATGTTAACCTTTAATATTAAATGCACAACCAGCCAATAAACCAAAATCTAGAGGTAGTCCTAAAATTTTTATTCAAGTGCATAAGGAGTTAAAGAAAGTACTGAAAAAAACATGTGGAATTAAGATCTTTGAGATTGTGAGTCTCAAGAGTACACAATAAAACTGGAACTGGTGCAGGGAAATCAGGGATAGATCAGGAAGAGGTATTGCTGATAGTAGAGCATGACTCAACTAGTTCCAATAGAGACAGAAATGTGCCAAGCATCCATTACGACAGATTCTGAGAAAGAAAAGAACTGAAAAACAAAGCAGTGATTCCTGTCAGAATACACACCAAGGAAGTGTACTGCACTAGAAATGTAAATGGGAGAGTGGAGAGTGGAAGCCAGATTTATTCACTGATAGATACCACTGGTCACAATACAGACCAGCATTTTTCCTGAATTGTTCGCTTTCAGAATTAGAAGGTTTTGGCAAAATAAGGGAGTGTCCTGTTCTTTTCTCTGTTCAATTCTCCTTTGAATGAAGATGTGTCCTTTGTGTGGAATTCTACAACCATKGTTGCCATTTCAGATTTCAGTTTAATTGCATAAATATTACAGGAAAATCATCTATGCCTCTAATAAACAGTCTAAAATTAGTTCTCTGTTAATTATCCAGAATAAAAGTCAATGCAGTAAGTAAAAGGGTATGCTCTGGTGTTTGACTATAATTCTGATTCATATAGAGATTTCATCCATAGCCTTGAAGAAATTTTGGTGCAATTAAATCTTGAAGCRGTATTTGGATTCTGTACTTGTTCTCAGTAGACAGAGAGGAAGAGTGGTGTCTTCCAGAATACAAACACTAAACTTTTTCCCATGGAAAAAAAGATATCTTAGATTGTAAATGAGATCTTTTTGATCTTTTCTGCTTTAAAGAACCAAGYCCTACAGAAAAGATGGCTTGTTTAGCTCTAACACCAATAAAATAAAAACTGCCCTCGTCATTAGCCAGGATCAGGATAAGAGCTGTGTGTCTGTGCGTGCATGCTCATGCACAACTCTGGAGGCTGTTGTACAAACACATGACTGTTTTATACACATACTGGGGAACAACAGTATCTTATCTCTGTTTGTGTTGTTTGCCACCCATATTAAAATATCAGTGGTCTCATACTGGATACAGGAGATAAACATTGTTTTTAAAATATAGCATGGGAGAAAATCCAGGAATATGATGTCATCAAGAGAGCAATGAGTCTGCTGTGTTCAGGGAGGGGCAGTAAAACCAGAAGTTAGGCTCATTCATACTAGAGAAGGAGCTGTTCCCAGAGACGTGTTGCACTTCCCTTGTCTGTATCTGCTCAGTGGTGAATTTTCAGTCAAGGTATGTAATTTCACTTCTCTTTCATATAAAAAGTTCTTACTATGTAAATTCAGTGCTGTTTGTTGCTTCTTGGAAACCACTTATTGAATTCTTAATGTGTTCCTGGTTCAGTGACAAGAGAGCTGATATTATAATTGTTCCAGGAAAATGGAGRGGGAAAATAATTTYTGCTAACGTRATTTTTTTAACTTGTTGGGTTTTGYAGAGCTATGATATTTACAGAAAAATGCTTTATTTCAAAGTATGCAGTGTATCAAAGCCACAGGGTACTTCACCTGCCACAGAAACTGTCCCATGTACTGGAGGGTAAGGATTTCTCCTATCCAAACACTGCATGTCTGTAATCACACCATGGGCACCGTTTCTTTCATCTCACAAAATAATCAGAAAGTTTAAGCAGCTATCTTTGGTTTTGGCTGAGAAATTACCTACGAAATAGYAGGGAGAAACCAGAGGCAATTCTTTTACGTACATACTGATAATTTTTTTCTCTGTTTATTGTTTTGATTGTAAACTTTGTTGGGCAGGATGTGGAAGTGTGTGTGTGTGTGTACCTCACACTGCTAATCTGTCTCATCTGCACTGATTGAATGGCAAAAGCTAAACCTTTGAAATTTATATTACAAAGAARAAACATTTCAGATTAAATTTAAACTACATTATTAGTTTCCTTTTAAAATCAGTAGGAGCTTGACTTTTAAGGTGCTGATGAAAACAAAGAGCTTAGTAGTAATTAGAACAACAAAAAAATCAAARGTTGAAATATATGCTATACTTTTAACCATTCATTTTCCATTACTCAGTATCCCAAGCAGCCCTCTTAGTGTAGTAATAGCAAATAACCATAAAGCCAAAAGTGTTCAGATATTTAGCCATTAGAATTCTAGTTTTAATATTTTGTATTTAATCTTAGAGATGCCATTTCCTAAGATAGGGATACACTTTTATCTTAAACAGCTGWACATATTTTCTTAGAAACTAGAAGACAGTTACCTTGGTAAAAGAAACACCTATTTTTTTATATATGTCTTAAGAAATATGAGTCTCTAAGATTGGGGTGTTAGCATATTGAGCAATAACAGTCATATGACTTTTATGTGGTCTCTGATAATGTGCAATCATTAGGAAAAAAAATTAAGAGAAGTGTGTTTGCACTCCATGTTAACTTATGGACTTCCAAATGTATTTGCATTGTTTTCAGTGTGAATAGTGAAAGCACAAATAGAAGGGATAAATACACCCAAGTCAATAAAGACTCTGGAATAGCAGATCAGAGACACCTTCAGGAAATCTTTGTCAGGTTTTTCATTGCGCCCCTGAGGACATGCAAAAACAAGATTAATTGAGTTACTCAGTGTTACCTGAACATTTTGTACTGACAATCTTTCCTACTGAGTTAGAGCTTCGTGACATAAGCATCCTGTCCTTGCACAGGAAAAAAAGCTTTAAAAATTCTCAAAGCTATTTAATATTTCTAGTATTTTCTCAGGCAGAAAACAAAATTAATTCATTATGAAGATCCTAAAATGTATTGTTTAAGAATGGTCATTGTTTGATAATCTGTTTTTCATTAAAATAAGGGTGTAAAAATCTCTTAGGCACTCAAATTCCACAGTTTTTAAAGTCGCAGTAGGAAAAAAAAAATCATATTACAAGTCTAGGAGCACTTACCAGAGAACAGAGCTTTGTTTTCAAAACAAATTCTCTCTCAGTAACCAAATCAACTGCAGAAGTACACCTGAACCCATTAGAAATGTTGATCAGTATAAAGTAAAAAAAAAAAACAGAAAAATGCCTTTTAGCTCAGAGGTCCACTCTTCTTTAAAATTATTCATAAGCCTTGTTCTCTTGCCACTCATGGTTTTTTGAACTTCTCTCTCAAGTACTGCATTCAGATGAGTTTCCCCCTACCTTATCAAAAGGCTTATCTTCCTTCCTTCTTGCATTTAGCAAACTTCACACATCGAGATGGACATTTATGCCTCTGCCTGGCTGAGGCACAGCTGTAAAGAACAGGGTACTTTATGAAGTGGAGACAAAAGCTGTCCTTTGCCAGCCCTTTCTGGGCTCTAGTAAAGTGTAGTTGCTAAGAAATTACACCCTRGAGCAGTCTTTGGATGCTGACTCACAAACGAGTGGCAGGCACTTGAACCAGCTTCTCCCCTGGGCTGGGTGCCCTGAGCAGGGATGGAGGGAGGAGAGGGCACCCCAGTCCTGTGCCAGCCCCGAGGCAGGCAGGCTCAGCAGCAGGGGGAAAGCACAGAGGATGAGAGCAGTGCTTTAATTTGGGCCCATGAAGATCAAGCTGTAACTGCTTATGATCACCAGAGTGGTGACACCTCGTTTACTTGGAAGGAAAGCTCATGAACTGGGACTGAGGGACTCTGGTCACAATCCAACACCCCACTTAGGAGCTGGATGTTGGAGAACTCAAATGGGAGGCTCAAATGGGATACAGACCAGAGAAACACAAGGAGCAAAGTTGCCWGCTGAAAGTACTTATCTTCAGTCTGATGATAGGCAAGTCCAAAGTATGCAGACAKTGTGGCAAAGCTGCTATATCAAACTTCATCACAATACATCAGGACTTTTTATGTTCCCTGAAAGGGTGGACTTGACTTGCTTTTAGTGCTGTGCTCTATTTAAGTCCTCTACATGTTAACTACTCAACTTGATTCAACAAGGTTGGGTTGGTTTGTGTGATCCCTGCAAACAAATCTGATCATCCAGGTTTGCAGGTTCAGTAGCTTTACACACTAAGGTATGTCAGGGTGGTGATAGTATTGCAAAGACTRTGGTTAATTTGCAGAGAATGGAGTTGTCAAAGTGCAGAAATCCGTTTTTCCCATTCATTTTATCTGAGATTGCAGCTAAATGCCACCAAAAAATTGAGTGATCCATGGCAGAGGGTCAGGTCTTTTTAACATTAACAGGATTTATACATGCATGCCCAGAGGCAGAACTGGTCATAGGTGCTTTTCCTCCTGCAGTGTTCCTGCCTTGGCAGAAGGGAATAAGCCCTTGAGACCACACCCAGTGCAGAGGTGGTCTGTCMTTCATCCATGGTTGTAAGATTTCCCATCAGCTGCCTGACTGACTGGAAGGCTGCTGCTCTGAAGTGCCATGGGTTACAAAAGGACAGCAGGTCCCTTTACCCACACACATAGAGCACAGTGATGTGGCCCTTTCCTGATGTGGAAGATAAACTACCTACAGGTAGAGAGGCCAATAAACTGGAAGTTTATTTTCAGCAGCTACCTTGAGCATTTTTACAAAAAGCAACTGGTAAGCCTTCACAATTCAAAGATGGGACATGATCCTTAAGTAGGACAACAGAAATATTGCAGTACCTGTTGCTAGATTTTGGGTCAGCTCTGTATGCACCTCTCACCACATTCTGCAGCAGTCTTTTCCTGTRATGTCATATTTTACATTTTGTATTATATTTGGATTCTGCTTAGATTAGAAGCTCCTTGAGACACAGCCTGTCCTTGCAATTGCAAGACTTTTGCACAGTGATTRTCCCCAAAGCCTCTGGCCTTCAGTGTAACACAGGCAGTATTGGCAATGTCTCCAGAGCTGTGCTCCTGCAAGACAGCAGCAAAGAATTCAACAAGTAAACAAGCAGATGGAGGCACAGAAAAAAGAAATACACGTAACTACACAGGCTAGATCCTCATCTGGACTGAATGCTTGCAGTGCCCTCCAAATCAGCATCAGCAAAGTAATGACAGATTATAGAAGACAAGGTTTTATGGATATATCAGCAGAGATGAGTGTCTTGCTCACTGGTAGCCTGCTTTACAAACATACCATTGACACATCCTCTTGTTCTGGCTGCAGTCTCCCRAGGGAAAGGTCTGTGAAAAGCTGATTTTCCTGGCTGTGAAATTAGGAGATTACAAAGAAGTGTATGCCATACCTGTTCCTGTACCTGTCACAGCAGATAAACCTGGCTCAGGGACACATGAGTCAAATTCTAGCCTTTGTAACATTACAGCTTCAGTTCAACACTGGATTCAGCCAATGAATCTTACAACCAGCCTGGTGTCATCAGGTTGTTTATCACAACAATCTCATCTCTGTCTGATACCYGAGCTCAAGGAKGAATTTTTCTTTCTTTATTTCTTCAGATKAAGTCATCTGACACAAAACCACCTGACACTGTTTGTACTCTGGGGAGCCCTCCCACATGCCCCTCRTGCAGAATCCTGTTTTACCTGYTCAAGACCAGCTCACAGATGGCTGCTCACCTTGGCATCACCTAGAAAGGTTTCCTGTGCTGGGAGTGCACACAAGCCACTTTCTCCCTGAGTAAACAGCAAAAGAGCAGGCAAAAGGTGTGAGGCACTGAAGGTGACCAGAAGTGTTTGCTTTGTGGAAATTCTCTCTCCTATTTCTCTCTACACACACAGACATATATATATGCACTCACAAACATGTATTTAGAATTATTAGAAWCTTTTTAGGGAAGTAAAATACGTGTTCCTTTGCATATCCATGCAGCCCTTTTGTACCCACTGCTAGGGGACAATCCTACATGGAACCTCCATAACTTTCCTYCCAGATTTTTTACATTGTGCAAAACAACCACCAAATATTTTCATCAGACATTTCTGATGTATGCATCTATTAGGATCAAAACACCAGTTGCATTTTTTAATTTATTTTTCTTTGCCTGGGCAAGGATCTTTTTTTCTTCTCTTAGTTAATGCCAAAATTTCCAAGTCATGAGGAACTAGAACTGTCCCTCRCTGACAGATAAAAAAGCAAAAGCAGTTATCTGCTTCCAAGCCTGTAATCTATGTAGAGATTTACAGAAAATAGCAAGTCTAAATAAGACAAAGAATTTGGAATAGCTATTTACCAGAACAAGGGAACCAGTTTAAAACTTMAGAGCTTTCTCCATACCTGTATTTTTTTCTTCTCCTCAGTGAGTTGCAAGTTCATTTTCAAAATGATACTAGTGCAATCTGACTRAAGCAGTCATAATGAATCAGGCATGACTGCAGTTCATGAATGGCTGGGGTATTGGCCACAGAAGTTTTAATTTATAACAGACACACTTTTTTAAAAACAGCGTGTGGCAGCAAGTCACCTAAGACAACTGTGTGCCCTCTCCTTCTGATTCTACCTTTCCTCTGAGAAACTTTTCTCTTTTTTTTTYCTTTAGAATTGGCACTTATAGCTCATAAATTCCAGTCAGCTGAGTCAGCAAAAGGAGCATTTCCCAGAAGTAGAAGGAAGTAGAAGTAACAAAGTGGAGTCAGTTTTGTATAGGTGTTTCCTGCAATGCTTTGGGAACAGTCTTTTTTTGGAAATGTAAGAAGACAGCAATTCMTTTTCTTTTACAATAGGTGTAGTCTACAAATTGGCATTTAAATCATACTACAGATSATATCTCTACAGTATGAGACATCTGGAGTTCCAGTCTTCTGCTCTTTGCATCATGTATTTCTACAGAGAGGTTAAGTAGTTTCCACTGCACACTTGTCTCTGGTTTTAAAAAAAAAGGGATCAATGGACTATATTAATAAAGTTTGCCTTAGAATAAAGGTACTCTGGTCAAATAAACTTAAAAAATCAAAGAGAAGTTTGACTTTAAATGCAAGAATCTAACTCTTTCAGACTTTGAACTATTTTGAAGCTGGTTAAAATACAGATCCAAACTGTGTAAACTACCTAAGTTTTCTAACATTTTAAATTAAAATCCCAATGAAGCTTCCCTAATAAAGCCTGGCAGATACCTGACTCAGGCAAGAATCCTTTTTCATTGTTTGGTTTGGAACCCTTTACCCCCTTGGGATATTAAACCCCTCTTTTCCCCTTCTTTCCTTCCTTCCATTTCAACGTTAGCATTTCTCCTTCATCCTTCCTTTCTTCCCAGCAGCAGCAGTTCTTCTCCTCTGTTTCCTTTAGCAGCATTATGTTCCCTTCCAGAGCTCACATCAGCTCATTTCCCCTTCCCTTGTTCCTGCCCTGACATCCTGCCATGARCCTCTGCTGCCTGCTGCAGAAAACTGTCACCCACAATTCTGCACAGTGCTTTCTCTTCTACAGGAGTGGCAAAAGTGATGGTGYACAAGGTCAACAGTGACATGGTTAACTTAAATCACAATGTTTTTCAAAATTAACAAAGCTGGTCAGAAGGCAACTTTTCTGTTCCAGAGAAAAAATGATGAAGGGTCTTGACATTTTTAACCAAAGCAAGAAAACAAACCATGGAACAAATGCACATACAGAGGATAAATCTGCCTGGGAGKGGGGAGCACTGATAAGGGATTTTGAAGGAGGCATCTTCCTTCTCAAGCAAGTGCCTGAGGGATAAACTTCAGTGAATTGGGCTCTTGCAGTCTCTGGGTTTTGTGGGGGTTTTTTGGAACTACTCCACTTCATAAAGATATTAAACTCTTAGCTGGCCAGGGAAAGCAAGAGTGGATCTGGGTCACCTGCTAAACTGTGAGCASTCAGTACATCTTCTCCTTTGTTCAAGATAAGAAATGACATTGTTAAAGTATTTTCTATTATATTACCCAAATCTTCTATGAAAAATCTTTCTTTTAAAAGCAGTTTCTCAGAAATTTTTTGTTTAGATAGTAATTTTAATAGGAAATGAAAATTTTCCTCCTCCAACATTGTGAAAATTATCTCCTACATAGCTGCAGTAATATTTGGGTTTAAGGTACCAGAAAATATGATCCAGCAACTGCAGCAGATCTGAGGGGCAGAACACCCTTCCTCACCCTGCTGGCCACTCTGCTTTGGATGCAGTCTGGAACACAATTGGCTTTCTGGGCTGCAGGTGAACATTGCTGGCTCGTGTCCAGACTCTCATCCACCTGAACCCCAAGTCCTCCTTGGCAGGGCTGCTCTCCATCCCAGCTTGTGCTGATACCAGGGGTTGCTCCAGCCCAGGGGCAGCACCTTGCCCTTGGCTTGTTGAACCTCCTGAGGTTTACACAGGCTCACCTCTCAATCATCCCTTCTCTCTGGGTGGGATTCCTTCTCTCTGGATGGCATCCCTTCCCTCCAGTGTGTCAGTCATCTGCAKGACACAGCTTAGGTCATTGGCAAACCTGCTGGGGGTGCACTTGATCCCACTGTCTGTGTCAAAGACATTAAACTTCATCTTTTTGTTAGTTTTGGGTACAAAAGTTCTTTGAAGGAGCTGTGGCATAYACTAAGGGAATCTGTCTCTCTAACTAAATTGTTACCCTGTATTTTTTTGTTGGGTSTGACATTCTGGAAAGAGCAGATAGGTCGTATCTTCTTTGTGAAMACCAGTGCTCAGAATCTGTATACGAAGAGTGAAAAACAAGCTGTCTATTCCAGGCTCCAACAGGGCTCCATCATCTCCTATTGCTAACAAAGGGATAACCATAAATTAATGCACAATTTAATTTCAACACTGGCAAAGCATGAAAAGGCAAAATTAAAATTGCAATCCAAACACTGACTGTTTGTAAGTCAGCATTGTAAATTATACTACTTCTTGGCTGGAGAAGTGTCCTGAAYCTTCTAGATCTGTGGTGAAAGCCACATCCATGTTTGTACAGTTCAATCCCCAAATCCCTATCAGCGTGTATTTGAACACTTGAGGTCTAATAGAGAYAGGGTGAATTCCCACTAAAGAACAGTTGTCATTAGAGTTCCCCTGGGTTTTCAGTAGGAAAATAGGCTCCATTTGGATTATATCTAACTTTTATCTGTTACTACCAAGATAATTGCAATACAGTTTGAAGTTCACTGCAGTGGGAATTACAGACTATTTCTAACAGGTACCTTTGGTTTTGAGCTTTTGTCTACAACATATGGAGTATGGTGATTTCTAACTGTGCTATCTGAAAACTGCCCTTTGCAAATACCTCATATACTGGCAAAGTGAGGAGCAGATACATGAAAATAATATGAAATGACTGTCCCAGCTGCTCAAGAAACAACAACGTATGAGGATCTGTTTGACCTAGGCAGGACAAGGCAAAATGGCTTTCTGAAGTTTATCATTTAAGAAGTGGAGCACATTTCAGACTAGKTTTGTCCTTGAGAAGGGAGCTCATCATTGTTTGCACTGCCACACTCTGATTTTAGTTTTTAAAAGAATATGAAATTTAAAATAAACAAACAAACCTCTCAAATTCTTTAATAAAGACAACCTGTCATTTAGACAATGAGTATCATGTCACATTTGTATTGCCTTCCATGACACAAATCAGCGATGCTAGGGACCATTCTCTGTCATGATCCACAAGAAAACCTATTCAGGAGGTTGAAATCTGAGTTTATAGTTTAGTGCTGCTGTTGTCAGAAGTTCTGAATAAACAAGGACCACCTGCAGAAACCCATGCATTAGAGGTGCTAGCCTGAACAACCTGGGTAAATGTMATCTCTTCTGAATTTCACCTTTCAAAATTAAAGCTGTAATTTCACCTAAGCATTATATAGTTATAGTTAGACACTTTCCAGCCTATTTTGTTGTCAGAACCTGAAGGGCTGTTTGGATACTGTGCCATTACTCAGCAAAGCCATCCATAAATTCGTGGTGAGAGGCATTAAGAAAACACAAGGCATTATTACTGATTTACAGGGAGGACAGATTCTGCCTGTGATGCCTTCTGTGCTAAGGACTCCTCTGCTTGCACACAGCCATCAGTATGTGGCTCAGCAATGGAAACAGCAGCAGTGACTGAAACATGTCCAGCTGCTGGCAGGGATGACTGTGGGGTTGCAAATGTGGCTTTCAGACATAATGTGACAGGTTAACATGTCTTTTACATTTTTGCTAATTACAGCAGAGTAAAATCATCAGTTACCTGTATGATAAGAAATCAGGAAAACAATAGCTGCCAAAGAAATCATTACTAGACTTTGTGACAACAGCCAGTCAGCCACACATACTGTGAGCTTCTTTGGGAGCTCTTTGCTGTTGGAAACACCTGGTCTTTCCTCAAAGGCCATACATGGTAAAGACAGTGGTGAATATGTGAAGGAAATGCTGTGTTATTGCAAATACATGACAACAGTGTAAATATTATAGTGACTGGAGGCACTCGAGATGGCAAATCTCTTCTTTTTTCCTAAATGGCTGCCAAAATGTCCTCAAGGTGCTAGAAGTAAAGTGCTTTCAGGGCACAGAGCCAGTTCATATGAAAGGCAAATCTCTCCATTAAATATTTAATTCTCAGAGGGACCAATACTGACAAAAACTACTAARCCATTAGACCTTCACATTTTACATAGTCATGAGAACCTAATGCTGTTACCCAGGGAAAAGAGCAGTATTTCAATTGCTAAGAGAAAGGTGTGGCTGAACTGAGCTGAAGAGGTCTGGTGGGAGTAATGCATCAAAGAGCAAAGCYTTAGAGGAAATCCACGTGCACATCAGAGAGGAAGCCTTGAGTGGAGGTTTGTGCACTGCTGAACAGCTCTTCTGTGCCTCCACTACAGCAAGGCTAATAAAAAAGCATGACTAACATTCTTGGGGAACTGATATGCTTCAGGACTTAGAGYCCTTTCCTCTTACCATTCCACCTCTGAGACTTTACTAATGTCATCCACTTCTCTCTGCAGGATATTCTTATTGTTCTCTGTAATGAAGATATCAAGCAATTTATGTCACTGGCATGGTTCACCAGTGCTCTCTTGTCTTTCATACTGAGATCAAGACTGTAACTAAACTAGATGAACCCCAAGACCAGTTCTGAGAACCCACACTAGGAATGGCTCAGCTCCTCCAGCCCCTGTCCCAAAAGTTGTCATGAGCCAGGTGAAAATTCACCTTTTGTTTTCTAGCTTAGCTGGTTTTGGCCTGGTTCTTGCAATAGGTTTGAGCAATCTGGGTTTCAGGAAAGGCTGTTTTCTGAAGCAGGAAATTCTTGCTTTAAGAAAGAAATATAATCTAAGTGCACAARCAACTCATGATATGATCATTAGCATTTCATTTTTTTATCACTGGATACCTTAGCTATTCACTGGGCTCAGGATATTGTCTGCCATTTGAGAGGCACATTGTACTCTTTGATATCATCAGACCTGCCATTTCACATGATATCAGGCTCCTGCAATGGATATTAAATTGGTCTCACAGTGCTAGTGTGTTAAGCGGTTAATTTTGTAGTGGTGATAGGGTATCAGACTCTTGTCTACAGCAGAAATTCTTGTAGTGCCTGCAAAATTCAGGGGAGTAGATACAACCACCTTTGACATTGTTCCAGCTTGGTAAATCTACATGTTGTATTATAAAACTCAGGAAGTTTGTCTCTTATTTCTCTTTGTAYTTCAGTTAATTTGTGAAAGCTGTGATCATTCAGCTTTCAGACACCACGAGTGCAGAAGTGTTAATGGCCATGTAAGATTTCTGCCCCAGGACAAGACAGGGTTTCCCAGCAGCCACTGACACCCAACAGGGAGCYCTGTGAGGTTCCTGGGGCCAGGGTTTGTTGCTTTCATTCCAAGCACTGCTTTGGCTGCTTCTCTTGCTGTACAAATGTGCAGTTTGGCTTGTGAGACAGTTCAGCCAGGGGAGATGTTATCAAGCTAGGCAGTGAACCAGCTGGGAACAGGAATAAATTATGTTAATATATATATGTCATCTTCTCAGCAACAGATGCAATGTCAAGCATAAACTCTGCAAATCTAAAAATGTAAGCAAACCACAATCTGATCATAGCTAGTCTTCACAGGAGGCCTTACAGCTAACAAYAGAAAATGCAAAACATCATTTTGAACCAAATATGAAAATCAAGTAAACAGAACCCAAAGGATTACAAGCCAGACATGGCTCCAGACCTTAAGCTCAGTGTTATGATCTGAGCTTTCTGAAAGCAAATGCTAACAACRAATTTCAAGATAGCAGTATGCAAAAGTAGCTGACCCAATACCACATCCATGGGGAACACAGAGGACTGATAAGACTCAGCGTCAGAAGCACAATAAACACACACATGGCCCTGACAGGGCTCACCCTGTCTCCAAAAGAGCAGGCATAGCCTGTAGGTGTGGGCTGAATTTTACTCCATGCATGGTCCCCATGAAAATGCTCTCAAGGATGAATTCATGTGGATGACTGTTCTTCATTCCTGCAGTGCTTYTGCAGTCCCACTCCTACTGCAGCTCCCAGATTTCTCACTCTCCTGACACCAACCTAGACTCTGGTTGTTGGCTGAGCTCTGGACAGCAAGCACTCATGGTTAACCTTACCTGTTCTTATATGGGAAATGCCAAAAGAAACAAACCAAAAGGTTCTGCCAGCCTTACAGAGTGAGCTTGTGGTCGGTTTTCTCCTGTTTGAATATTTTCCTTCTTAGCTGTCAAAACATTTTGTGCAAAAATGCTACAGTGCACACAGAAAAAGTGTAGATCCAGCTGTGACTGGTGTTACATAAGATTTATGTGCTTTGCTGTTGCTGTCAGAAAGTTCTCATCTTGGTTCAGGGACACCAGGCCGTGGAGCAGAATCACATTAAGTCTAAGGGAGCAGGAGCTGGGTGGGTCCAAGAACGTCAAAATCCTGAAGAATTTAAGAGAAGAGCAGAAAATATTCACAAGGACAGGGAGAAGGAGTTGTGAGATTGACATTTTAATCCTCAAAACTGATGATATTTCCAAAGATGGAAGATTCAGATTCAGTATTTATTTAAGAATTTATATTAACTAGAAATAGCTTCATAAAGATAAATACTCTCAAATCAACGTTATTCAATAAGCTTGTGGCCTCTTGGTATACAGGCATGTGAATCATCCAATGTCCACATCCAAATTAAACAGAAGAGAGATTTAGAAAGAGATCTTTCATCTGCCCAATGACTACAAAGAGAGGAACAAACTGACTTATATTTGTTTAACACTTAGATTGAAGAGCTTCATCTACTTCATTTCTTCATAGGCATATACTGAGAAAGGGGGAGATGGGGGAAAAATAACTCTGTAACAGCTTAAACTTYCTAAGCTGTTTGAACAGCAGAAATTGAAGTGTTTACTGGGAGGACGTGAAAGGCAATGATACCTGTTTTCAGAGCAGTTACTTATGGAATTAAACTTTCTCTGCTCCTGAACAATTATAAAAGTGGCTGAGAAGTACAGGAAGTTGTACTTCAGGGTAGTTCTACTGTATTTACTAATCCATCCTCAACRAAAGGGATGGGAAAAGCTGCACAGCATTAACATAATAGAATTCTTCAGGAAAACTAAATGCTAAGCCATGTATTCAGGTCTAAATTTAACTTTGGGAACTTTTGCTGTGAGTACATCAGCAGGCACATGTTTTGTATGTATCACATTTTCAGTTCTTGATGGCCCCACAGTTGCAGACCTCCTTTATTTTTTTGGTAAACCCTCTCTAATATTAACAGAGGGTTTATTGTTTATCCTCACATTTCATCCCTTTATCCAAGCTGTGCCTTGCTATAATATGTTTCAAAGCAACTCTAGAGCAGTGTTCAATGGACTTGGCATTTCCTATTACTTATTTGCTCATACCCTTCCCTTTTTAATTTAAAGATGCTTTGATGCTGCCTGTCTCTGCAAAAAAAAAAAAAAAAATCCTCACTCAGTGTGTCAGCAGCAACAATGTTTTCCTGGCTCCAGGAAATATTTTCTATTTTCTGGGATCTGTGAAAGATTTCCATACAAGAGGAGTTACATAGCTCCAAAGAACAGGCCAGTGAGTTAACGCATGCAACAGAGCTGCAACTAAACCTTTATGGCAGGAGTGCTCCATCCAGTCCTTGTGCTCACCACTGACTGGATGTGCCCATGTAGCCTCCTAACAGCCTCTCCAAGAAATTTTCACAGGACATACTGAATCCACTCTCTTTTGTAAAGTAATCTTAGTAAAATTACTGCTTACTGATTACAATAACATGGGGCACTTATAAATCTCACACTGGGGATGACAGGTGATCAGAGCTGCAGGGGGGTTGGAATTGGATGGTCTTTAAGGTTCCTTACAACCCAAGACATTCTACTATTCTGTGATTYTGTTGCTGTTGTTGTTGGCCTTAATCCAACTGRAATTTTCATTTATTAGTACAARAAGTGCAAATTAAGGAATTTAGGAYGATGTGGGTTGGAAGGTCTGTAGGYCAACCTCTTGGTCAAGCCTGGGTCAGCTACAAAATCAAACTRTGCTACTCTGGGCTTTTCCAGCTGGGTCTTTTAAACTTCTGAGGATTACAAGGCTGAAATTTAATGATTTAGTGTCTGGAGAARCTTGCAGACTCTGTGTTTTGACCTGGAACAGCCTCTAATGTTGAAAGTATTATTCTCACTTCAGATTAAATAGAATTCGTGTACTACATCTGCTTTTTCAGAATGATAGCAAAATCCAGCTTTGGTGACATTTGCAATATTTTGGAAGTAATTTTAATAGAAAAGTTTCTAAAATATTAATAGCAGCAAGTCAGAGGTCAAACATGGACTGACTCAAACATCGTCACCCAATATGAACTAAATCAAAACTTTATAATGAGATAAACCCTTTCCCTTATACAAAGGTCCTGTGATCAGGAGAGTACTTCTCTCTGAACTGGTTCATATTTTCCTTCTCCTTCCAGTTCTCACCACAGTCCAGCCACGCTGTTCTTCTCCTTTTCAGTTATAACTACTTTACACAGAGATAATACCTTTTGTCAGAGTCATCACAGTTATTGACTGGGTTGTATAAAGAGCATTGAAAAATAACATACCAGGTTTCTAAAGCTAAAAAGTATAGGATTTGTTTTTTTAAGAAATTGTAACCCTGGAGGGTTTAAAGTATATTCAAGATTTGCACTTGGAAAAAATATGTTATGCAAAGTACTTTGCATAAAAGTTATATATAAAACATACTTTATTCATTGCACTTGATTAGACTTYTGCTCTCTCCATACCTTTTTTTAGCTRGAATTGAGTGGCTTYATCCCCCACACAGGGAGAAAAATTAGTAGGCTCTTCTCACYTTKGTTTCATTGTTATTGAAATAACTGCTTKAACAGAACAACATTTCCTCCCCCATTTTTCTTAACATAGTTGGTGTAGATACCTTTAACAGTAACTGCAGAGCAACAGTTTCTTTCCATGGTGTGCTTCAAGCTTACACAACAAATCATATCTAAAAATTACACTTTTGAGAGGTAGCTCCTCTGTATATTTTCTTTACAGCCTTAATTTTCTGGCAAAAACTATGGAGCTGATTTGTGTTAAAAAGAATTTTTTTTCTTTTACAAGGTTATTTTTGTCCCAGGCAAGTTCTTGAATCTGGTTCAACATGAAGCCTCCTAAACTGTGAGGGCAGCTGTAAGGTAAAAGGGACAGTGAAGAGTGAATGAAAAGGAAACCTTTAAGTTACCACTGCCACAGGAAGTGTCCACTGATCTACAACCTCAAATGTAACCTCAAATGTAGTAAAGCCCATTAGAGATTCATTATACAAATATTGGAATTTAAAAATTAATGTTGTGGGATCCGTAAAAGCAGAACATTTTAGGAATGTTTCCCACACTTCCTCTACCTCTCCAAAATAACCAATGCCTCCAACAGTAACAGAGAATTAAAAGGATGTTCAGAGASAATGTTTCAGAACATGTTTCAGAGATGCCACTAGGTATAATCTTACCTTCCAATATTCATCCAGTTAAAGATACAAACCCAACCCATTCTGAAGCCAAAGAGTGGGGCATGAACAGTCCCACTGGGCTTGGATTAGATGGAAACAAGAGTCTCTGTGAACTGGGGATAGATGACAAAGATGAYTTTTCTTCAGGATTAAAGGTTGCGATACCAGGTTGAAATAGAAGCTCTGAAAATAAACCTTACAGAGAAGGTATAGAATTTGTAAGCAGGATGGGTTGCTTGTATTTTTGTTGATACTAAATTCTAAGAGTCCCCCACTGAAGCTCAATCTTCCAGCACATCCTTGRCTTTTTGCTGAGCAATGCCTCTGCTTATGCCATCCCATCAGATGTACTTCAGGCCTGCTAGACCTGTCAGTATGGCTGAAGGAGAAATTATGAATTGAGATTTTGTTATCACCTATTACTAAACAAAAGTACTCCTTTTCCTCACAAATAGACATTGTCCTGAAACCAAATCCTCCACAGGTGTTAAAATTAAACTTCTCTTTCCTTGGCCAGCAAACACCTGTCTGATGGTCACAAATGAGGCAGTTTAGGGGACATCACTGCAGCCTCCTAACAACTTGCTGAGTGTATCAGGTTTACACTCCAGGCTCCTGAGGGCAGCAGTGGTACCTGCACGGAGTCAGCAGGACTTCCAGGCTTCCTTGCATAGACCACACTGAAGAAGATCTCCCTGACCTACAGCAGCTTTTAAACTCCTGCTGTTTCCCATTTCAGCAACAGCAGATCTGTCAGGCAAACACCCTGTCYCCTCTCATGGCTCTGGCAGCTCCTGAGTTACAGCCACTGTAGCTTTTATGTTAGCCTGAAGAAGCAAGGCTGCCTGGCAAACAGGCACCATCAGGGGACACTTGGCTGCCCAACATCAGAAATGTTCAGGAGGACAAACTCACACACAAAAAAAGACAAAGCATCAAAGCARGCTGGGCTCTGCAGAGAAACAGAGAGTCAGAGCAGAGACTGGGTYGGCCCTTGACAGTTCTTTCTGCAGCTAACATGTCATCTAAAGTATCATCATGTCACAAGTCAGCCAGKGCCTCTCAGTTTGCAGCCACTCATTCAAACCCATATTTTTGCTCCCAGCTTTTCCTCTCCTCTGTGCTACTGACCCCCAGCTGTGTGTGGAGCTGTATGGATGTATAGCAAGCCAGATGTATCTGAAAACACTTTTGGCCACTGACAGCACTTAAAGCAAACCAGGGAATTGTAAAATTCTGCTAAGGATTCTGGGTGTCATACCTATCCTTCACATGSCCTTGCTAAGGAATCCCTGAAATAAATAGAAAATAAAGCTGCTTTCTAGGCAGCTTTCATCATGGATGATCATCCATCAAAGAAATTCCTCATTTGGAGAAGATTAGTGGGGCTTTAAGCCCACTCTATCCTTTGTACTTGCAAATTAGACTGTGTAGGAAAGCATCAGGACTGTGTACCTATGCTTTTTAATATTCTCTCTTTTGCTCCAGCAAACAACATTATAGCAGTTAACATCATAACAGCATTTRTCTGTTTTAGGCTCCACCTCTTTTCTCTGAGGACAAAATTAGCAAGGTTAATATTACTACAATCTCAGAATATATTAATTACAAATTTCACACCTTGTTTCTGCAAAACATGTAATCAGCRAAGTCACAACAGCTGTAAAATGTACATTACAAAGTCTGTCTCTCACTCCCACAGAGTATATTACTGCAGGTAACATTGAAATAACCTGAACTGTTATTACACATGTCAGAACTTGTCCTTGTATAAGACATGACTAAAACCATCATGAGACATCTAGTTATCTACTGTATGAAAATGTTTAGCATTGTACAAGGAGACATTAACTCCAGTGGCAATACTAATAGAGTCATGAGTTCAGTAGGGCTTCTGGTGAAAGAGAGATGGTGAAAAATATTCACCTGGAGCAGCATATCCTATCTGGGGASTAAAGCTGTGCTGGAGCTTGCATTAACCCAGTAGTAGCATTAACTCAGCTCTGACCTTTTATCCCCCCTATCCCTCCGTTCTTTAGCTCATATCTCTTGATCCTTAGAGGACTTTTTATTCCAATTCAACACATTCATCTCCTTTTCTTTCAAGAACTTCTGTAGGTCCCAGCATGTATTGCTGTAACATGGAAATTTTCCCTCCACATTCTAGGATTAACCCCTCTGCTGGACTCTRGGTGTTATCCTTGGCTTGCTGATTAACTCATGCTCATCTTCTGGCCTGCTCCCTCCAATGCTGTATGTGTGGGGCAGTCCTTGAGTTTGGCAGGAGACACCAGGGTACCCTGGTGACTGCCCAGTCCTCAGTTTGGCACTGGTGACCACCACATCTTTGGAATCCTTCTCCAYTTGCCTGCAATGACAATCCAACAGCTGATTAACCCCTTCTTCCCAGTCCCTCTGCAAGGGATCATCATTTGTAGCTTTGGCAGGACCTTGCCAACACCCAAAGTATCACCCATGAGCAATCCCTGCCTTGGTGAGGGCAGTGTCTGCAAGAGACACAGGGCTGGTTGCCACCAGAACTGCCTCCCACAGGGCACCCAGAAACACCTTCCATCAAATCCTTGTCATTTGTTCCCAATGCTGTTAAAAAAATACTCCAGAACAACATGAGATAATGACTGACAGAGGATTTTACAGACTGTCAAAGAGGAGGTGTCTCACAACAGGACATGAACTCCATCAGGTTCAAATTCAGCCTCCACAGGGGTCCCTCAGAATCAGTAATAGTAGATTACTTCAGCTGGGCAGTATTTCAATCAAGACTGCCACATAAAATCTTATTGGAAGTCCCTGCTGAGATATTAGGCTTGTCTTGCATTTCTTCCACAGAAAGCATTAGTAGAGAATGTGTGAAAGGATCACATTTATTTTCACCAAAATATGACAAGAAAACAGCAAATCACTGCCTTCTCTAAGCTGTCAATCACAATTTATTCATCAATCACATAATTTAAAAGAGTTTCCTGTGTGATACAGAATGGCATCGAGCACATTGTTTTAACCCTACACATTAGGGTTTGTAAATTTATAATTAGCACAWTTTACCTTGTTCAYCCCCCCATTTCTAGCAATGCATTATGGAAGGACTTGAGCTAAGGACCAAGGAGGCAGGTTGCCAGAAGGCCCATGTCATGGACTTGGTGACATCCTAATTAGTCCCTGCATACTGTTCCTAGACCACATTAATATGATATAACTAACTTATTTAAAAATATTCTAGGTCTTCCCCTTCTAAAACCAAAATCTGAGAGAGATTAATTGCAGAGAAAATACAGATAAATCAATATGCAGTTTTGGAGCTGTTATTTGCTGTAAATTAAATGTAATGAGGGAAAATCACAGAAAAAGCCAACRTGGCCTTTATGACCACTCTGAATTACTAATGCTCATCTTACTAAGTATGCACATACATCCAACCTCAAAGTGTAAAATAATGCACTTGCACTTTATTTTCTTTCTGCTGGTTCAGAGCCTACTACCAGCAGAAGAAACAGTTTCTGATAATTGCATCAGGCAACAGAACTTCTCTATTCTCAGGTGACCTCTTGTTGGCTGTCCATTAGTATTTCACTTCCTACGTGTTTTTACAGTGAAAAGTGCCAGCATAGAAAGAAAGGGGGACTTGAAACTGCTGTTTGCAATTCATTAGTGGCAGCTCTCACATCCACACAAGCTGGGATTTRAGATATTTAAGTGCTACAGTGTTTTATTAACACAAAGGRCACMAAATATGACTATCAGTTTTCACCAGTTCTGCAACMAATAGCCAAATTTCTGTATGCATATTAAGCACAGATACTTACTAGCCAACAATTCCAGCAACCAGAAAACCAGTGAGAACCCTCATTCTTTCAGGAATTGTGTGTCCCTTTTCACTGCCAAGTTACCAATTGAATAGGACAAATGTCTTAATTAAAAATATATTTGAAAAGCTTCCAATCAAATGTYAATATAAACAGTCGTTATTATAAAGACCTGAAAAAGGAAGAACAGTATTTCCATCACTCAGTCCAGAGATAAATATATGTGCAGATCTGGGAAGCCAATCTTGCATTTGAATAATATCTTGGCATTCATTATCCAATAACACAACAATAAGAAAACACAGTTGACATATTATCAGCAGTGAATGATGCTGCACACTCAGCTTCTGTTTGGTTCTAGTAACGTTTAAGTACACATCTGACATTTCTGCCCATAAATAGCTCCCTGTAYGATCACAGGCTGTGCTGATCTGTAGAATGTTTACAGTATTCTGGTTTTCAGACTGTGCTCATGCACCCAAGCTGGCTGTCTGCAGACAGATCCTGGCTTATAGGATGGCTCTTGTCTCTACCAAGTTGTCAACCCACCCACTGTGCACCTCTTAAAACAGAGCTCCCTCATGAAAGTTGTACCATTTGTCTGTTCTGTGACTTGGCTGCAGGAAGAGACTGTAACACAGAGACAGAAACACACACTTTCAGTGAGAAGCTGAGAAAGACACACTGCTGGCAAACCCTGATCCCTCAGCATTCTCAATGCAAACTAGAGCCGCAAAGTAAATGTCTGYTTGCTGTACAGTCATAATATTTGGGAAAACATATGGTGTTCTTTGGGGAGAAAGCACCACTGAATTCCACTCAATTCTTGCTCTACAGGGGAGGGTGTAAAATGTTGCAGGATGTGACACAGAGCTAGCAGCTTTACCATGAGCAACCTGAGACACAAGGTACACCTGTCTGTTAGGAGACCATGGTTAATGAAATAAAAAGAAGACAAACTAATGATGGACTTCCTCGAAGAATGAACAAAGACTTTCTGCATCTCAGTTCTAGTGAATAAAGGCTTCTAAATGTTCTCTTCAGTTAACCCATTCATAACAATATCTGTTGTTGCTACATCCTCTCTGTTTTATTTGCCTRAAATTGGTCCAGGCAGTCCATAGCAATGCAGTCTGTAAAACGTTCCACAGATACACCCAGTGCCTATGAGAAGCAACCCAGGGAACTGCAAGCCTGTTCAAAAGCTACACTTCTAGGACATCAGGGAAAGCAAAAGACAGCTTTTCTTTTTGTGTCTTTTGCAGCAATGAGCTAGATGTAGCGATTTCATGTCACCTATTTTTCTCTTCACAGAAATGGTCTCCATCACAACTGAAAATGTTATGCAACTGTACAACATGACCACCCAGGAGCTCACAGTCAGTCCAGAAAATTTCCACAATAATTCAGGAGAGCATCAGATAGATCAATATGGATGTGTTAGTGCGGATGTGTGGAAATGGCTACAGGATTTTCAGCCTGCATTTCTCTGGTTTATATTTATTTTGGGATCAATAGAAAATTCCTTTGTGCTCAGTGTTCTGTGTTTCCACAAGAGTAGCTGCACAGTGGCTGAAATTTACCTAGCAAACATGGCATTTGCTGACTTAATGTTGGTCTGTACTTTACCTTTCTGGGCCATTAATATTTCTAATAGTTTTCATTGGCCTTTTGGCCTTTTTTTTTGCAAAGCCATCAACATCATGAGTTACATGAACTTATATTCTAGCATTTATTTCCTGACACTAGTGAGCATTGACCGCTTCCTGGCCTTGGTGAAAACCATGTCTGTTGGGCGGATGAGGCGAACCGTCTGTGCCAAATGGAATTGTTTTGTAATTTGGGCATGTGCGTTGCTCATGTGTTCACCTACCATGGTGTTTCGAAATTTGCGCTATTTTGAAGAGTACAACGTCACAGCCTGTGTTCTTCTTTACCCAGCCAGTTACTGGGAGCCCATAAACAACTGCTTGCTGAACATTGTGGGGTTTGTGATCCCATTCTGTGTGATTACCTATTGCACTGTGCAAATCATCAAAGCCTTACGRAGCAGTGAGCTACGAAAGATGAAGGTAGTCCACACAGAGAGAAGAGCCACCATGCTGGTCCTGGCTGTGCTCCTGCTGTTCATCATTTGCTGGCTCCCRTTCCAGATCAGCACACTCATTGACACAATCCGTTACTTCTCACCCAGTCTCGAGTGCCTGGAAGACATCAATGACATCCTGACCCAGATAGCCACATACTGTTCCTTTAGCAACAGCTGCCTCAACCCAGTCTTGTATGTGATTGTTGGGAAAAACTTCCAGAAGAAGGCYGTGGAATTCTACAAGGACTTGTTCACAAAGAGGTGCAGAAAATCACAGTCTGTGCATATGGAAAACTCCCTGGACACTTTAAGAACTTCYATTTCAAGTGAATACCCAAGGAAAAAGTCTGTTTTGTCATTTCCCCGATAGCATAATTTTAGGAAATCCTTTAAGGAAAAAAGCCTTCTAACATATCAGTCTCTGCTCATATCCATCTGCTACAGGTCCACAGAGTAAAAGTGTGATAGTTTTCATAAGGAAGTTTTCATGAGGGAAAACAATGGTTTGATCTTAATGGAAATTCCATAATAAGACCATATTGGATAAAAACATCCAATATTTTCCATATTGGATCTTTTTTGTGATTGAATCCTGTTTTGTCGCTCACTTACATTTTCTTGCTGAATGATACTTGGCACATTGTCTCATTTGGAATGTTTTTCTAAGGTGTACATACAGTTCTCTGAACAGAGCCCCAGTTCCAAAGCTATTGTCAGGATTGTGCAGCTGCATAGGGTGTTTGTGTAGTGTGTTAGATAAGATTTTTGACTTGGGAAGGGTTTGTATTTGAGTAAGTTCAGTTAAGTGAATCCTACAGGATGCATTTTTAGATGTGCCCGTCTTTTGGGCTTTTAGTTTCTCTCTTCAGTCATCCAAAATGATCTGATTTTTTCATTGACAAGCAGTGCCTTTCTGCAACTGCTCTGGTTAGTTACRGATTTACATGAGCAAGTACGTATGAAAAGCAGATGAAAAAAAGGTAAAGCAGTAGTGGAAGGGAACCTGCACCCACCTGCATGAAGTTAGCTGAGTTTTCTTTGCAGAAGATTCTTTACCCCTTCCACTTCGGAGTGAAAGCATTCATTTACTCCTTTTGAGTGAGTGAATAGTGTTTCTATTCATGCTTACACTTCAGCTCAGAGACTCATGTTTTTAGTATTCACAAAGCATAATTAATGTTAGTGGATATACAAAAGCTCAGCACAACTGGTATATTCTCACAAACAGGAAATTGAGAATATGAAAGAGAGYATCACCTAATGACATTAGAAATCTAACTGAAGATAACAGGGGTCTTGAAAGCTCAGAGTATTCAAGAATGGCCTTTTCAAATTCTAGTAATAATTACATTTTATTTGTAGAGTTGATCTGTGAGATTTTAATATAAAATAGCTTTTCCTCAATTGGACTGTGTTTTTGAGCTAAGTTGATTATACACAAAAAAAAAACCTCATAATGTACTGAATTGTCTGTATGCATTTTAACCTCTAGGAGCCTTGATGAAAACTGASTGGAAGATGATCTAAGATATGCTGAAACTAAGAGTCTTAGTTCTTTTCAAAGCACTTAAGATTGCAGCTTTTAAAGCGACCAAGGGAAATGGAGTTTGACGACATGGAGTAAACTCAGATGGCAACTACATGGTCTTTATCCATCAGAGCTTGAATGGAGCAATAAAGTTCATTTAAGATGGGAAATTTGTATTAAACCTTCAAATAACCAATTCACAAAATACAAGTGTGCAAGATGTGATTTAAAGACAGTGGGATTTAGATCACTGTATATGATTTATAGGCAATTTCCATGGATTTTCTTTTATAATCCAGTATAATCCTATATCATAAATACTTCTATTGCTCATCCTTTTTATTGTCTGAAGCAACAGGGACAACTATGATGAAACACAAGTACTGGAATGGTCTGCCCGGGGAGGTGTTGGAGTCACCATCCCTGGATTGTTTAAAGAAAGACTGCCATGGTTAAGTTGAGCTGTTAGGGCTGGGTTGGACTCAACCTCCAAGAGATCTTGGAGGTCTTTTCCAACCTAGTGATTCTGTGATTCTGTAAACACTGCAGAGCTTTCTGTTATACCCAGTGTTCTCATACTGTCTCATCCCTGAGCATGCTGATCATGCAACCCTTACACTAAAGGAACTTCATACAGAGGTTATTGAGGCAATGGAATTTATTTCTGAATATTTGGTACTGAGAAGTAAAATATAAATATGTTTTAATGTTAATATAACATTAATTTAAATATTGTAAATATATCGGCACTTTTTTTTTCTATGCAGTAAGCATGTACAAAAGAAAATAAAGTACTTTGAGAAATGAGACCTGGCATTTTCTTCTCTAGTCTGTATCCTGTTACTAAAGAATCATTTGTCAGAAGTTCAGCTGTTCCAGATGCTTACTTCACTTCCCATTACAACAAAGGAAAATGAGCTGGAACAATAGAATTTTAGCTAATTTGAGTTCTTTCTTTTCAGGGCGCATTTCTGAGTTCTGTTGACCACCCTCAGTCCCTTTGGAAGTTGAAATCAGAATTAAGGCAGCTAAGAGTACTGAAATATTTTTAGTAGCTTTGCCTGCTGATATCTCAAGGTCCTATGTAGATACCAGCAACAATGGAAAGCCCCTGCAGCAGCTTCTGCACATCACAGAACAGACAGTGTCAGCTCACAGACTGTTTAATTCACATTTTACTGACTCTTCAAYGTGATGACACATTTGTGGTATTCACATGCACCATTTGTACAAGCAACAAAAAAACCCCGAGAAATAAAGTGTAACATCCAAGCTCCATCTGACCTACTGACAGTKCCCAGTCACACTTGGCTCGGTTCTGTTCTTACAGAAACATGACAAAATATGAGAAAATTTTTGGTAAAATAAGGTCAGACTTTGTCCCGAGAATTTCAGAGCTGAAGACGCCGAACAGTAATAATGTATTTCTGCTCTTCTTCATCCTGGCCCCCTCTTACCTCTGGTCCCATCTTCTGTTTTAATGAGGCTTCCACAACTGTTCTCAAGACTATGGCCATGCAAAGAGCTGATTCCCCATTCATCCTGCCAGAGGTGGGGACCATGGCCAGAGGAATGGCAAGGATGTCAACAGGCAGGTGTCATTTCTGGCCTTCAGCATTTACAGGAGGGAATAATTCTCACTTCTCCACTCTCTCATGTTTCAAGTGGATTATTGGCTTCACTTGAAAATTAAGAGCTTGTCATAGGTTTGCTCTGGTACTATGCCAGTGTACTTATGAATATATATTTCTTAGTAACTGTTGTGGGATGTGATCAAGAACAGAGTAGAGTAGGCTCAAACTTCGAAGACAAAACAACATTTATTAAACTATAGATTAACAGAAATGAAAACTCTCTAGAACATTTTTTTCTCCTCCTCCCCCCGGTTTTTAACCCTTCTACACTCAAAACTTGTACACGCATACATTGCTTGTTTCACACTACTGAAAAGAACTAATCTTCAATTCAGTAAGGAGAGAGAAGTCTCTTTTGTACTACAGACTTCCCAAAGGGAATGCACTGGGGTCTACTGGTCTTGTGTCTCCTTGTTACTTATGACACTACTCTACAAAGAAGTCTGTTAGGATAACACTTTTCTCTGTCTATATCTGGTGCTCTCACTACTGTCTATGGACTAAAACTGTACATAGGGCTCTTCAAGGATGTTCAACTT
This sequence comes from Alauda arvensis, assembly GCA_902810485.1. Taxonomy (NCBI): domain Eukaryota; kingdom Metazoa; phylum Chordata; class Aves; order Passeriformes; family Alaudidae; genus Alauda; species Alauda arvensis. Next base: position 1,396,281 of record CADDXX010000059.1, read on the forward strand.
AATGTCAAAAAACTAACACTTCAGTCTTCTCCATTTTCTCCTGGGGCCGAGGGTTCCAAGAACAGAGGTCTTCACCCATGAAGATAGAGGGCTCTACTACACCCTCTCCTTCACTCATGAAGACAGAGGACTCTACTATATTCCCTTCTTTTCTTCTCTGTTTATGCTGCTTCTTCTAATGGTAGTCACTGCCACAATTTCTTGGTTTAAGCTTACAGCATCTACTTAAATTTCAGTTGAAGAGAATTTAAGTCTGTCTGTGGCTAATATTATGTGAGAAAAGTCTAGCTTCACAGTCACTCTTCTTTACTTCTGCTCATTGGGGATTCTTCTCATCTTCTTATAATATTTCAGTCTCAGGTTCTCTCTCTAAACTATTATCTACGAGAAATAAATGTCTAGAAAAGGTCTCTTTCTGCTTAAGAGTTAAAAGTTTTCAGTTCCCAGCTGGACTGGTACATCCCCCACAGCTCTATAGTTGGCACCCTCTCTGTTTGACTCCCGCTCTCCGCTGCCAGCTGCTTCTGAAGTACTGATATCTTTCTGCGGCCGGAAACCAGAGAGAGCAGAACAGGATCGGGGGGGGGGGGGGGGGGCACTTCTACTCTTCTCTCTTTGATTTCCCCCCTCCCCCCCCAAGCCCTATGAGCTGGGTGGGGGCAGAGCAGTGTCTAGCTCACCTGCAGCCGACCAGAACTCGAGAGAGAGCTCCCCAGAAACTCTTGCTTCTTTTAACTCTTTGTATTCTCAGAGGCGTGTCTAACTTCTTTTAACTACTTCCTGGGGCATTCCCCCCTCAAACCATGATAGAGCTAAAAACTGTTACACAAGCCACTGGTGCTCACTGCAGGCAGGAGAAAGTTRCTCTTTTTTAGACAGGGTTTCAATGGAGGAGTCAGGATCTTGGTTCAGGTCTCCCAAATCCCTAAGCAGTCTTTAGCCATTGAATCATCTTTCCACTCCATTCTTCTATCAGTACATTGCTGGGTTTTCATCCTATATTGGMTCCTTCATATTTTGCTGTTTCAAGCTCTGTAAACTGTAGTTAGTAGGGCTTGATTATTACCACACTGTGGTGGTACCAGGGTCATTCTTTGGGAACTGTAAATAACTGCACCAGAGTTTAAGCTCTCCTTARCAATCTTTGTAGTATATGTGAAGAAATCCAACTAAACTGAAGAAAGTTTTACATCAAAAGGTCATATCGAAAACCTTTTCTGCTGTTTCAGAACAGATGAGCAGTTATAGCAGATAATTAAGCCAATTTGCCAAACATTTCAATAAAGGAAATTAAATCATTAAAACATACTGATCCAAAAAAGATATTTTGTCCCAATCACTAAAGGCTCCAGCCATCTTAAAAAGATTTTTAATGGTTGAAATTTTGGACCAACAGCCAGAATTCTGGAGACCTTTGGGATTTTTGACATTTGTCTACCTTGCAATGTGTGTAATAATTAAGCAGAGTCTTGCTTCAAAGTTCATCAATATGTTTGCCTAATCATTCTGATCAGAGAGGCTCAGTTAGCACTTGTAAATTCTTATTGCAGCTCTAGAAAATGTTTACTTTCTGGAGGAAAGTCTGCCTAGATGGTGTAACTGAAGATCATTCAAGCTTAARACATAAACCAACATGCTGTGAGTATCCTGAGCTGAAGGTGCCAATAGACAAATATGTTCCTTACATAAAAAAAACCTTAACTATTGACTCTTACAGATGTTTTAAACTATCCCTTCACATTCCTTTAAATCGTGGTCTATTACATCTGTGCAAACTCTGAAATGTTACCATATCTTTATATACTTTATATAGGTTGAAATGAGGAATGGAGTTGTAAAGATATAACAAATTAAATCCCCTTTATGTATAAAGTTACAGCTTCTTCTGTAGACTTGTTCTAGAATCTTTAGATGCTGGAGCTGCTACAGTGCCTATTCACTTTGTCTGCTAAATGCAGACTTCCAATTCTGAATCTCTCTCCATTGCTGAAAAATGTTCCAAATATAGTGATGAAAAACAACAGAAAATAAGAAACTTGATTTGCAAAGAGGAGTTGGATTTGCAAAACCAGTATTTTGATCCCATTTTCATGTGACGAGTTTTTTAAGACTTGTAATTTATCATATAAATTTTAGACTCAGCTGCAGTTTTTTATTCAGTCTGTGAGTAAATGTGGAACTTGGCAGATCCTACAGATTCATGTCCAAGCGAGGACAAATTCCAAACTTCTTGTTATTGCTCAAATGTTCTTCACTATGGAAAAAATAACTTAATCACGGAAATGCAGTAGTGTAAGCAAAGAGGAGGCTTTGGAAAGTCTGTGACGAAGATCTCCTGTCATATTGCACTTGCCCTCATGAGTCAGTGTGAGATGGATTGTTTCAAGATTTTCCTCCTGTAATTTGTTAGAATTCCTTGCAGAATGTGTAATTCACAAATTACATGTTGTGTTTCAAGTCTTTGCTGAAATTAAAATTTTACAAGATATTAAAAAAAAAACCAAAAACCTATTAAATCTTGAGCCATTTAGAGTTTTCTCTGTTATGATGGTGTTAACTGGAACTTTTTTTAACCAATTTTAGCACTGTTTGCACAATTAACTTAATATCCTACAATGAATAAAAAATTGGAATAAAAGTATTTTTCATGATAGGGAAGTTCATAACAAGGTATCACGATTCAGACTCCTCTGTCTTTTCATTTTAACTTGAAATGAATAAGACACAATTCAAGAGATAGATGGTGCATGTGTTGGTCAAGTAGCCAATGAGAAGAATGTTTTCCTATAAGTAAATAGCATTCCAGTTCTTTGATAATTTATCTTTTTTTTTTTTAATTGGAAACTGATATTGTTCACATGGCTATACTTAAGACAGATTTGCATGTATAGTCTGAGGTGCAAGATCTTTTTAAAATATTGCTCTAATCAAYGGACAATCAGTACGAAAAAGATAAAAATAATTTATAAACAACAACTCTCAGTCKACTTGGTCCCAGGAAGTAATCAGAAAAATAAGAAGCTCATTTGGGTGYAAGCCTGAGAAAATACAGCAGTCATCATGAATATTACTGAGAAGTAATATTCACAGRGATTCATGCCCTGGACACCTATAGTGGGGTGCAAAAAACAGTGCTTTTCAAAAAAAAAGTGGAAATGGGGTTTAGCAAGGTTCACATTTCAGCAGCCATTCCCACCTCTCTGTRCTGCTTTACCCCAGCTCCTTGGCATGGTTTGCCCTCATATCTGGCAGGGAAAGGAGCTCCCAGCACAACAAAAACCTAATTCTAAGTTTCTCCCTGCGTGCATTGGCACAGAGAAGGCAATTCAGAGCTGTTAATGAAGTTATTATTTTTGCAGGCATTCACACAATGGAACTTTTAATTGCCTAAGACAAATCGAGAGCTCTAATTAGTGTTCAAAGGATGACAAGTCACGGCATATGGCTTGTATTATTTCACAATGAGAATGAAGTATTTCACATGTCTTGAAAATTACTACAGCTGACATTTGGGAAAGTCAAAAAAAAAAAAAAATCCTGGGGCTTTCTTCCAAAATGTAACATCACACACATGGTGTATGGCCAGGAAAACACTCAGGACAGCCCTCAGTCCCTCAGTTGTGCCTCAGGATGCATCYTTGAATTCTCTCAGTAACCTCTGTACCGCTGTTTATCAACTGTTTCAGAATTTCAAACTTTGCCTGGATTGCCAGGAAGGAAAAGGAGTAGGTATGTCTATCTTTTAAAATGTTTTATCTTTATTAAAATAATTTCTGTATTTTATCTAAAAAATAGTCTTTAGTGCTCTCTGTTCTGATCTTTGCAGTCATAGTAAGATTTTCCCTTTCTCCCTTTTTCACCACAAAAGTAATTCTGAAGGTCATTATTAGTTTCTSTGTAAAGCCATATCCATTTTACCTAATTGCTCTAAGTGGCTAATGAGTATTAATAGCAAAAAGGGTGATAGATGCACCATGCATGGGAATTAATCAGAAATCAGTTCAAAGTAAGAAAAATGTGTCATTGTTTGTATAAAAGATGACTGGAATGTGTTAAGGACAGAAATTGAAAACCATTCATGTGGCTAATTATCCATTAGCACTAAATACCTCAAAATACTTACAGAAATTATGGAAAATAAAGTGCATTTTCTGTCAAGAGAACATTTGGAACTCTAAAAGGCTTGTGGCTTGTGGTAGTGCTCTGCCACTGATTAGTAGACTCTGAATAAATTTTTGCCATGAAAAATTCTACAGAATCCACAGGTACCGCTGCTAGCTGAACAAGAACTCAGATTTAGCTCTGAATAAAATCCAAATTACAATGAAAAATAAAACTGCCTCATGTTTTTAGCTGAGCCCATCATGAATGAATTTGCGGCTCCAGCTGTGAGACCATGTCTGAAGTGTATAGAGTSACTGGCATAAGCTGATAGCAAGAATTCATCAGGAAAAGGGCAAGCAAGGACAATAAAAAATTCTTTTTATTCTAAATTTAGTAAAATAAATAATTCTGTTAAGGTTTAACTGTTATCTTTCTTCTACATTATTTTTGAAATATCAGGTTACAGATTTTCTGCCATTGCTCTCTCATGCCTCCTGCTATAACAGCATTAGATTTCTGCTGTCTCACAAAGAGCCTCTGAWGCTAACCAGCATTTCCTTGCTATATGTATTTTGTTTGTAGTTTTAGATCCTCTCAAGTTATCTTAGTTTGTGTGAGAGGTGTGTGAACTAGGTAAAATTCAGACTGTTTTGAAGGAAATCCAGGGAGCTGTGCTAACTTGAATTGTAACTCAGTTCCCCGTCAAGGCTGCCAGCTTCAGWGAGTTTGTGAACTCAGATACAACTTTGCTGCTCACCTAATTCTGCAGTGATGGAAAATGTTCTGTGCATTAGTACCAGATAGCCTGATGTGGAGCATTAATACTTAACTTATTCCTAGAGGCATCCCAAAAATAAGTACTTCAAGGTGCTCGTATACAGACATCACTAAGGCTGTACATATGAGAATGATGGTCCTAAATTTTCTCTTTAGAAATTCTATCATTAGCTGTCTGCTGGGTGTAAAATGCAGAAGCTGAAAGGGCAGAGTTAAATAGCTGCAGCAGAAAKTCAACATTTAGAATGATTGCAAAATACTGATTTTTTCAAATACATTCTTTTTTGGGATTGACATGCTCCACTTGCAGATGAAAGACTGAAATATCAGAGGGCAGAACAGGCTCAATAATAAGTTGCCTACCATAACGTTCTGAGACTGAAGCCCTGTAAAAACCAGGGTCCAGGCACTATCACCAAGTGTGGCAGCACCAGAAGAATGAAGCAGGAGGCAGCTCTGACAGWGGATCTCTGACAGAAAGTCCAGTGGATTTTCATGGGAGGATAAGGTTTTACCTGTGTTCTTACTCCTGCACAATCTCACACAGAGTTACCAGAAAGAAATAAAGGCATTGCCAATGCTGTGGTGGACTAAACACTTTGGAGCCTGGGACAGCCTCTCTCCAGCTGGACTCAAATGAAATTTTGGAACTAGAGAAGAGTGCTGTAAATTTAGAGCTGCAGAAGCCTTCCCTCCAGGGACAATTTTTAGCGTAGTTGGTTTTGGAGGAGTCAATGTTTTATTATTCCAACTGCTGACACTTAAAGGTAATAAGCTGTGTAATCTAACAGCAATTTTGAACCCAAAGTTCAGGATGGGAGGAAATGAGAAGGGACAAAAGAATGCAAAGTTCATGCAGCAAGTGGTGCATACAGAGAGTAAGCAGCTTTCCCAGTTTGGGGAAACAAACACGATCCTGCTTCAGCAAGATAACAGAATATAATAATTTATTAATATATATATAATATAGTATATAATACGGTAATATAATAATGCACATAGCATGGTAAACAAGATCAAGGGCAGGGTAGCATGCAAACTTGACTTTGTGTCCCCAGCCTGACTCCCACTGCTCTCAGGGATATGCAATTCTCGCATATCTGTGTCTGTCATCAGTCTGGAGGAGATGTACAGAACTRCTAATTTGTCACTTTCCTTCCTCTGTGCCACTTTAAACAATGGAAGCAAGGAGAGGAAACTTCATGGGATGTAGAGGAAGTTCCATCCTTGCTAATACTGGGGACATTTTCCATCACTGCACATATCAAGTATGGATTTATCTAGCCTTAATAGTCAGTGAGGRCTAGCAAAGAATTTGCAGTAGTTAAACCACATCACTCATGGGAGGCAACTTTTATGTTTTTATGCTTCTTTTTTGCAGTCATTCCTCTCATTTCAAAGACGTCTCCTGTTCACTTCTGGATTTTTTAAGCRATGACTGAAACTCCTCTACTGAATATTCCCTCCTCAAACCAGAGTGAAATTCAGAGCAACTCRACTGTTTGCCCAGACTTGGATGAGTGGTGGGACATCGTGTACTATATAGTACCCAAGTACATCAACACCATCTGTGTTATCGGCATGCTTGGAAATGTGTTTGTTCTCTTCATTTATTCACTGCACAAGGGCCCCCTGAAGATAGCTGAAATCTACCTGATGAACCTAGCTGTTGCTGACCTCATCTTCCTCATGTGCCTCCCTTTCTGGGCAGAGAACATCACCAATGAGTTTAACTGGCCCTTTGGCAGCTTCCTGTGCCGCAGCATCAGCGCCTCCATCACCCTGAACATGTACACCAGCATCTACCTGCTCGTGGCCGTCAGCATGGATCGCTATTTGACTTTCGTCCACACCYTGAACCACAGGGAGATATGGAGCAAATCCATGACCAAAGGGATCTGCYTGCTCATCTGGTTCTTCTGCATCCTCCTCAGCATCCCAGCTTTCACRTTCCGGACTGTGAAAGACTTTCCCCAGTGGAATATCTCAGCGTGCACTTTGGACTTCCCCAGCCCGTCGTGGCAAAGCGCTGAAAGCCTGGTACGCAACGTGGTGGGGTTTCTGCTGCCATCCACAGCAATCATCTTCCTCAATTTCTCCACCATTAGGTCYCTACGAAAAACAGCAAGGGAACGAAGAGCACTCAGAGCAAAGGGTTGCAAGAGGCACAAAGGCACAAAGGCAACCAGGCTGATTTTAACTGTGGTACTGATGTTTCTCTTCTGCTGGACTCCTCACCATTTTTTTGTATTCCTTGATACATTATACCATGCAGAAGTGATCAAAGGCTGCTTCTGGGGAGAACTGATCAACTTTGGGGAGCAGTTTGCTCATATGCTGGCTACCACCAACAGCTGYATTAACCCCGTGATTTATGTCTTTGTTGGGAAATACTTCAGGCACAAGGCTTTAGAAGTTTTTTCACAGTTTATTCCCTGTGTATTTCCTTCGAGATGGGTATCTTTCAAAGAAATGTCTTCAAATTTCAAAATGTTTCCAGTCAAAAGTAGTTTAACATAATGGTTCTCAGTTCCCTCTTCATGTGATATTACAACTTATTTTATGCCACTGCAAATGGCTTTAAAAATTAATATGAACTGCTCTGATCTGGCCTTCACAGACCAAGCTAATTATCTATGAAAGGACATCACTGGATTGATTGCTTATTTTTCCTCAGGTTTGTTTTTCGAGTTCTGTGTTATCCATCCAAATGCACATGTGATACCAGAACTTTATACCAAATGATCTAAATTATCTGTCTTACYTATTCAGAGTGGCTWAAAAGAAAAACTTTTTTACAAARTACCAGAAATCTGKTTTCTTTGCAGGAAGTCATAAGCCRCACTATTCATAAAATTACAACAGGTATTACAGTGCAAATATGAGTTTAATCTTTAGCTGAAAAATGCATTTGAGCAGGTATAGAATAACCTTGGTTATTTTGAACAATATTGTAACTGGTTTGCATTTTCACAGTAAGATATAAGGAATTTCAAATTTTTGTGCACTTTATATGCAGTCCATAACTATTGTACAATATGATRTAACACAAAGAAAGTGTACATAAATTGTAAAAAAAGCAAGGTAACACAGTAGCTTCCTCAAAACCTGACTTTTGCTGATCCAGTAAASTATTACAAAATTGTTCATCAAGTACTGTAAAGATCCTTTTTATTTTTTATATGTGAATATATCTATAATGGTCATCGATACTGTATTATTTTGAGGCAAACCCTTAGAWACATATTTATGTTTTTATGAATCAAAATAATTAAACTATGTAACATCTTATTTTACTTCATAGTCTTGTTCTTTCCTGTATTTATTTTTATATTTTGTCTCTTTCCCCCTCTATTCYTTTGGGGAAGAGCAAATATATAGTTCTGTAATTAAAAAGCCTTGTTGGTACCAGAACACAAACTCTGGTAGCAGAAGAAAACTTCTTTTCCATCACAGCCACAATGGCAGAGTAGATGCAAGGCAAGTGATATCTGCTTCCATAACWCTTAAATTATGTGTATGTACAGGCATGGAAGAAGGCAGTGCAGCCTGTTCAGCCACAAAGATATTGGTGCAGAAGGGAGCATCCAGGCACATCRTTTGTGTAACACTTCATTTAACTGCTCATTGTAAAACCTGTCCAGTCTTGTACTCACTGTAACAGCACTGCATTTTCTGGGATTCTTTTTAGTGTTTTCATTTTGACTATGTCTTTAATCTCTTATTTGATTATAGAAATCTGTATATTGAACTTCATTGCAATAAGATTAGAGTTAATTTTAATTGTTCTTTCAGACTTTTTGAGTCTGATCAGTGGAAGCCTTTTGAAGACTTAGAAGTCTATCTTCCTGCAATGGTGGTTTAAGAATTAAGGGTGGATTAAGGGATCAAGGCGGAAGAATCTCTCATAGGTTTACGACTTCCACTCCTTCTGTAACAGATGTTTTTAAAATAAATAACAGGCTTAAACACCAGTAGCAACAACAGCATGCAAAGTCCTCTGACTCATCTGAAATCAAATTCCTGATTCCCATCTATTGTAAACTGTTGAACACTGCATCTATTTAATACATCGCCAGCGGAATTTTTAACTCTAAAAACCTCCAAGCAGAGATATTTTCTGGGAAAAAGGGAAAGGCTGAAATAATTAAAAAGTTGCAGAAACAGAAGTTCYATTTTCCCACTACAGATGAGGACCTTTAAAGGAAAAAATATCTTGTCTCATCTGACTAACACTTGTCYATGTTTTGCAATGTTCACAAATAAAGGGAAAAACACTTCTTGAGTGTGGTGGCATATTTAGGCTATGAGTTAATAGAGTGAAAACATCCTGTTTCCATCCATGAGCAAGTGACAAGGGCTTTCATGAAAGTGCTGCTTCTTTTACATATGCTCAACTGTCAGGGAAAACATCTGTAGTTTAAATACTGCTCTAAACCACTTARCAGGGTCTTGCAAATCAATGGATTTACTCTCCAATATGAATGTTAATGTATGCATTTCTGACACTGTGTTAGGGTCTGGTGCTCGTTAGTGGCCACTTGTTGCTGTGGTGCTGCCCTACGCTCTCCTCACTGAACTGTGCCCAGGAAGGTTCTGGTGACAGCCATGGTGRTGCTCCTGGGCTGGCAGGTGGCCAGGGCATTGCTGCTGTTTCTGTGCTGGACAGGCTGGAACACCARTGTCATCTTCAGATGAAGGGATGTGGATGAGCCCRTGATGGAGCAGAGACTCACCTGCAGCCCKTGGAGGACCCCAGGCTGGAGCAGGTGGACACCTGAAGGAGAATGTGGTGTGACCCTGTGAGAAGAAATAGTGMTGAAGGCAATCTTGCCCCCAATACATTGCAGCTGTGTTAATTACCAAAGAGTGGGAACAGCCTTACCCTCACAGGATGGGTGTGATAAAAGAGTGAGTTAGCTGGTAGTGAGTTGTGGTCTGCTGGCTGTGASGAGGAAGGGATAGGAGGTCAAGTGAGGGACAGATGGCTTAGGTGGCAGTGCTAGGGACAGGAAGGAGCAAGCTGGAACTGCAGGAGGAAGAGAGAAGAAGAGAAAGACCCAGAGCTGTGTGGAGCTGCCCATGGAAGACTACATAGAAAAGGTATGAGCTAACAAGGTGCTGATAGTTGAAGCCTTCTTTGGTGTTACTTGTACCTCTTCTGTCAGGAGTGAGGGGAAAAGCAGGGAGATCACAGTGACCAAAAGAAAACACTGAGGGAGGAGGAGACAGGGACTGGCTGGACCAGGGGACATCAATGTGCATGTGAATGGGAAATGACTTTGACAATGAACTGGAACAGAGTTGGGACCYGATGGCAAGGAGGTCAGAGGAAAATGTTAAAAAAAGGGAAGAAGCAGTAGATATGTCAGGATGGGGCTTGGAATATTGCATTCCCTTAAAAATACCCTCTCAGGATTGAAAACACTAAAAGAAGTTAAATAAATTAGAGCTTAGCAAATCAAACATCCAAGGGTCAGGAAATATTTGACTTAAGACTGTCCCTGGAACCTCAGTGGGGTCTCCTTCAGGGTATGAGCRATAATATGCTCTTATGACTAAGCTTTGAATTTCCAACATTGCAATTTATCCACTTCTGATTTAGCCTTGTGTCACCCTGCCTTATGTAGGAGAGGAACACACTTATGTAAACCAGACAATACCTGCAAGAAAYTAAGTCACCCATCCTGTATAGTAAATAAAAACAATGGCATTGTTAACTTATATACTGCTTTGACTTTTACACTAGAAATCTGTGAGATGACATATAGTAAAAGTGAAAAATTATTTCAGTAATATTATCTAGAAGGAAATCAGTCTGATAATAATGTTTGATCACAACTGAAAAGATTAGAAGATCTTGTAAAACAAGAGAAGGTAGGAAGAATATTGTCATCAGCAAAAAGGCAGGAAGAAACATCCCCCTTTCCTTGTAGTAGAGTAGGMCTCTTGACAAAGAATAGACACCCTTTTTGGTCACTGGAAAAGACTTGTTGAAACATCTACTTTGCAAAAGGGCAGGGCTTTGGGTCTGTCAGGAGGGTAGATGAAGAGAAAAACTGGGGTTTCAGAAGAAATCCTCYTCTGGCAGCTCAAAGAACATACATAAATACTCATCCTGGGATTGGACCACGCAAGAGCAGTTTGGCTTGGGTTTGTGCTTTCTTTTTCATAAGAGAATTTGAAACTTTCATGCAAAACAAATTCATCCAAATAAGATAGTTTATTTTAGTATTTTAGCTGTCTTTTCCTTTGAGTTTTCAGTAGCTGCTGTTCATTGCCATGTTTTTTGTTTCRCACATGACTCAGAGTAAAATTCTGGGTATCTTCCCCAGCCTACTGGGCTAGATGGAACTAGTAGTTCCAGCTACTGGAACCTTCCCCTTCTTTCCTCAGCCCCAAACCACAGGAAGCCCTTGCAACTAGTATGTTTATCCCTAGTGGAGAATGGCCATGGACCCATCTGGTCACAGTTGCCATGTACTATTTGTTGCCAAAGGACACTGCACCACAAATATCCATCATAGTGAGCAAGAGAAAATGTTAGCAAAGCTCATTCTTGAGTTTCGCCTTGCTTAGTAAGCATGGTTGAACAGATCCATCTCCCTCTCAGGTTCAGTCCATGGGCAGCAATCCAGCAGTCCTGATTTWGKCTGGGRTAGAGTTWGTTTTCTTCTTAGCAGCTGGCACAGTGCTGTGTTTAGCTTTAAGAATAGTATTGATATCAAATTGATTGTAGCCAGGGGGCAGGCTGGGCATTGGTCAATGGGTTGTGAGCAACTTAGTGTGCATCAATTGTTTTTCTTGGGGTTTATTTCTCTCTCTCCCCCTTTCATTGCTGTTATTATTGTCACCCTGAATTTTTAARCCTTCTGATAAGTTGTAGCTTGGAGTCAGTTTTCCCATGGGTTTTCATGTAAATAACAGGTGTTGTTTTCTAACTAGCTTGGATGTTTACATTCTTCTTAGTGGGATGGATTTCTTTGACAAGCATGTGTATTAGCCACTATGAGTGTAGAGGTGGTGCTTTCCTCCACCTATCAGAACCTTTTATTCCTTTTGCATAAATATCCCTGGAATTCAATAAATCTTCTTCTTTTCGTTTCCCCTCTTGACTGTGTGTTGTGTGTTCTTTTTGGTATCAGTGCGACAATTATTGTTGTTATTATTATAATTTATATTATTATATTTTACTTTGCTTCAGTTGTTACTGTTACTATCTCAACCCATGAATTTTATCTTTTSTTTCCTGACCCTCCTCTCCCTCACACTGTCAGTAGGGTGTCTAGCTGCCTGCTGGGATTAAACTACATCATACTACTTTGTGTAAATAGTAAGAGGAAAGAAGTCTGCTTTAGCAGTGCTCCCCAATTTCTGGCAGGAGAACTTTGGCCACACAACCACACAACTTTGGCCACACAACCACACAACTTTGGCCATGCTGTTGGCACAAACTTGGCAAGTCCCTTGTGCTATGAGCCCTGCTCATGGAGGGTTATTAAATGGCATGACACAATATAAGGAATCCATTAATTCAAAACTTCCTAATTTTATGCATCTGTGTAGCTGGTTGCAGTGCATTCTACAGGAAAACACAYTAGAAAGAAAACATGAAGCAACTACTTTAGAAAACCCTCTGCTGCCATTTTAACACTCTGTACTCCAGGYTTGCTCCAGCAAGATCTTCATTGCCTGCTAGTGRTATTTTCTYTCAGRAGTTGAGGYTTATTTTCCATTATCACTCCAATGKACAGCTACAGCTGGAAGAGATGTTCTCCTCTGGGATGTAATCAACACATAGRAAGTTCACATTTGGCTTTCAGCTCCTGCACAGAAAATCTCCAGGCACACATTWGGAATGAAACCACCATTTCCCATGGGAAGACCTGGAATAAATTCACATCCATCACAGAAGATTAACTCAATAGATAAATTGCAAGGTCCAAATCCTGACAAAACTTTTCAAATGTCCCATTTTTGGAGTATGTGCTATGCAGTTCTGGAGTATCACTGAGTGAGAAGTCCTCTGCAGCACTGGAAGGAGGATAAGTAGAAATATTTAACATCCCAAGCATTCCTTACCTGAGTGACAGAACTGTGCTGTGACTAACAGATTAGAGGCCAAAACYTCACCTAATGTACATCACAGTAATTGAAAAGTACATATTTGTACTGGGCAAAGGGCTAGTCCTGAACATAGATAGTGATCCTGAGTATTAATCATTATATAATAATGAAGATACTATAATATTTTCAGAGACAAAGAAAGCATATCATCTGATAGTTAGCAAAAAAGCAATAGTCTGTCTATATTTTTTCCCACTATGATCTTTAGTTATTAAGCTTCAGATAAAAACATTTTTCATGTGACGAAACTGCTGGTGCACACTGTAGAAGTTATTGGAGTGATGAGGATTAGCCCAGGATCTAGAATCATGACAAGAAAGTTCAACCTCCAGTGATAAAGTGAGACACTTGGTAAGCTCAGAATTGAAAAAGATAAGCAAATTTAAAAAAGTAAGATACTATATTTATCAAATTAAAAAACAGCTAAGACACTTTCAAAAAATGAAAAACCCAAGAAAATGTAAAGATTAGGCTGCCAATTCTGTAAAACTTGAGTCAGTCTCTTATGAATCAGAAGAAGCACTGAGCCCCTGAGTGAGGCCTCTTGCCAGCATTGCTCAACTCTTATCTGCTGGTTGCATGCCAGCTCCCCAGCATGGATGCCAGTAATTCATAGGGCAAATCACCCACAGCCAGAACACTGGCTGTCTCTGACGTGGCAAATGGTTGTCAGAGAATGGATGATGGAGCTTAACACCCTGCAAACATCCTTCTAAGGCAGACATTTATTGCAGATAAATAGTAATCTACCAGAATAACCAAAGTTATGTATAAGAAGATTGTTATGAGGTCTAGCACAGTTTTATCTCCTTCCTTGCCTCAGACTTTTGGATGTGAAGGACTGCAAAGCACCATTGGGTTAGCTAAGTACAGTTTACAGCTGTCCAAAAACTGTCACCAAACTTTCTTCTGCCTATGGTGTGGGAGAAAAGAAAGGCTCTGCTTCATTTGGCAACAACTGCAGAGCTATCAAATAAAAAACCATCACTATCAGGATATTATGGAAATGGTTATCATTGCCCAGTTAAGAGAACAGGGAACTAATGATGGCAGAAGATTAATGCAGCAAACTGACTTGCAGGTATATGGAACATGAGGAACATTCCATTTCACAATGGTATTTAATCCCTACAGCTAGCTCTGGTATGCTCTTCATGTGTAAAGGAGGAGCAGAAACAGATTCAAGTTATTGGGAAGACACTTAAAAGAAGCCAATTCCAGAAAAGAAAAAATATTATTTTTCTAAGAGAACTTCTAGGTGTGCAGACTACTGAGACTTCATACATCCTGAACTTCAGGAAAATTCCTTCCTAAATGGTCACTGCAGATCAAGAGCAACATTCAGGAGCTCAGTGATGCATTKTAGACACAGTTTCCTCCACACAGGGCCCTGTTCAAATCAAGACTTGTTATCTTTCTCAAGCCAATACACACACTTGGTAGCCCAAGGAGGGAACACAGTGGTCTAACTTCCAGTTGTACAATCCAGTGAACAACTCCAGTACAATCCTAAAACCACAGTGTATCAGCTCTGGTGCCAGCTGTACCTCCTCAGCCCTTTGGCTTTCTGTAGTAGCTGTATTAGCTAATACACTCATAGCTAACCCTCAGCTGCCCTTGAGGGTTGGCTTCCAGCAGCAAGATTGTGGTCAAAAGTAGTCCAAGGCACCAGGGGGGCTTTCTGAGAGACAGTTTCACCCCCCCACTCCCTTCTATAGCTTTTTTTTTTTTTTTTAATTAGCAGATGGGGCAGATTGGGCTCTAATTGCAGCCTTGTAGGCTGCTCTAAGCTCTATGTGCAGACCTGAGTTCGCTCCTAAATGTGCCAGTAGTCACCCCAGAGGTGAGCCCTAGACCAAATGTAGCAAAAAAGGCACTTGYTTTGAAGCTGCTGTGATCTGCCCCACACGTAGCAGGATCACTGCCACCAATATGTGTYAGGTAACCACCAATATAATGAGGCTTCCAAATTTCACAGATGTCTTGATCTCCTATGACACCTCAATATAAAATAGGYATATGATCACAAAAKCATAGAATGTGCTGAGTTGGAAGGGTTGTGGAGTCCARCTCTGCACAGGACWCCCCAAAAATCAYACYGTGTGCCTGAGGSCATTGTCTGATATCAGATTTATAACAGTAGAGATTACCAAGTGCTTCATCAAGACAATAGAAGGTATTCACCTTACTTTAAATGCRGAACACTCGCCCAAAATTTTCCCACAATACCTGTCTTGCTTGTTGTTGCATCCTCAGAGGTGGCTGCATCACTGTTGTTTTCCTACCTATGTTCTAGGGAAAGGTATAGGTTTGTATTTGCTTCAGTAAAATATTATCTATAAAAGAAGTATTCATATGTTTTACCGTGAGAATAAACATTTGTTTGAAACAAGTGGACAAAAATGAGCTTTATTAGAATTCTTCATGTTCCATCTTYCATGCTTGGCCGAAAATCAAATATCCTACAAGTGCACTGCAYGCTGTCCAAAGCATAAAAAGTCTTCTAAACAGCACTTGGTGTCCCTGAGAAACTGCACAAAACACCACATAAAAGGAGTAGTCCATGGAGAAAACATGGAAAGCAAGGGAAGGGCACAGTTTCAGCAGAATAAAATTAGATGTGTGATGTTAGACATGCATTGTTCTTCCTGCCCCTGATCTGCTCCRCTTCCAGGCATTCTACACAACCCATCCTGTTTATTCAGATGAGGTGCGAAGGGTCTGGAAGAGTTATTTTGGGATACTGTCCCAGACTTTTGGAATACTGATGCAAAATACAACTCCCTTCAGGCACCGAATTCTTTGTTTTTGTCAAATTTTGCCTACTCAGACTGATATTAGTGGAGTTATCCTGTGTCCTGATTTGAGTGAAACACTTCCCTTTTCAGTTCAGTATGTTGTTTTCTGATGCACTGGGATATATCATAACCAYTCATGTTGTAGGAGGCTTGTCTGGAGTCCCTGGTCCCAGTGGAAATCAGTAGATGATGGCAGATGTTGTCCTCCAGCCAGGCCCCACAGCCTCTCTCCATGAACCAGTTGTATCCAGAAGAGGCTGGTCCAGAGCAAGAAAGCCCCTGCAACTCTGCAGTAAGGGACTGCTCTGAGGGCAGAGAACTGAGAGACAGGAGCCAACAGTATGAGACAAATGTGATGGATTAGTCAAGCCATCTTCCTTTTAGGAATCACCAGCAGTATCTTCCTACGTGTCTCAAATAATTTTTTTTCACACAGGCTAATTGGGAAATCCCTTTGTTTGTCCAAGGCTATTGCTATATTAAGTGATGTTTTCTGGAGTAAACAAACCAGCAAGACACACTCAGGTCTCTGAACTGAGGCACACATAGTGCTGTGAACATTCTCCAGAGATATGAGGACAAAGACTGAACAGCCCTAATCCTACTAGCCCAAGTTACATGTGGGAGTCAGCCTGRCTGGGACACAGGGTCRGCTGGACTTCACCCCCAACAGGCCAAGCCTTAGCTTCAAGCCCTGGGAAACATTCATCTAAGTCAGGGCCAGCCTGAGATCTCCTCCYRRGAGCCTTTGAAATACTTATGTTAATTAGTCCAAGTTCTACTCCCCTATGTTACTTGTGTTCCATATATGATATTGTTTCTRGAAGGTTCCACCYCCAAGACTATATATTGTTACTTCTTCCTTGCTTCTGGTCTTTTGGAGCGTGTCCCTAGGCTACATTGGGTTTCTGGGCATCATCCCTATTTTTATTTCTCCTTAAAGTAATTTGATTTTCGGGCATTCCATTGTTCCTGCTCCTTTTCCTTCAGGGTGCCACACTCACCCTGAAGTCAGGGGACTCAAAGATTTGTTGTAGCCACCCTCACCGCAACAATTAGGGTAATGAATATTAATGCTAAAATCATTGCAAGACGGTTCAATGTTGGAAAAAAAATGTGTGTCATGGAAGGGAAAGTTAAATGTCTCAAAACTGGACTGTGAGAACAGGGGTAGTGGTGGAAGAMRGCAAATGGGCTACTCCATCTGACAYTGGGTTTACAACTGTGTTTCCTTGTTGAAAGAAGCAAAAGAATAAACAGCAAGAGCCAGAGAATTAGAGGACTTGCCCCCTCTTGCSAGTCTAGGTGCTGAGAGTGACAGCAGGAAATAGACTGAGCAGCAATAACTATTAATCATGTGAACAGAGATCATCTCACAGCACGAGCCCATTAAGGAGGGTAAATGAAGGTAGGACAGACAGTGGAGGCTGTTGCATTTGGTTGYTTTCTGCCATTTGTCTTATCAGTGTTATTTGCATTATTTTGCTCTGAATAGTTTCTGTATTTTTGTATACATATGGAACTAGGACTAAAATATCTTATAGTGTTTAATAATCTGTTTCTATTTCTACAGGAAAATGGGGAGAAGCTAGATTGCTCTGTAAGGCAAATATTTTCTAATTCATGAGGTCTAAAACCCATCAATTTACCATTTGCAATATTCCAGGGCATTAGCTCTTCCTCCCTCCACATATGCACTACAAGAAATACCCTAAATTTCCCTTTCAGCAAATTCATTTTTAGAGTCTGCTAGCATAACTGACTGTAATTACTGTCTGACACAGTTATAAGAAGATATGTGGGTTTGATTAGAGTTGGTGAACTGCTTCTAGACAAGCATTTTATTTGAAAAATACTTTTATTTGAAAAGCCACTTTTTCTCCTTACCAARTATCTAGAGAATGAACGTGCTTTATTTGTTCCAAATGCTCATTGTTTGGAATTATGCAGTAGATGGAATATATTGCAGCATACTGAAGAATGATTAACTCTTTAATCTTGCTGCTGGCAGTTGCAGATGCCGATTTTTGGTGTGGACAGCCATCCAAAGTACCTACTTTCCTTTCTCCTCCATCAGCCAGGAGACTTTCAGACCCACTGAGCAGAGCCTCTTTTGACAGGAGTACCCTTCCACAGGAATAGTCACTTTGCTCAGACTGGCATGTGACAGAAATGTTGAGGAAGTGGGGGAAGGAATATGTGAATATGGGAAAGAAGAAAATATAGCTCTTTTGCTTTACTGGATTAGTAGCATCCCCTAAAACTGCTCTGCCTCTGTGGTTCAGCTGGGCAGTCCTGCTGGAACCTATCTGGGTTTCTTCTACTCAACCTCTTTGAAGCAATTTCTGTGTCTCCACTCAGTCTGCGTAGATGGAAATTAATTCAGAGTTTGTCTGTTTTTAGCAGCAGCACTTAGCAAGCTGGAGGAGACCTTCCCAACAGACCAGCACAAACAGCAGCAAGCTGCACACACAGCACTGTGCTGTGTCCTAAAGGACCTTCAGCAGAGTTTTACCAGCAGCTGTTATCCTGAGCTRTTGAAATATTGACAGGTATTGGGGGCTTTTGTTGAAATGCATCTCTTGAGTCTCAAGAAAAGGCCATGTTGCACATTCTGCTTGCTGCTCTGTGCAGCTTACTGTGCTGCCTGCCAAGTGTGTCTCTGAAAGACTAATGATATTTACAGTGCTTCATCTACATTTGAACACAATATTTTCATAATAATCTCATCTAGAATTCAGACCACCCCATGAGATGGCCTTCTCTGAGAGAAAAAAAATCACCTACTGAATGTGATTGGTAAAGCAATATAAAGCTTCATGAATGCCTAATTTCTCTAAACCTTTTAAAATTGCAGTTGTAACTTATACGAATTTACAACTGCAATTTATAACACACAGACAGAATTTCAAAAGCTATCACAGCAGGTCTCTTGTGTTGCAGCCTAGGCCACTGCTGCAGAACTCTGTGCAAGGAGTGTTGATCCATATCAATTTTTGTCCTGTGTGAACCGGCAAGCCAGAAACCCACTGTGTGCCCTGCCCTGCTCTCACTGGAAGTCTCTGCAAGCTGTGTTGTGCCTCTCACTCCTGCCCAGAGTCCCCCAACACCAGCACTGCCCAACATAGCCTGTGTCACCAAATTAAAGGGTGCAGCAGTGCTGACATGGCCTCCTTGCTYAATCCCAAATCTTCTGCACACCTTCACATCAGTCACAGAGCACATGGATGGTCACTACAGCAACTCTGACAGTTCAGATTAGACGCTACCAGTATGAGATATAACAATGCCACAGGGCAAGCCAGGTCCCCAGCTCTCAGGTTTATGTATTTTTGAGCCCTGAGAGCAAGTTAKAAAGTTCAAAGGAGAGCTGGAGTCTGAGTGTCTGCTTTTAAGGTTGTTTATTCTTTTTCTTATCTCTGCAAATTCTTTCTGCCCAGCGTGGAGTGTGCAGGCAGCCACGAAAGCAAAGTCTGACCCTCCTACAAGGGCACCTTTAACTTTTATACTCAAACCTATGTGAACAATGTTTTCCTCTATGTACCAGTGTTTTCCTCCTATGTACGTAGGACTCATGTTAAACTGTGGAATTCTAGTACAATCCAATCCAGAAAAGCCACCACTTCAGCAGAAGATGGAGGACCAGAAGAACCAGGAAAAGGTGAATAGACACACCCAAATTCCTCCATCTTTGCCCTCTTAACCTCTATATTAAAATCTAAAAATTCTACTTTTTCACCCAATGATATACTCATAATTATGCTAATTAAACTCTCATGGCTTGCATTGCTTCTTTCAATGTCAGCACCTTGTTCCAGGGGCTCAGATCAAAGGCACAGGTATTTTTGGCATTGTCCCAAGACCCTCAGATCTCTTGTGAGGGTCTTGAGCCTCTCAAGGCACCCAAAGGGGTGACCTGGGCTCCCACACCCAGCTATGTCCACCCTGATGGAACCATGACCAGAACTGCTGATTTCAGCAGTGAAATCACCAATAGATTATATCTGGAACCCACCATTAGAGTTAATACACATGAAAGAAAAATGAAGGGGAATTGCACTTAAACAGTAAAATAGAGGGACCAGAAATGCAATTCAGGAGCAGTCAGATGAAGCTGGATCTCCCTGATCCATTCCAACCCTTAAATTGCTTTGCTCACCTTGATGGCCTGTGTTAGAGGAAAACCTGGAGCATCAGGCAGCTGCCAGTGTCATCTGCTTTGTTAGATGGTCCTTGTCTTAGAGGTCCTCTGGTGTGCTCACACATCTCCCATTTGCATCAGATTGAAGGACAAGGTAAAGAAGCTTTCTGGAATTAAGTGCAGAGGTGGTTGCTGGGGATGTTATAGGCCTGTTGGGGAAATACAACATTCATATTTTTCTTTAAGATTAGAGGAAAACTCCTACTTCTCCTCAGCTGTTGCAAATCCCTTTCTAAATACAATATGTTTGGGGCTGATGTGATTGTTCTGAAGGACTTAACCTAGTGGTCAGGCAGTAGCCAGTCAGTAAACACCTGCACTCCATCTCTGTCCTCTGAAGAACATCTGTATTTCCCCTTTCCCTCTCTCTGCTGCCTGAGAAACTTCTGGCATTATTACTTAGGCCCACAAATAGAAAGCAGAGCTCTGTTAAAACACAAAAACTAAAACTGAAAGCAGAAGCTTGTGATTCAAAGCAAGATGTGCTCACTGAGCAGGTGCACATACCTCTCACACACTGCCCATAAACAAGCTCCTAAGACCTGTGAATTTTAGGAGATCCTCAGGCTGCCCATTTCTTTCCACCAATGCAACAAAGATATTGCTCTGTGCCAGTGAATTCTTGTGCCACGTGGCACTGAAATTCAAAAAACTGGTGCAAGATTACTTGAATGCCAAGTAACTGAGGATATGATTGCCTTCCCAGGGGTGAAGTGACAATGTTGTCAACTCCTCAGGAAAGAGGAATACACGTCATTCATCAGCCACGTTTGAGCTGCTGCAGGGACATCATTGTACCCCAGAGGAAACCTTGTCTTATACAGGAGATGTGCATCTGGGTCCTCAAGAAATGGGACAGAGGGAAGCAGAAAGACTGTGTGTATAAGCATGCATGAGAGAGGAGCTGGGGGATTGAAAACATCTTAGCATATATGCTTAGCTCCCATGGTAACAGGTAACATTAATGACCTTCCTGCAGAAACACAGTCAGAAAATCAGAAATGCTGTTGCCAAGAAAGACAGATGAGAAGACCTCTGAACAACTGAAGAAGCCTGAAGGAGCTCCTAAGGATGGTTATGCAGAATTTTGTGGTAACCTTAATTATTTTGCATTACTTTTGCTAAGTGCATGTTTTGTATGAAGCAAATCCTTACAATTATTAAGTTTAAATATTTTAAAGTATTTTCTCCCTATTCACAGATAAAAGATGAAGAAAGAACACTGCCAAATGTTAGTAATCTCCTGAGATTTCAGCATCCTGCTTTATAAATATTCTGTAGCCACAGTCAGATTGCTTCCAAGGAACATGCACCAAGGACTAAAGTACACACTATGAAATCACAGAATCGTTTGTGTTGGAAGGGACCTCCTGAGATCACCTAGGTTTCCAGTCTGTCTTAGCTGAAGGAGAAGACATGAACATGAGTCTCACCTGCCCCAAGAGCTAGCAGGAAGAAGAGCCCTTTCTGGGGGCTTTGAACACAGGCCCCACTGGGTGGGCTCCTGACCTCCTGCACGGGTCAGAAAACTCCTGTCCTGAGGCTCCCAGCAGAATTTAGGATCAAGATATCCACCCAAAAGTTAGACTCTGCCAAGGGTTGTGTGACTCTGTGAGTTCATTGAGAAGAGTCACTAATTCCCATGGGATTTTTAGGAGCAGAAGTTTAAAGACCTGTATGATTAGTCAGCAAAGCAGTATCAGTGACAGTGGTGAATGTACATTGATGTAATGAAYCTAATGGCCAAATTATCCCTGTGGATGATCTGTTCTCTTGCCAATACAATTGCTTTAATCTTGTTTGCCTTTCTCCTCTCAGCTATAAATAATGCACAGCCAATTCAAGAAAACTGGAACAGACCTAAGGTGRTGGCAAACAGCTTGCTTAAGTCACTTTACTGGAATGTGGTTTGCACCCTTGCTCAGCTCTAGAAGACCCTGGGGCAGAATGCCATGGCATTTTTAAAGTTCTTCTGGCAGAAACACAGGTTCCCCAGACAACAGTGAARTATTGCAAGAACACTTCAAAGCACTGTTGCCCATTAACTGCCTTCTCCAAGGGATGATCTCTTGCAATTCATCTCTAACTAAAGGCTGTGCCAGGTGTGAGGGAAAATTTGAAGGCTACTGAGGGAGCATCCAACAGCACAGATCCTTTGTCTGCATCAAGGTCAGTCTTGTTTTACACCTCTGTGAGGACACAGAGAATGAATCATGTAACTCAGGTGTTAGAGGAAGAATTCTTGCTGCCTTGTCCTTTTGTGTACTACATTTTTAACGTGCATTACCTGTGTTGCTTGGTTACTCTCAAATATTCCAATGCAGTTTTTAAAAATRCRTTTMTTGCCTTGGCATGCACTCTCTACTCAAAAGCAGCATTCAAGGAAGCAGTGCTTGGCAACACAGAGCCGGATTTATTGAGTAACAGACTTTACCCCATGACTGAAGTTTCAGAGCAKCATACGAGGCTTGATGAGAGTACGCACGTCCTCACACACAGAGGGAAAGAACCTTTCCTACAAGCTGCCTGAGATTTGGGAGGCACATGTGAACATCTGACATACACAGATCTGGAGCCCAGCTAGGCTTTTTTTCCTGGATTTGTTTTGTGACCAAAGAACAGTTGCTTAGCAGCCCCTCCTGGTAGAAATGAATTACTGCTTTTCCGAGAATTGGAATTCAAGGTGTTTAATTCCAGCTACAGTCACTGCAACTAAGTTGTTCCTAACACTTTACTGTGCTGTCAGTGAAAACCTGAAGGGATTTAAAAACACATTCTAGAAAATCATCTGTTAAGCTGAATTTTGGTGAAGATCCAAAAGTGCCACTTTATAAAATCAGGTGTCCGAGAAAATGAATCACCCATTGCTTCAAACAGTTCATGACCTCAATGTGTCACACTCCACACACTGCTGAGAATTTCAGTAATTCAGAAACTGAAATCCATTTTCAAGCAAACACTGAAGGACATTTTCCTTTATTACGAAAACCACTTTCATGCTTACATGTATTGCTGACTTTCATTGACTTCTGTTTAATTGTTCTGCTAAATCTAAACATTGGACAAGATTAGTCACAGTCAGGCTTTGTGGACATTTAAATGTTTGGGGGTTTAACCATGTAGAAACATCAATAGAACAAAGAATGCACTTTCTAAGTTACCTGTGGTGCAGGAAAAAACAAGTTACATATTTTAATGTTATTGAGTCTTTACCAGTCTCCACACTCCCCCTGAGCAGAATCTGACATTTAGAGCAATTAAACTACTATCACAATTGGCATAAAAACTGCACTGGTGTCATCTCACCATGATAGGAGAGTATTATTTATCCCAGCACAAATGGAGATGCAGGCAGAATAAAAAGCATTATTGCAAGATGCTAAATATCAAGGCTTTTTCTACTAAATTATTGTAGCAAAAGAAATACAAAGAAAAGAGATCATATAATGCAAAGACTTTTGTCAAGGCCAATTCACATACTTTAATACAAATAAACACATGCATATCAGTGTGGACTAGTAAACCTCATCATCAGAGAACAGCAAGATAATGAGAGCTCTTACTTTTCATAAATASAGAGTAAAAGGAGGAAAAGGTATTTTTAAACTGTGCTTTGGTTAACAGAGAGAACAAGTTTGACAAAACCAATGTCAGACTGTATTAACAAAAGCAGTAATAAGTMATATCCTGCTATGACAGATAACAACAGATCCAAGTGCTCATTAGGCAGCCTGCTTGCAAGTTTGTAAACTCTCTTTAATTTCTCCCAGAGAGCAAATTAAAACATACRGGTAAGTGATCTTTGCTGAGGCCACAGTTTTTCATATATTTTTTTCAAGGACTCTGTTGGTTTATCCTGCCCCAGATGAACTTTTTCTTCATTCATTCGTTCTTTCTCCTTTAGCTGAGGCAGGACAGAGGGATCTGTAGATGTGTGATGAACTGCATCRGGAAAGTGATCCAGATTAAAACCCATTAATTATCCAGTTCCTGCTCTAATGCACCATGTARGCACAAAACCAAGGTATCCAGGCACAGCTTAGGAGGCAAAGCAGGACAGGGATGGAGTAGCTACTGGAGAGGGAAGTGAAGGACAGCTTAAGCCACTCTGTGACCTAAATGTAATGYATAAAAGAAATACAGTACAATGTCACAGGAATTGCAAATATATAACTTGTTCTTCTTCTCAGGTAAAATCATGGCTCCTGCCTCTTTCTTAGAGTGGGTATTTTTCTGGAAATAACTGTTTTATCATCACTTCAAGGTATTTCTATGCATTACTATTAACATGTTTTTGCCAGTTATATATGTGGACAATTACATTTATTTCTTGTAGAACAGCATCTCAACAAAGACATCGCATTTTTAAAACAAACCCCCATTTCCTCAGTTGCTGGGTAAAAGTGAACTGTAACATCTTTTCAAATTCAGAACTGAAAAGTATCCAGAGAAAGCACAACCTTGCTGTAATATTGTCTTTCCAGGGTAGGAACTTCGGTGTAGGACTCAACTCTCATATCAAGACCATAAAACAAAGTGGTTCTTTGACTAGACCAAAAGCTGGTGAGCAGCAGAAATATTTTCCCTATATTTCCTCATATTTCCCATTTTCACCATCTTCCCCCCCTTTGACTGAGGGTCCTCTGATGGAAAATGAATTTATTAAGGGAAACCATGTCCTGAACTGTCCAAATGGCACAGAATGTCCAAAAAAAKCTTTCTAACAGCATCACTCTGAGTGGGAGTCAGGCCACTAAACTGCATCATGATGATATATTCCATTATTGGAGAGAGTAACATCTCCCAAATGTGGCACTTTAATTAACTCCCAAACTCCCAACTCCCAACTCCCAAAGCCACATTAACTCCCAAAGTTAATGTGGATTCAAGTTATTTGGCTGTAACAGGATTTTCAGTTCTCAAGTATTCTTAATGCAGGTTTCAGAGTGTCTTCATTCTAAACAATGCACATAACTATTTTTAACATAGCAATACAAAGCAATTATATTATTATATATGTTCTTTGAACATTCTATATGTTCTTTGAGAGGCCATGTAGGTATATACTTATTTTCTAAATAAGCCTTTAGTCATTTTCTCTGTTGAAAGAGGAGCTGATTTATTGTTTGTAATTAATGTGGCTTTGGTTATATTAAGATCCATCACTTAGCTGTGAATGACTTGGGAGGCAGCACTGTTTAATTTGCTGTGACTTTCCCTGGTCTCTATGAATGACTATGACTAAGACACTTAATTTTCCTCTGTAGCAGCCATTTCCTTGTTAGTATTTTCTGCCACTATGATGAGTTTCTTCTGTAGTCGACCTCAGCATTTGATTATGCACAAGTAAAAAGTTCCCCTCTGAAAATGAGAAAATTTGGGGAAATTATTGGTAAGTCTTATAAAACATTTCCTTTGTTATTGCATAAAGTGCAATGTCTATTGTTCTTTCACACACATCTTGACTTCCTGTAATATTRTTATCATAATCACGATTATAATCCATATAAGGATGTAAATTTTCCCAGCTAGAGTATACATAATACACCTAAAATTGACCTTAGCATCAACCATAGATCTCACTGGTAATTATCCAGCATTTTGTGTCCTGAGTGACTAGAGCTCATGTGTTGTCCTCTACACAAGTAGTTTCTGTCCCACAATAGATACATGGGATGAAGTTTGATTTATAAAAGACAACATAATTTGCTGATTTTTATGTAAACTATTCTGAAAATAAGTTTCAATTTTTTTTTCTTGCACCATAGAGACAGCTGTCATTTATGGAAACACTCTGTAGACAAATTCAGGATTATTACGTGTCGGAGGAATGTAAATTCCTGCTGCTTGGAACATAACACAGTGGACTTGGTCTTACAGAGAAAAGCAACATGAAGAAGGAAACAGTTTTCAGCAAAGCAGACTCAGTCGTGTGGAAGTTACCCTGGAGACTAACCAAACTCTGTCAAAAAGCTCCCAGTTCTTTGCTTTACTCTAAACAGGTCCTTCAATTTTCAAACAGTAAARAATTCGAAGGAGTCTTCTCTTTCAGTTCTCATGTTCTCACTTTAGCCTTGCTAAAAATAGGCAAGGACACAGTTYCAGTTTTCCAGTTTTGCTATGGATTTCTAAAAGATTTTTCAGCAGCTGAGAACACAGGAGAAGGTAGGAGCAGCCTGACACCTGCCTCCATGGACACTGGTGTAAAATCAGAGTTGCAGCATCACCATATTTATTTACTTGTGCAATGCAAGATTGACAGATTTATATATTTACATTAAACAAGAATAGGACAAAAACAATTTGGATTTTGCAGTAAAAACAAGGTGTCCTGAGAAGCTGGTTTTGCTTAGTGGTCTCTGACAGTTTAGACTTTCCTTGACACACACCACAAATTGGCTGAGACAGAAACTCCTTGGAAAAAGAAAGGGGGTGATATCAGTATGTTACAGAGAGGAAGGAGAAAGCTGYGTGCCTGCCACCCCCTGCACCTGATGGCCCTGCCCCAGGACGCACTGCTGAGCATTCAGGATTGGTTCCCTAAAACACAGGGAAAGCTCAGAAAGGCTGTTTTCCTACCGACAGAAAAGGACACCGACTGTACTTWGAAAACAAACACCTCTGTCCTTCCTCACGATGTCTGCTTACATCCAGCTTCCTCCTCAGGYTCTGTTCAGGCAGGTGAACTCCCCTCACTGTCCTTTCTCTTCCTTAACTTTGCTGCAGAGAAGAGTTTTGCAAAAGCAACAAGTACCAAGAGGTGATACTCAGCAACACAAAGAGGATTCCAATGAACCTGTTTGTATAGTTACCCCTAAAATGTGTAGTGAGGAAATATTCTTCAGATATTCAATGTTACTCTGAAAAATCTATTGTCCTTTATCCTGTCTGCATGGCTAGCTTAAATTCAAGTGATTGTCCCTGGAGTAGCTGGATTGATCACAAAAATCAGACACAAGAGCACTTACCAGCAAATCTCAGGGGTAGCAGAAATAACAACASTGCTCAACTTTATTCATCAAACTTCCTTGCTTTTTTCTGCATCTTCACAAATATCTGTTAAAACTATTCTTGGGGCTTCATGCTTAATAGGAAGCAGCATCAGTAAAAATTCAGGTCGAGGACAACAAGGCAAGATTGTTATGATGAAAATTACATCTGAAAACCTTCTCTCTTAATGTCAGTGTGGATCTTCRCATTGAATTATACGAGAGGCTTAGGGCAACAATGTAGAGGCATTAATGGTTAATGTAGTGGGACACACTCCCTTGTAATTGCCTCCTGTCATTGCTGCAGTGCCTGGGAGATATTGTGAGGAGACAGAGCCCAGTTTACAATCCCACGTCAATGGATTTTCCCAAACTCTGAGGTAATTTTTCCTTTTGAATGCATTGTCAAACTCCATTGTATTAACAAATTTACCTGGAGGGGCATCACCTCTGGTTGAGAAAGGAAAAACGGCCTTCTTGCCAGTAAGTTACAGTTCTTAGGAAAGAACAGKAGCAAAAACAGAAAGCCATGACCTGGGACAATACTTTTGGCTGGTGTAAACAGAATTCAGCTACCAAGTAAGAGCGTTTTCCTCTAACGGAATTGGTATAATTTCTCCCCCTCATTTACATTTGTTGCATTTGACCTGTCAGCTGTTCTGAGGGAAATAAGCACTCAGAGACAGAAAGGACATGAAAAGGAAAAAAAGGAGCAAACACTATTACAACAAAGTAATTGAAAGGCTGAGAGAAAATGAAACTTGAACAACAATGGAAGCCTCGTGTCTATATAATAAATACTTATAGGGCTCAAAAAGACAGTTCTGGCACTGACTACACAAAGACATGCCATAATGAAGGTGAAGCATTTTATTTTGAGTAATTCCAGGAAATGTTTCAGATCTGTTAAATATTACTGAAGAGATAAATGATACCGGGAATTTTAACTTAAAAACTTGTATCAATATAAATAACCTGCTTATAAAAATGAGCACTACTTTTGCCATCCTCTAATGGCATACTCTGCTTTCTATCACTTGTCCATCCACAGTACCAARTGTTATGCACTGATCATTGCCAGGTCTGTGTGCTATGTTTCCATCAGCTGCAATGAATCCAGATGTGAGCAATACCCAGCACTGCAAAGCAYAGACCCATGCTCTGGTCTTATCAGCACTCTCAGAGCACCCCCTGTGCCATCTCATCTTCTGTGGTTCAGCTCACTGGGCCTGCACCTGCCATTTGGCCAAGGACTTGGGAGGACAGCGCAGAACTGTCAAACATCCTCAAATTCACAACCTGAACTCTCCCTGAGACTGTGCTGCACACACAGCAGGAAGCATTTTCARACTCATCAAGGAGAAGAAGGGAAAGAAAAAAAGTCATCCTAGGAGATCCATGGAGTTGTCGGGGCCACCAACAAATCTTTAGTACCAAACAACAACCAAGTGTTGAAGYCTAAAGGTGCAAGTTCAAGATTTCTAATGGAAACAGCTCCTAACTATTTTATCTTTGTTCTAATGAGCTACAGTGGACCAAGCTCCATCCTTCTGAGTTCTGTGCCATATCTCCAAAACTGAAGTGGCCTTCCTCCTGCTCTGATGGTTTCACATCTCTTTTCCTCCTTGGAGGCTTCMTTCCTCAATCTTCAACCTGCAAGAGCCAAATTTAACACTCATGCTCTTAATAAAGAAACCAACAAAAGAGCAATYAGACACACAAATAAAAGCCTGAAAACAGAACTACACTACAGATATCTCACAAATGCTCATGACAAACACCTAAGAAGCTTGAACTGCTTCCTCGCCTGTGAGGCCATRAATATTTCATTGTTGCTCTTCATTAAGTTCTGCTTTCCTCTAATCACTRTTTCAGGATGGAACAGCTCTGAAACCTCAGTTATCTGTCATAAAAAGGCAGTTTTATTACTTCTATAATCTCTGATAATAGATACGGTTTAGAAATATGGACTGGCAGAAAATACCCCCCTATTTAATATGACATTTCAAATGTTGCTAACAAAATTCACTAACGGAAAAAAAAAAAAAAAAGGAACACTTGAAGCTGAGTCATCCTCCATTAGGAACAGAGATCAAGGATASCAGTTCTTGTTGCTCTGGGTTGGTGTGACTTCCTGGTGGCTTTCCATAAATTCTCACGTAACTGGAGTGTCATCAGTCTCCTCTGCTTGTCTGGGGGCTAACCTAGAGACATCAGGACTATCCCTGGTTTACCCTAGTATTGAAAAGAGATGAACTTGGATCCTTTCCTTCAATCCACCATGAGATCTTGTAAAAAAAAAGGCTGGGAGAAGCTACACAGGGTGGGAAATGAAAAGGTCACTGATTGCGTGGCTGCCCCTCAACCCCCAAATTGTAACATTGTTACCAAACACAGCAGAAAATTGCTTCCACCTGTCACATTATTCAGGGATCTGGCACTGGCACCAGCATTCAATATTGCCCACTATTCAGAATTCTAAGATCTCTTTTCAGACACTTGTACCTAAACATGCATGAAGCGGGCATGAGAGAAGAATCCTGAAGGGAATGATTTTTTCATTCTTCACAGGGTTTGGAAGCTGATGAAGCTTTAAAAGCCTAYACTAAATGCAGAGATAAAAAATACTTTCTTAACTAAATGCAGCAAAAGGCCCGTGGGGGACATGAAATCTGATCATTCAGGTAAAGAGAGCTTTGTTAGTGCACAACAGAAGTGGTTTCAGGTTATATCAGCCATCTTAATTAACCTTTTGACCTCTGTGTAATTTTAAAACTTTCTCTTTTTTGAGTCAGTGAAATTTTTTTTGAGGTACAACTCTTAGTTTTAACAGTTAATTCTGGTACTTTGGGAGACTGTTTTCTGTGTCAGTTATATTCACAGGTAGAGAAAACCAACTCAAGGAACAAATTAAGATATTTATTTTTGCATTGTTACAAATTTGTGGGGGGATTTTTCCATTAAATGTATTTAACAGACAACCTATTTGCACTCAGGCCTTTCAGCATTTTAATACACTAAAATATATACTTTTGGTGCCATACAAATTATGGTTAAAAATAATTCTCAAGGACATACTGAGGGGACAAGAACTTTAAGCAAAAAAACCTCAAATTGAAATWGTCAATTCCCTTCAACAGTGGTTTCTATTTCATGAGATTATATTCTTTACACTAGCAAACTATATACAAACAATACCACAAAACTACTGTAAGTGCAAAAATGTAAAAAATATACACAAACATATACACAAATTGCCGTGTTTCTGTCTGAGCTACCTTACTGTTAAGAAATCCAGTACAAATGCATGATTTGTATCTATGTATTTGACTTGTAAGTATGTAATATTTAATTGTAAACAAGATTCAGCATGTAGAGCAACTTAAAACAGTTGTCAGAAGCTTAAATCATGAGGCCTGGAGACTGAAGAACTGTGCTCACCGGGATCCAAACTGACATTTTCTGACTTATCTTGCAGGTGCATTTAGGGTACTTAGAAGATTTAGAAGTATTCATTTACTCTAAACAAATTCTTGGATTTCACTGTTTTACAAAATGCATACATTTCAATATTTTAAGGAAAATCAGTATCACATTTGCAGGTGTACATCCCACGTTTGGTGTCTTGTTCATAACCATTGAATAGTTTTTGGTTTACTAAGAAACCTTTCTTGGCAGCTCAATAAAGGAACAGTAAATGAAAGCAAGCAGTGGATGTTCACAATCAACCACTCAGTGAGCAAACAGAAGTAGACACGTCCCTTAAGCACAGATGAACTCACTGGGGACTATCCAGTGAGTCACTGGCAATGCTGATCATTGGGCAAGCACACATGACTACACTGCACTGCTAAAAACCTGCAGGATTTAAGAGATAGTGGAAAGAAAATGGAAGCTGCCTTTGCATCGATGTGTGTGATGATTTGCTGCTCTCAGTCACTGCTAAGATTCTTAGCAAGAATGGTTTGTGTGTTTTACAAAAGATGGCTGTCTTTTTTCCGAGGCACTCATGGATATGTTATTTGAAACATGTGGATATTAAAGAAAACCCAGCATGACAGTTCTGTCTATTAGGATGGTGCTGGGCTAAGTAACAGGAATAGCAGTGGTAGTGTTAGAGTATTTTGACAGAAATAAAACATTATCTATGCCAGTTTATAGCCTCTATATGAAATATATACGAAAACTGCCCWTATCTATAGCAGCTGATTTCAGTGGAAAATTCAAGTACAAGAATATTTTTGCCAACCTCGTTGTGCTAATGGAAAATACAGTAATGTTATCCATAAGCTTCCACTTCCAGGAAATATGTCCAGTCAAATCTCGTTTGCGGTTTTTTTTAAGTGCTTGAAAACTCTTACAGTATTGAGCAGAGCATTTGATGAATCCCTTCTCATACATGGTAACTTTTTGATTTAAAACACAAGTCAAGCCCCTAAAAGACACATTCTGCAAACTAACCTAATGTAAAGACTGGTTTGATAAGTTTTGTGATTTTTTTTTTTAGTTTTTTTAAACATTTCAAACACTGCAACAATGCAGGATGTACACCCAAAAATAAAAACTTCCAAAATAAAATGTTGAAAAAAATTTAGTCAGTTTCACTGAAAAGGCTCAATAAAGTGCAAGCAGTAAATGAGTGAAAAGTTTACATAGTGAAAAGTGAAGTTTAATAAATTTGTACCATCTGTATTGCTGACARTGAGAGACACGCTATAAAAATGTTTTAACTCGAAATCATGCCCTCATATAAAAATATATTCTAATTGCCTTGCACTACTATCAGATCTTGACAGAACTGAAAAATAAAAGAACACTGAAATGCCACYACTTCTTTTCAGCAGTGTCTGAAAGGCAGAAAACACATAGATTTATGCCACTGCAGTGTACTCTAAGTGGATGAAATGGATTAGCTATTTACTAGTACTAGSTAATTACTAGTATAGTAATTGCCAATGGAAAAGGTGCATTGCTACTTACTTGCATTGATTCACCACCACTTCTTGAGAAGGCATTCAGGAGGTGCCACATTGCAAACATGGAACTCATTCCTGTGCAAAATGCTCGTGCTTTGAGCTCTCACTAAAGCAGAGCTCTCTAAGTWCTGAACAGGAGTATGCACTACAGCAAGTATTATTACATCAGAAAATATTTTATGTTATTAAATCTGCAGGTACTTTTCCTCTCAAAAGCATGTCCTCCTGCTTGCAGCAAGACATTTAACAGAAATAACCAGGTCTTCAAAGTGTACCACAACTTCAGTGATTCCAGTGAACTGAAACAAAACTTCAGAATATCACCTGTCACCCTATGCAGGAATTTKTTTTTACCTGGAGCTTTGTTTTATGAAAAATAATAAAGCAGACTGTAGAAGTCTTCCAAACAGAGGGAACATTTTCAAATCATTTACTGTCCAGCTAGATTCTTTGGTGTTCAGGAACAGCTAGTATAGTATCAGTGTGAACAAGCAGCAAAACCAAAAATTTTTCCTTCATACACTCCTGCTTGTCCCTTAAGGCCTATGAGCAAAGTTTCTGCTAGAGGCAGGTTCATTGAACAAAGAGAGTGAAAATACYTCCTCATCACCCTTTGAGACTGAAGTCTGATCAACAGCATCTGATATCCCCCTTTCAGTGGGGGCTTTCCACACAGCATATGGGCAGGATTTCCACTTATGATTAGCACAGAACTATGACAAACTTACATACTGGCTAGTAATTTACTACAACTCAAAATTAGTATTTTTCTATTCAAAAGAATCTTTACTTTTTATTCTCCAGTTTTTGCTAATACAAGACAAAAAAAGTTCATTATTGCACATCTATCACCAAAACTTTTAACTGCCCCAAAATGGTGCAATGTCAGGTGCTTAATAAAGCTCYGTGGAGATGCATGTCATCTACTAAACGGTAAATAATGTCAGTACCAACTTTGATTTTTGAAGTTTTGCTGTCATTTTCAAAAAACCTCTCACCCATTCCCAGTTTCAATTAAAGGACCCCAAATACTCACTGTCAAATAACTGATGACACATAATCTAAATTAGGAATACCTTTTGAAAGCAGCAACTCTGCAACAATATGAACAAAACAGAAGTCTRTATAACCTTTTAACTATGAAATTATGAAATAATTTGTTTTTACTTATGATTTTTCATTCTTACAAAGAACTGTTGGCAACAAGTATAATTAATTGTTTTCCTGAAGAGTAGGTACTTCTAGCACTGTGATTAGTGTAACAGTAGACAAAAAAAGTTTTTACATATAATGAGTTTAAATAAATTTAAGACACTTTTCTGTAGGATCATCATCAAATGATGCTCTTTTCAATAATTTGTGTAAGCTTCTAAACCACATAAAGGATAATGCACATTACATTTTATTCACACTATAAAAAAAGCACAATATACAGGCCATATCCTTTAAAGTGCAACACAACAGAACATTTCTGCAACATTCAGGTTCTTCAAAAACCCACAAAAGTAGGTATTTAATATTTAGGAACAAATTCTGTTCGTAGGTGTATTGACACTGAATCTAAACTCTGAATGGTTACCAAGCTTGTCCTTGCTGTAAGTGCCACGCTAAAAGCGATGTTTATGACCACTAAACAGTATTATCTTATCTGCTTTCATATCAGACAGCCTCATGTCTCAYGTCCACAATGAAAGCTTTTATCCTTTAGTCAGTGAAGAGCATCTGCAGAGCCCTTTATTGAAGACAGTTCTTTGACTATGCTCAGAAAACCTCTTTAGAGTCCACTTAGCTTCACCATACAGGCTACTGCTTCAGATGTCAAATCTACCAAGAAAAATATGGTAAATGGAACAGAGCAAGCATGTCTCTGAATTGGCAGCACATGCTTCACTATGTTTGGCACTAAGTACCAAAAGTATTGGTAACACACAGTATGAGCAGGTACCAATTTGCTTTTCACCTCATAMATATTTTTGGTTGGATGTTTTGCTAGTAACAGTTGGGAAACCTCATTTGTTCCTGAGAGGAGCATGACAAAACAAAGTGAGCTGCATCTAAAGCTGCCAACAGGACATTCTTCTGCCTTTCCAGCTTTGCTACCTGTCTGCTGAGCCAGATTTACAATCTCAATCCTCCCCAAGGCGCCACTTCTGAGACTCTTCCTGACGCACATCTGGCCTGATCTGGTTTCTCATSCCCCCCAGAACATTTGAGGTCGCCTCTGTTGCAACAATGAAAGGTTTCACCACAGTTGGTGGGATTTGGCGGAGGACCCCTCCTACTGCTCCAGTSACTCCTCTGTTCTCATGCTCACGAGCAGCAGTCTCATAGATGGTTTGGGCTGTGTCCGTAATCCCCTTGAAGAAAATAGAGGAAATCAGTTATGCTGAAAAAGAAAAGGCAACCYCTCCTACTTTTAAGAGAAATTTTAAACTGCTCAGCATTTTTCTTCCTGGTGATTTGTATTATAACTGTAGTAAAATAATACTGATCTAAATATTATTTAGTTCTTCTAATGCGGCTTAAAATAACACTCCTATGGACTTAGAGATGTAAATATTACATGCAACTTCTGGTGGCACATCTTGTGCATAAAGGGAAGACGCTTTGGGGTACTGTGAAGTATAGAAAAAATGGCAAAATCACTGGAAATTCAGCTGACACCTTACTTCACAGACACTATATAAGGTGCAACTAACAAAGTATAATACAWAACATACTAAAAACAGGTCAGTATTCTAATTTATAATACACAATATTTATAATAGTAGAGAAAGGTTTCACTTCTTTTAAATCCTGCAATATGCTTAAACTCTACCTCCCTCAGAATGAACAGTAACTACAAGGAGATTGAACAGAAAGGAAAGGGAAGGATGGCACAGCACAGGAAATCAAGTTCAYGTGGCTCAGAATAATTGTAAACCACCTCAACCACAGAGCACTCAAGTCCTATTCACATTAATCTGTGTGACATCTTAGGTTCTTTCCTGCTTTTTCCATTCAAGATTTCTGTTGGTTTAARATAATTGACGAAGACAGTCCTGTTCAAAGCTGAAAACTCCTYCTCCATTTGGTCAGCCTAAGCTAACATCTGTTATTCTATTTGCCATTTTAGGAAATAATTCTCATCTTTGGTTCCCAACAACTGCTTCTGCACTCACCTCTTTCACAACACTGTAAGCYTTGGCGACCCCCTCCCGCAGGTCGACCGGCTGATGAGCCAGGCGATGGCGAGGGAACCGCTTGATCTTCTTTGCTTCGATGAAGGTGGGCCCTGGGGATACCATGTCATAAGCAGTTTCTGCAGCTGCCTGCACATCAGGAGCAAATGCAAAACATGTAAGTGTTACAGCACCTGGTCACAAATTTAAACTACTGATAGGGTGATGTCATTGAAATAAAAGAATGCTTATTCCACAAAAAAGATTTGTTTGCACCGAATTACAGTTTAGTACAAGAACTTCTGGAATGTGCAGCTATAACTATACATTAATTCCAGAATGAAAGAATGAATGTTTGGGTGGGGTTTTCTCCCCTCCTAATTGTTGTCTCTTCAAAGGCATCCTTTAAACTGCATWAAATGGTTAAGATATAAACTGAATATTTTATCAATGGTATTTCTTACAAGCACACAAGCACACCTACAATCCCACTTGGGATTTAAYAGCAYTGGTTTTCTGACTATATATGCTCAAGCTTAGGCACATGTACTATTTTTGCAAGATTACATGGTAACAGTATGTATTTTTGTATATTTTATATTAAGAAACATAAATTTATTAACACTTTAATCCAAGATTGCCTTAGGATTAAATACAGGAAGCTTTACAGACTTCATGTAGACCTACAGAAATAGGATTGGTTTAGGTTTTTTGTTTGGTTGGTTGGTTGGGCTTTTGTTTTGTGGGTTTGCTGTTTTTTTAAAATAAGCATGGATAAACTAACATTTTAAAAAAAGGTAAGAGTCTACTAGTGGATAACACACTATCATGTATTAATACTAAAATGTATTAAACTGTACATTGTAATACATTAAAGACATTAGGAAACAAGCAGCAGCTTGGGTGTTCAGTATTTTAACACAATTTTCTAACCATTGCATTTGATGCCCTCACAGACTGTTGCAATCTTTGCCCAGTCTCAGCTCTCCTATTTATACAGCTGCCTTTTCTTTTTTAATAGATGCTCCCAACCTTAAATCTAGAGCACTAGGATATTAGCTTAATACAGAGCACTTACTAGCCACACCYCTCATTTTACATCTACTTCAGCAGWAAYACACTATACCTGTATAGTCTGAACCATTCTGTTTGTYAGCTCCAGTGCTGCCATGGCAGTGGAAGTACCAAAAGAAGCTGCTCCTCTCTGGAAGCCTCTGACAATGCGACCATCCTTGCGGTACTGCTCTATTGGCAACCACACCAGGTCCTTCAGACCCTGCACTGAAAATGGACACACAACACCAGAGTCAGACAGYTCTCTTAACATGCAGAATGCCTTGAATGGAAGTGAAAACAAGAGTCAACATGGTATGCATTGTTTTTTTGAGAAGGGAGAGGTGTTGTTTGGTTTTTAAAGAAACAAACACATTCACATGTAGCTGAATAGAAGTAAGAATTAACTTACCTAACTGCACAAGTGAATGCATAGGCCCTACTCCTCCCAAAATTCCTGGTAGCTGGTTTTTCTTTATATCATTAAGCCATTCACTGATGGCATAGGAGAACAATTTATCCACACCTAATAAACTAAAGTAAATACAATTATTATTTTTTTAAACAAACAATTCCTAATACGACAAATGCATTCATTATTCACTGAAGTAAAATATTCTATTTAAACAAAGGAAAGCTTCTTCAAAMGTCATCTTTTGTTGCTGTTGGCTAAGCCAAGTATTTCAAATGCTTCATTACATGAACTCAAAACTTATAACCACATTCATAGGTTCCATAGGAAGTGAACATGAAACTAAAATGAAGAGTTTATCATYGAGAATAGCACATATATTAAATTCTGTTCTGAGTTTGCATTTGCAACGTTCAGTTATTCTCCATAAGCTTGTCCAATTTGCAATAGCAGTGTTGCTCTACATTTTGAGAAACTTACCCGTGTCTRTAACAGAGCCTCTTCAGCTTTAATTCTGAGCAGTTCAACTGAGCAAGCCCAATAAGAATCCCAGCTAATGTTCCCTGCAARTGAAATTTTTTGTTATCACATACATTTACTCAACCCTTACAACCGGTGAGAAATAATTTCATCATCTCAACTCTTACTTCCAAATATTCTTGCTAAACATTCTCCCCCAGTCTCCCAAATGCAACTCGTTACAGTGCTATAAATCATGTTACATGGAAACTTGCAAAAAAGGAAACTTGGCTTAACCTGCTACTCAAAGAAAAACACCTGGATACAAGAGGGCTTCTTCAGAAATAATAAGCTATAATAA
Organism: Alauda arvensis; assembly: GCA_902810485.1. NCBI lineage: Eukaryota > Metazoa > Chordata > Aves > Passeriformes > Alaudidae > Alauda > Alauda arvensis. Next base: position 1,433,699 of record CADDXX010000059.1, read on the forward strand.
ATTATGTAAACATAGTTCTGGCTTTGGTGTGTTCCAGGCATTCTAAAGCTACCATAYTTCATGTTTCAATTTCTGATAGCCAGGCAAATTCAAGAAGTTGCTGCCTTCTATATTTTCTTACTGGTTTGCCATGACAAAGTAAAAGTCTTGCTGTGCAAATAGGATTTTTTGATGTCGGCTTCTAAACTCAGTGTGATAAAGAATGCATATTTTAAGAAGAACCATGAACATTTTTTCATCTGTAATAGATTCTGCCATTGCCAGTGAGGCCCATTTGTTACTAGACTACAAGGAAAGGAAACAAGGAGAACAAACAACAGTATTTTGTTCTGGCATTCATGAGGAAAAAATAAAATAAAATGCACAATTCTRGTGTCAGACAGTGGTATCATACTTTGAGGGGCACTGCATCTATACACTATGATTTCAAGCCAATCATTGRGCTCATAAATGTGACATGGAAGTTGCATTCTGGGTTAATCATATGTGGGGGATCCACCCCCTGGTTTTCCAATTAAGARTGAAATAAGGTTAAGCTTTACTAAAACTAAGAGGGGGGAAAAGCATTTTATATTTGTCTTGACCACATCATTAGTGAGGAGAGAGCATAAAAATATCCCCCCATTCATGGGGAGCAGGGAGGGGAAAGCAAAACAACTAACATCAACTTTTTGGTCTATAGCATCAGCACTGCACACAAACCTGATCCATGGACACATGCTTGCCGTGGTAATCGAGCCGTATCGGAACTTCTGATGTAAAGCGAAACTCTCTGGGACATACAAAGAAAATACTAGAGTTAGAAACATGAAAAGGAAATAACATTATCCTTCTGAAAAGAAACTAATGGTTTCCAATTCTCCTGGAACAGGATGTCATACTCTTTTCTGTAAACCAGAAATCCTTAGTTACTGTGTTAGTACTTCAAAATAAGTGTACAAAATACAGTGGCAAATTCAGCTTTTCTTGGTTTATTCACATCTACTTCAGGTTAGCATTTATAATAAATTYGAAAGTCCTGCAAATGTGCTACTAATCCTGCAAAGGAGTATCTTTATTTAAAAAAAAAAACAACAAGCAAACACCCACAAAATGATGGTTCTTTGGGCAAAATTTATCCTTATATCCTCTTCCTTAATATACTCTCATCTCTGATTATATTAGATAATTTATAGTTATACACAAGAGTACAAATATTGCTCTTTTTACGCATTTGTAAAAGATCTCATTTCTCATTCTGTATGGGGCAGAGATTCAAGTTTTATTTCCTTGTGCACAGTAGTGTGAAAAAGTTAACATAAATCATTTGTGACCTCCCAGTAATAGATACAAATATATTTGCTTTCTACAAGCAGCCAATAAACAAACAAAAATGCACTTTACCTGAAGGTCTGAATAGTTTACCACCACACTTTCTTAAAACATTCAGCTATGTGTCACTGGAAATTCTGTAACAAAGGTTTACCTGAAAAAYACTGGTTGATCACTGTATGATGTTGTTTCTTGTGAAAAATGATCATCATCTCCATTAACCACATCCATAGAATCAATGCTGCCATTTTCATTTGCTTGCTTGTGTGATGCAAAAGAAATGACTGGACTTGGTTCCTTAAGGCTGCTGACATGCCTGGGCAAACTGCACGTAACTTCAGCACCAGGAGACTTTTTAACTAAGAGAAGAAGTTATACACAGTAAAGTGACTCATTTTTCACAGTGAYTGCAGAGAAATTGCATTTGCACAATTACTGTGTCCTTAGTAAGTTCTAATGCTTATTAGGAATTGTGARCAGGGCAATATTAAGATTCTCTTAGTTTTTGACAGAAGTTATTACATGCAGCTGAAGCTGAGGTGAGTGCACCAGCATAAATAACATATCTGGTTCTAATGGCAGTACTGCAGAGTGCTTCACCACCTACGCATGACATCTCCACAGAAACAGGGAAAGTATAGCTARGAAATATCCAAATATAGTTAATAGTGGAAATATACTCTTCAATATATACTATTTTGCATCAGATAATGTAATTGATAAGTTCTGCTTAAACTGCATATATATATWATTTWATATCCCTTGCATAAAGTACTATGTTTCTCTAATAGATTGACRTTGTCTAACATAGAATTCAATTTCATAAATAAGCAGCACAATGTATTAGTTTTATCTAATAATAACTCCCAATAGCATATATACACTCCTCAATTTTTCCAGAAGCTCTTATTAATATGTTCCAATTTTGGTTAAACCTTTTATATAATTAAGATTCCAGGYGTTCATATTATATTCATGTTTGYTCATTTTTCTAAAATAAAAAGCTTMAATATCTAAGGCTTTTGAGTTCTAAAAAATCAGTCATTAATGTTAGTAGTCAAACCCCAATACAAGTTTTTATACACACAAGATTCACATGTGAATTTATAGACACATACACAAATTAAAGGAGAAAGAAGCAGCACTTTTATGTTAGATTATTTTAGAATTATACCTTCAGGATCTGGAGTAACTAAGAGTTCTACTTCTGTAGAAAGGCTAGTGAAAAAGTCCTTCAGGAAAAACAAGGCATCCTAATGGCAAAAAGTAAAATACAATCAGGTTAAAATAAATACAAGGACCTAATTCTCTAAAACTATTATCTACTATTCCAGATCTATTTCTAAGCAGATATGAAACAAAACATATTTTCTCATTTTGATCCTTTAACATATGTATAAACTATATAGAAATCTAATACAGAACCCAGGAAGACCCTCTTAGCCACTGCACCCTGCTCTATACAACAGGATTGCATGATCTATCTAGCTCTGTCAAAAAAATTCAGGATTATTTTCATCATTCCTACTCTCATTTTGGAGACTGTTCCAGAACCCAGGTGTTTTRATGGCTATAAACTTCTCTCTGATTTGCAGCAGAAGGTATTTAAATATAGTTTATATTCTTCTCCACTACTGTCAAAGTCAATCAAATCATTACAAATCAGGGCTCATCACTGCTTCATTAAAGTAATTAATATCTATGGTATTGATGTCTTAATAATGTCATAAAGTCATTACCCAGCTTCTTTTTTATGAAGTTTTATAGCTTTATAATGTCATAAAGCTATTACATCCCAGCTTCTTTTTCAGACAGATGCATTACACTGGTGCCTTATTCATCCTATCACTGATGACAACTGAACTTTCTTTTCTGGATTTTTACTTCCAGCTRGTAAGAATGAGAGCTTAAGTAGTAATAACAAGTATTTCTAATTACTGGATGCACCCCTGTGTTTCCAAAAAAGCTGTGGTTAGCTTCACAGAAGTTGTAAAGGTGAATTTTGTTATGATACAAAACATAAAAGACTAAAAAGTAACCAAGAGGGAACACATTTCCTCCCTAGATGGCAGTATTTCCAAGCCACTCTTTTCTAGATGAGATAATTGCAAACTAAACAGAGCTCAGTTTTGCTATGGGCAAAATGAAAACCCGGTCTCTAATGTGTGCTGCAAGAACGAAATGGTATGGAAATCCTAATTATACTCCTAAAAAACCCAAACCCCACGTAGCTCTCTGAAGATGACAGATTAAAGGAGAAATGCCTCAACAAAGAGTAGTAACTGCACTTCACATTTGCCAGCACAAACATATATAACCCTTACTGGTTTAGAAAAAACCAAAAGGTTTCTTGAATATATCAAAAATATCTTGTACAAAGACCTGCTAAAGAAAGTGAAACAGTTTCTGCTCCTCCTGCCACTGCAGTTGACAGCAAGACAAAGCCTTCGGCTTATAGAAGCATTTCTCAAGTGTCAAGTGCCCTTCACCAAAGATGTTGTGAACCACTTCTGGATTAATGATTAACCTTTTTCAATTAAAAACAATGGAGTCACTTCATGAACAAACAAAACCAGATCGTTCAAGAAAACAGTTATTTTTAAAAGCTGTGATTCCAAGCCCTTTGAGATTATCAGAAGTTTAAGGAGGAAAACTTACCRAGAAAACAATTTTGCCTAGATATTCTTAGATTTTAAATTAAAAAATCTAGTCTTTGTAATAGCTGGAGGCAAGTTCTAGCTTGGACATATATGAAACAACAGAGATCCAAAGATTAAATAAAAAAGSTATCACACCAAGAAAATGTAAAACACAAAATATGTGTGATGACTAGAAGTATCTGGTTACAGTRTCATTCAATAAAGAAAAAATAATTTTGTTTTTTTGCACTGGCACAACCAACCTGGTCAATGTTGAGGCGAAGCGGCATCAGTGAAACACGTAAACAACACTCCTGGGGGGATCTGCCAGACTCTGGACGGACATGTAATGCTTTAACTGTTAACTGAAACAAACAAAAACTGAGATAAATAAAAGCACTAAGAGCCACAATTATTAAACCTCAGAACACCAGCTAGGAAACACATTTACTGCAAAATCTCTGTACTAGTATGATTCCACTTAGCAATTACAGTACTGAATAAAAACTTACTATTAATGGTTTAAAAAAAATAAAGTTAAAAGAAACCCCTCAAAAATTATTAAATCCCTTATAGAACCAGTAAGACTACAGTATACCATAAAAAYACAAACCTGCATGTGTGGTGCAAAGTCTCATCCCTGATACAAGCAGACATTTGCTCAAAACCAAATTGTTAAAGCTACCAAAGTAGTTCTGCATATCTACTTTTTTAACTAACAGTCTCAAACCCATTAATACCTGATACGCTGACATTGAAACTGGCTTTTGAATTAATCTTAATATCCACAAAGAGTCAAGCAAATAACTATCAACGAATTATATAACTTCATTGTTGTACAAACTCATGYTTCTGCTTCTGCAAGATTAGAAAGTGCACATAACCCCCACAATGATAATTCAACCACTGCAATTGTAAGAAATTAACATTTCATTGCTATACCATGTTTGAATGTGCTTTCCTGGGCATCTCCTTACTGCAGTAGAGATAGAGAAATTTATTCATTTGTGATGTAGCTAAGCGATCTCTGATCTCCAGGTCCTGAACAATAAAAACCTGTCGTGACACTGGCTGCTCCAACAGAGAGGATTCACCATCTRCACCACCTGGAGGATACACCTCATGCTGGAATTTCACCTTTTAAAAGGGAAAGAAAACCAGCATAATCAGTTTCATTGAAAAACACCATTTAACAGCAGAATAGTTATTTAAAAAAAAACAGATGAAGAATCAGGGAAGTATACCACATAAGAACTTCGAAAGCTGTCTACTGTTCTAGATTTACAGAAATACTATTAATATCTCTGAACACTATTCAGCTTTTTAAATAGCTAGTGGTAGAAATCTTCCAACTTCTAGTTGTGCACATGTTTGTATTTTGGCATGCAAATTCAAGCCAAAACTAAGAGTCAGTATAAGACAAGGAARTAATTTCACTTCTTTTTAACATCGACTCAGCTTTTTCCTTCAATCCTGACATCTTTCTCACYTCATGGTGAAGCCTGTACCAGACAATCTTGCAGTTCATGAGTCTTGCACCCTCTAATACTTAAGGAAAAAATGTTTCTTCCCTACCAACTGACTTCTCAAGTGGCTTCTTGACGTCTTGTTTCCTATTTCTCACACTCCKTATACTTTTATATGGATTTACGCTCCATATAAATCTAATTCAGCATGTCTCTTAAATTCTAAATTATCTTCGTTTGGTCACCCCTTGATATAGCTCCCCATCTCCAGCTGTGGTGGCCTACAAACGGTGCCCTGCTCCGCAGATCCCGCCGCGCCTCCGCCGGCAGCGGGACGGGGCCCAGCGCGCACGGCGAGAGCGGCAGCGGCCCCTGGCGGCCCCGCGCTGAGCTCCCCRGCAGCACCGCTTAGGACACCTTTTCCTCTCCATCTCTTTAAAYATTACTATTCAGCCTTGTACCGAGTTAGGGGTCCCAGTAGGGAAAAAAACCTTTATACCGCTTCAGTGCTGACACCAACTGTCATTAAAGATCTGCAAATTGAGAGACGGATACAATTCTAGGAAGTTTTCCAGGTGGAATATTATTAAATGCTTCCCCCTTTTACCTCTTTTTTATTGTCCAGTTTTTCTAGAAAGGCTACCTTCAGTATCACATCTTTCTGGCAAGCTTGAAGTGCTAATTGGATGAATTTTAAGTTTTAGAAATGCACATAGGCTATAAAAAGGCCTTGATTTTTATATAGTGCCTTTCATGTTTATGGAAATGTTTGAAAACATCTTATTTTCAAAAGATTCTGTTATTGATCCAYTTAACATGAAATATGTTTAACCCCTTGCCAGTGTTATTCACAGCACCAGAAAAAATCCTTTAGTTCCTATAGTAGAGCTAAGGACAGCCTTAAAAACAACAGTAAGATACTTATGCCTGAAGGGTGCTAAACATGTKAGGGGAAACACAGAAACAATATTCTGACATAACTAGACGTTATTTCATATCCAGTTATCAAACTGATACATTGGGTATTCTCAACAGATCTGTTTTGCTTGTTTTGTTAGAACACTTAATTTCATAACAGGTGTACCTATTCAGAATGGAATTGAAGACAGAAAAACAGAAGAGCAGTTGCAAAATTTGGTTATAATACACAAGAACTTTTAACAATATCCTAATGGATATCCTTCATCTTTAGAAACAAGCTGATGCAGCAAGTAAATACTATGCTAATACTAACAGTTTTTATTGAACAAATTCTACATTATCACCATCAAAGAGATTGATTAGATGTAGATACTGCTGAAAGAAATAGTACTGAACTCTAATGGAAAGTTGTTATCAAAGGAGTGTAACATGTGAAGATACCCACACACAGAGTCATGGCTGAAGCTGTTTCTGTTACTCACCTTGCTTAATTGTATTTCCATTAGGAAATCTGGGTTTCTTCCYCTTCCTCCACATGCTGTATTCCGTCCATGCCTTGTTGGAGTGTGGGAAGGAGAACTATGGGGACTTCTGGGGAAATAAAAAGGAAAAATAYACTTTTGCAGATAAAAGTTCTCACTGTTAATCTAAAAACAAAATGCACTGGATGTAATTTCTTACTATTTTAATTATATTCAAAAAAACATTGAAATTATGCTATTTTTAACCAAATAATTTCTTTTTGTTCAAGTAATACACACCTAAGCAGAAGGCCAGGTGCATATATCCCACCAAATTAACATTCATAAAACATTTCCTTAATTTTGGCTGTAATAATTTTATTTGCTAGCTCACATGACATACTGCAAACCTGACTCTTATCYTCCTTAAGTCTTGATCTCTTTAGAAAATCTGACTACTAATATTACCCTAAAACAAAAGCCATCCCTCCACTACCCTCCAAAAAATCAGCAAAATCAAACCCAGCTTGTCCAGGTTAAGACACAAGAAAAATACACTTTGATGTGTGGAGTTAAATAATAAGAATCTAGATTATCTTTAAGATCSCTTCCAAACTCAAACCATTCTATGATTGATTCCTTGTGAGCAGAGAGCCAAGAAGCAAGCAAGGGAGACTTGAGAYTGAACAGYAAGATTACTCCAAATCAAAAKAAAAGRAAGYATTTCTAAATTTTATAATCTACATAATTAGACCAAACACTTACATGAAACTTTTAGCTGGAGAAGTGGGTGGTGCAGTCCCAAAATCCCTTCCACCATAAAGATGCCAAATAAGAGAKATTTCCTTTACAACATAACGTACCAGAGGAACAGGGAAATGAAGGGGAGCTTTGCTTGTATCTGTTTTTTTTATAGGTTGACTGAAATGATTATCCTTTATGATAATTGGATCATCAACCATTATTTTTATAACTGGCTCTTCTTCTTTTTCCTAATGAAGAAAAAAAAAAGCACACAGCATTGAGAAGGTGAAATCTGCTTTCTTTTCYTTCCTATGAAAAGGAAAACTTTTCCGTACTGTCTTCTAAAGCCTATACAACACATGATCAGTTTAGAAATGTTTCTWATAAAGTACAAACAAAAGCATATGAAAAAAAGCAGAAGCTGCAAAGTAGTTAAAAACAATAAAAAAMCCCAAACCAAACAAAAAACTTCCCCACCCAAACTATAAACAAGTACTAGTTGAAAGCAAACAGAAAAACCACAGAAGAGCCCAGGCTACTCTGTTAGCACTTTTGGAAACAAACAAGCCCAACTATAACTKGGAAAATGCAGCTTCTAATCAGGGACCCAGGAACTGCTTCTGTCTGTTAAGAAAAATACCACCAGATAACATGCAGAGGACAGACACTGGTGTAAAGTGACACACAAGCTTTTCTCTGAGGTTTGGCAAGGATCTTAGGTCCTGAGAAACACTGAGAGCTTACATTAAGAGAGAAATGAACAGAAGATTAGAAGATGTGCAAAGCTGCTGTTTTGAGAAATGTTGGGTTTTGCTTAACACATTTCTTTCCTAACTATGCCATTATYGTAAGTTGATATGACAATGATTAAACATTACTAAAATGTAGGAAAACTGCCAATACAGTTCAATATAACATTCAGATGAGAGAACAATTACATAGTGYTGAGATATAGAAAAAATCATATCTATTTGAAAATACTTGCACACATTCCTAACAGTAACAATGCATTAATTCCTTTCAAACAGAAAAGCATCACTAAGCAAYCAAAGAAATCTATGATGTCTTATTTTTCCAGGTTTTACATAGGCTTCTCTCTAATTCAGTTCATATATGGATTCTTTTTTAGTAATTTTCAAAGGATCTTACAGCAACAGCAACTTTMGGAGCAAAAAGAATGCAGAAATCATCACTTTCTGCTGGAACATCTCCCATGGCCTCACTTATCAGGTGATGAGTAAATGAAGCATAAGTGGGACTTGGCTCTTGTGAGACATTTCCACTTTCATCTGGAAACAGGAAGAGATCTGAGCAAGATGGTTCCTGAGYTTGAGATCTGTCATCCAAAACTCCTGGGAGTTGAAGGAGGGAGAAAAAACAYGTTTCAGTGTAGAAAAATCCTTACAAGATACCAAAATTAAGTAAACTAATGTTTGTAACTTCAATTATATCAAGGAAATATGCTTATTGTATCTTGAATCAATTCCTACTATAAATAATACACAATTCTCAAGTTACTCATTCTGGTAATGAGACCACAGCATCAAAAACTTTCAGTACTACAGAGACTGCTCAGCTTTCACCACAGAAGAGACAACCAGACATCATGAAAACAGTAATGGAATAGAAACCTACTTGCATACAAAATCCTTATAAAATTTAAATCTGAATTACACTCTAGCCATAATACTGAAGCCATAACCCAATGATAACATCAACTATCTTGTTCTATCTGCTGACTGAAAAAATCCTTTATACCTGGAAGTTCTTGCTTTGAATCAGAACTGTACTACTATCTTCCTGGACTTCCCTCATACACAAAAGGGAGGTCTTTGATTCCTCCACACTAACTTACACTCCTACAGTATCTGGGGTCTTGACAGAGTCCCAGAGACAGATTTCTTCCCTGCTGCTTTCAGTCCCTCAGTAATGTGTATTTGACTAGAATCTCAAAGTACTTCTGCATTACTATTATTGAAAGCAACAACCTGTTCCACAGTTTGAAGATTTCAGACATCCTAAGTACATGCTCCCATTCTTATTGCAGCATCTCTACATACACAGAACTTTMAATCCCACTTTCTTTCCAGAAAAGTTGTACTCTACATGTAATTAGGCCTTCAGAGGACTCTTACCATTAGACTCTTGCTTCATGGCAGAAGCAGTCTGTTGAGTCTCAATTTCTTCCATTGCATCACTCATCAAATCCCGTAAAATCTGCTGCTCTGATTCAGCAAGGCCTGGTCCGTGGGAAGATGGTTGGCTAAAAGTCTCTACCTGTAAGAGAGGAGATACATACATATATATGTATACATAGTTACATCTCAAAACCAACAAATGTCAGAAAAGGTTTTGCTAGAACAYCTTGATTCACAGCTCTTAAACTGTGAGAAGAAACACCTTAACTTGTTAAATAGTCAAGTGATCTGAAACACCAAGCTGGATGATTCATAAARTAGGTTAGAACATTATGGTTCAGGGTATTTAGATCATCAGAGTACCTGGACAGCTCATATATGTCCTGGAATTTCTTTAGATAAGAATAAAGTACAAGTGGTAAACAGTGTAATGTTTTAAAATATTTAGTGACCAAAGCAGGAAAAAAAAAACTATTTTAACTCTAAAAAATATTTTAAATTTGATACAATTTGTTAATTACTTTGCAGAAAATCTCGTATTATTTATAAATAGAATGGGGATTGAAATTAAAAATACATTACCAAGAAGCAGAAAGTTAAGTTGCTATCATTTTGCCATTCTATACCTTCATCTTTGGCTTGCTAACTCCACGTTTAACCTCTGTCTTCGCAGGTGGATGYAAATCACCATAACTTGCAATATATTGTATGAGATTCATTAGTGCAGCACACGAATCAGAGCAGGTACGAATATGGATTACATCACTGGAACAGTGCAGCTCAAAACGTGGTTTAGTCTAGATAGCAACAATGAAAAAACAAGAATAAACTTCAAATTATCCTGAAGTTCCATAAAAATGGCATACTAATAGTTGTTTTAAAATTATTTTACTTAACTAGTCAAAAAAGTAGTTAAAAAATACAAGTAAACTGAAAAACCTTTGATTTTAAGTATAATAAAGTAATTTTCWAATCACAAGCTCTCATGAAGATTTTACATTTTAGTTTGTTTGTGATTAAAYACTTACTCTCTCTCCCTCAGAATCAGATTTTACTGTTGTAATTGTTAGTTCCAGCAGTCCCATATCCATAACACGAACATAATCTGCAATATGATAGTTTAAAAAATTACTAAGAAAGTAACGAAATACAGTTATAAAACCATTAACACGAGCATGAGCTGTAAAGGAATCAAAACCTTTTATAACTCTGCATTTCCTTCTTTTATGAAGATTACTTTCAGAGTTCAAGTTTCAGCTACTCAAATCAAGAACTTGAGTATTTTCAGTCCAATATATCACTCCCACTACCACCATCTGTGTGCAGTGTAATCTTTTAAGATATTTATTTTCATCCCATCTGTGTGAGTTAGAGAAACCAGGGCACACAGAAGCTGAATGACTAAACATTCTATCAGTTTTTTAGCTGAAGTAAGAGAGAACACATGTTCATATTGTACTAATATTTAATGTATAATTTATTTGTCTTTTGTTGTTTCAACAACACTGGCATAACCTTTACTGTGCCCCCTACCAGAGATCTCTTACCTAAGCTAAATACACATTTGTGGGCACAAAGTTTCATTATTTCTCCAACTCATTTGTTCAATATTGATTCAAGYTCCTCAGTCCTTAAAGGTTCTTACTATTTCAATGAGAACAACCCAGCTGGTATGATTCTTTTCAGAACCTACAACTCTGTGCCATATAGCACCTTTCAACTCTTTCAACTAGTTGAACCAAGTTCAACTATTTAGAATATATATCTCATGAAATCTCTTTTCTAAGAATATTTMTTTCTGTGAAACTCCAGATTTTTAAATATATGCTTTTTCAAATACTGGTTATAAAGTGTAGCAAGATACCAGTGGAACTACAAGATGCTTTTCTCTGATGTATTTCTGGATCCACAAATCCAAACCAGAGCACTCAGATTTCTATCAACATTGCACTACTCTCTCATCCACAACTTGCTGTTCCTTATCTCCTCAGTCCTCTTTTTCAATAACCTTTCTATAYGCTGAATATGCCTGTAATTTTGTTTCTTTAGGCTCTGCAATTGATTAGCCACATCTAAAGTATCCTTACCTCTATGGAGGTTCACCATGACAGTGTTGCATTTGTCAGACARATGCAAAGCAGCTTCATCTAAAATTATTCTAAGAGACAAAAACAAGAAGAAAYTAAAATTCTAGAGAAATGCTGTGCAATTAGTAAGTCAAAAGAAATTAGCATGTAAAAATATTCTAAAACACAAATATATTTAGCATATCTTAAATCCAAACTCTTTACTTTAAACTTCCATAATTCTCACATCTATTGACAATTAACCACTGTGAGGTATTTTCCCCATTGCTAATTATATAGTTCTTACATTTCAATTTATAWATTTGATCCTTCCTAGAATAGGAAATAATGCCTTAATCCTTAACYCTTATTTCTAATTTCTACTTAGTTTCTTTTTCTCTTCTTAATAAAGTTAACAGAACATTTGTTTTAAAGATCACTTAAAATGTTTCATCAATAAAAACAACCAACTTGGTAGATATTTCACAACAGAATAGGTAAAACAGAATGAATATTCAACTGAAGTTAAAAGAAAATTATTAGATATTACAGATATTTTCATTAGTCATTAAATATTCAATTAATGGATACAGTTGCCAAGTAACCAATTATAAGAAACCCTAAAGTCTTACTAATTCATAAAATAGATCTAACTTCATGACATTCCAATCTTATTAAAAAATGCAGAATTGCTTGTAAAAAGGAAGCAATCCAACTAAAAAGCATAAATAATCAAATAAACAAAATTATTTAACCTAATAAAACAAAAGGATTACATGTGAGCAAAGTGTATTTCAGAAAATGGAAGCCAGTGTGATCATTTACACAACATCTGAGGTCAAAAAAGCAGATACGCATCATAAGTTTTACAGGAGCTTGTGTGATTCACAGTCTTTTAAATCATACCTGAGAGTAGAAGAGGATTTATCTACTGCAACACTGCTGGAAATGCTGAAAGTTTCAACAGTAAGTAGAGATCTGACTGGCAAAAACAAGGGCCTAATAACAAATAAGAAAAACAAATTAGTGTTCTGTACCTATTTGGAAGTTCACTCAAAGCCTTATAGATTACCTAACTATATCTTCCCAGACCCAGGCAAGTCATATCCTACTTTAAATTCCTTCCAGTTAAGGGAACTCTGTTAAGTGCTTTTTCCAAAAGTGCCTAAATAAGTATTATTTATGCTAYGCAAACTTGAACATTCCTGAAGAGTAAGTGCATAGCTGCAGTGCCAAGTGACACACTTGCATTTTACTTACCTGTAATCAAGAGCACAACTCCACAGATGTACATGGAAAGTTGTAATTGTAGCTGGAGGATTATATCCCAGAACAGGCTCATCAGAAATATTCAAAAAATATAAAATCTAAAAATCACAGACATATTAATACTTCAGTATCTGTTAAATTARCAAACAGCTACACATCACAAAAGAGAAACTCTGTAACAGGTATGGCAATAAAATGCTCCATTAGTAGAAAGAAAAGGTGTGAACAGCCTCAGATATTTAAAGATGCTTAGCCAATATCTTTATAGAGAGAAGCATGGAATGTAAACAACACAAAAATAAGGGCCCATAAAAACTGCAGCTTCAAAGATTTGGAAAAGAGCAATCCACATACACTCTAGTGGCTCCTTGAAACGAAGCTTCACAATGCATTTTTAAAACACTGCCCAAATACAGTCTTATTCATCCCTCTTTGTAGCTGTTAATAGTGTTTGCATTTTCCTTGCTCTCTCTCTCTGAAAAGTTCACTTTTCTTAGAACACTGTACATTGTTCAAGTTATCTTCATGTCTTTCTTGAGGGRTGGRCATGRGAAATACAGAACCATGTGCACATTCATTGTATAAACAGCTTTTTCATKTACTAAAACCTAAAACTAGTTGCTATCCTCCTCTAGAAGATATGTCATAGTTTCCTTTTCAATGTTACTATAAAAGTTCTTTAAATATTCCAAGCCTGAGGCATACCATCACTGCTAGTCTTTTAAATTTTTTCTTCTATCTATCTCTTTGCAGCATTTTTTTATTTGATCCCTCCCCCTCCAAAAAATATTGCCTGTGATGCACTTGGGAATGTTACTTGAGGAAAGCTTCATAGAGCAAATATGRTGTAAAGTAGGCTACACAAACCCAYAGGAGTATTATGCTGAGGAGAAAATAACAGCACAGCAGAGTCCAAAGCCCCAAGTTCAGCTCCACACAGTAATACAATAGCAATGCATGTAAAAATCAGCATATTATACAGACTGGAGGATAAACAGGAGAAGCTTGAGAGTCAAGGATTACTATCTGTAATCCAGTATGGGGCAGGTATATCCAACAGCACTGCTCCTGTGCTAAGGGCATGTCTTGCCCTTGTGCATACACACAGACCAAGGGGCTCCAGCCCTGGCTGCTGAGCTCTACCTCTGCATCCACACCCACGACTACAACCCTTCTCATTTGTGTTTGTGTAACAGTGCTGCTCACTGCCTCCYCAAAGTCCTCCAGTACTGCTATTCCAGTAATAGAAAACAGGAAATGTACAACTAAGAAATGAGCTCTGAGGGATAAAGCCAGCAGAAGGGAAAAATACAGAATGCTTTCAGTACTGCAAATAACACATTTGYTTGTTTTGAGGGTATTTTTAACTTCAGGATTATTTACAATACTTGAATAGTATTGTACTACTAAAATTTTTCATGTGAATTTTAAACAAAACCCAAACCCCAACCCCAACAGAATGAAGTAAAYCCCTGCAAAAGCCTCCCTGACATGTTATGGGCAGAAAGTTAGGATGATGAGAGGAACCAAGTGGATACACAAGAAATAATTTAAAAGTAAGATTATCATCTGTCACCTGTCAAAAAGAAACAGGAAAGAAAGAATAACACTTTCAAGACYAGACTATGATAATACAGCACAGCCTAACATGAAGATTTTCAATCAAGATTTAGTTTGATAGTTAAGGCAATGAGACAGAAATTGAAGATATAGTCAAGAAAACTGTAGCAACCTGACCTGTTCATGCCAGCTTAAACCTGAGGGCAGCACTCGGTGCTGAAGGGTGGCTCCTCTTAGTCCAACAGCAACCAGAAATTCCTGCACAACAAAGTTGCATGACTTGGCTTACATGAAACACATGTAACTATTTCACAGCTACATTATGAAACAGTGTCATCCTTSTGCTCCCAAAAATCTTCCACTGTCTAGAAAAGCCCTACTTCCCAATACAGAAACCTGGGTAATACAGTATCATACTTTTTGCAAGAGGATAGTGTAGAAATGGCAGCTTTGTGGTGGTGGTAGGAAGGAAGGCTGCCTGTACATTCACTCTGGGATTCAGCTGAAATTACCAGGAGTACTAACCCAAAGTAGTTCACATGTGGGAAAACTCAATCCCCACAACATTTTGCTGGTCKGCAGAACCCTTCTTTAGATAACTCAACCAACCTGTTTGTCACCACAATGCCAGCTAAGAGGTCATCTTTCAGGCACTAATGAATGCTACTGTCATTTACCAGTCCCATTCCAAATAGGTTAGCAAAGGCTGCCTATTAGRTGACACTGCTAGTTAACTGCAGGGTAATGCTATAGTTGTTCTTGCCTGTTTTGACACCAGAGAAACACAACAAGAAAAAGTCAACTATTCCAAAACTGCATTCAATAAAGCAATAGCATAATCAGCAAAGTGAAGTATTGGAAGAAYTAGTAAATTAAGCTGCTGCTTAAATTTTATAATTTACCCAAAAGATTCTAACAGAATATTATAGTTTGAAAATGAATATCTTAGAATGATATGGTTCCTTCATCTATGACCCTTCTAACTACATGTCTAGATCCTTCCATATAAACTGAGATAACTCAACTTATAAAAGTACAAATAACACAAACCTTTGTATTGCTCTCTATTTTATCTGATTGGATTTTGACTGCAACRGTCAGCATACTTGGACTATCCACTCCAACACCATCTGAAGTAGTCCTGCTAAGACCATCTTCTTCAGAAAAACAAATAGTAGGCTCTAACCAATGGGGACGTATTGTGCTGGGCAGTCGTACTTCAGAGGAAGGGACAACTCCATCTACCAAACCTGCARAGAAATTTTGGAATGAATTACCAAAGCTGCCACTCATTAAGTATTAAGGAAAATCCTTTTYTATGCTTAATGCCTACAAAATTATTTTAATTAGTAAAGTAAATCATGCAGAACCAAGAACTGCGATGGGAAGGTTACGGGTGATCCAATATTTAAAACCACAYTTCTAGCTATAGTCTTCAATGTGGCTATTAGGGATTGAATTTTTTATTTGCCCATCAAAATAGCAAAGTTGAAATAAAGGACAGGAATCCCACCCTCATTTTATGAGACAGAGCCAGGCTAACATCCAAAAACACAACTAAACCTTGCATTGAAATGACTACCACTGATTCAGAGGCATCTGAGGGGGAAACCTTAAAAGGTTTAACTATATGGGGGTTACCAGACATACACAAACCACGCAGTCAAAATTCTTCACCTRTGGACTAYAACTAGCTACTCMAGAAAAACACAGCAGCTACTGGTAACCTGTGGCTKTTTCAATTAAACAAGCAGTAACATGTAGGAAAAGTGTATTTTCATAGTAAAGAATAGGCTGTTTTGCCAGTGGATCACAATATCTCTAAAGACCAGCAGTTGTCTGGAAAGTTGGAGTTAAACTGTAACTAAATACAGCTATAATGAAGTTGCACTACTGTAGCGATTAGAAACATTAGTCATAAGTTATGTTCACTGTGCCAAATGACAAACTATACGAGAAAAGAGAAAAAAATACAGCCTTTTCCTCAAAAAGCTTAAGATTAGTTAATTTCAAATTTAGTCCCAAAGCCACCTCAATCCCACCCCTACCTTGATGATATAAATTGAGGCTGCTAGAATGGACACAAACATAGTGTCTGTCCTCAAAGCCTTCATATTTAGTCACACTGAAAAGGGAACCACTGTTGAATTCAAACCAAAATTCACCGTATTTTCCTTCCAGTGTATTCCCATCATCCTGCTGAAGGAAGAACAGAAAAAAAAAAAGTATCATTTGCTGACAATCCAAACTAACACAACACTTGCTACCAATACATGTTTTCCTGCTTGCATTTCAGTTATTCTCACGTGAAGCAAAGTAAACAGAACTTGCAAAATACTGTGTTGCACTRCTGCCTACTTATAGCAGTATAAAGATTACAGAATAACTGTTAARAACACTACCTCCTTCCAGAAGGATACATACAGCATGAAGGGCATCCATGGTCAAAACAACAAAAAACTTGTTCCAGCCCCAGTGCCTCACCTTTACATCTGTGAATATTGACACTAATCCATGTGTCACATTTAGCAGAACAGACAGAAAGCTTTGTGAGTTCTTATTCTGTGARTCAAGCTTTTTCCTTCTGCGTGAACGATAGTTGGGATCAACAGTGGAATAATACTGCAGTGTTTCTTCCTCAGATCCACTTTCATCATCTAACAGATAAAATTAAGAACAACTCATTCTCTCCCTAGTACACATATTATGCCATTAACTCATTGTTTCTCCATGAGTAATGCAATTCAATTTCACACATATTTTACCCAATTAACAGTAATCTACCTTTTTTTTTTTCTCCTTATGTTTTCCCATAAATTTACAAAATCTTTTCACGAGCACCTTAATCACTTCAGCCAATTATGTTTATAAAGCACTATAGTTCTAGATGATTTATTAAGTATATTACCATAAGGAACTGCAGATTTAAATTGACTAAAGCTGTCTTTACTGAAAGTGTTGATGAGCTGGCTGGCCACAGAYAGTCCAACACCATAAGAAAGGTTTTCAAATGTTTCTACAGGAGATGGAGCTGTRGGTTCCCACAACAATAAATCATTGCTGATCCTAGGAAGAAATAYATTATCATTACACAAAATATATAACTATATTCCCATTTTGTATTAAGYCAGTCAAGCATAATTCCTTTGCAGACTTTATATAACAGATTCCAGATTCCATAAACAAAATAGGGAAAATAAAGTTAACGAGCACAAGAAACAATAATATATTCATGAGTAAAAGCAATAAAAAATCGAAGTAACTTTTATTCTGTAATTATGGTATGCACATATCAAAGTCTAACTCGTGATAGTGACACAAAAGACTCTATAAGTAGGTATCTATTAGCTCAGTAGGTTGGAGGGGATGTTGAGAAACCCCTGTTTTGATCACATCAATTTTCAACTTAGTTGAAGGAAATATTCATTCTATTSATTTYAAGTGAGTGTGGCTGTCAGGGTAAAGATATAYGTGACATTCASTACAGAAGTATTCCAACAGAATATTCAATGGAAGGTTCTGCTTTGTCACTTTGGAAGTGAAAATACTCAAAGTAAAGTAACACCTATCAGAGACTAAAATAGATCAGCACCTCTCTTGCATATTGCATAGCACAATAACAATCTGGTAGTATTTTGTTGTTTTTCAGACAGCAAATTCACAGAAATAAATGATGAACACCCATCTGTAATCTGAACTCGCTTTCTCTACAATTTTATAAGCCCTTGTGAGCTTTACAAAACTGAATCAGGGTTTTTTTTCTGACTGCCTTGCAAGCTCTAGATTTTTAGATGGAAAGAATAAAATTGAGCACAAGTCTTTTAAGTACAATAATCTGTTTAAATAAGGAATCAGAAAGATTAGAGCAAAAAGASAYWTTACAYAGAGATCTGAACAAARTATTCACTGAGAGCCAAGGACTATTTAGCTTCACCCTTTGTTCACAAAATCTGCCAAATGCTTTTTAGCAGACAGCTACCATGGCACCAATCAGATGCATGACACAACAGTGTCCTATTCACTTGGAAAAATATTTACATAGCACTTGGTGGTTTTAAATAAACTATACAAATGAGTTCTACCTATACCTGCTTAGACAACTGCTTTTATCAAAAGTGACACAGAACTGARAGTACAGGTCACGACAACCAAGCAAAACAATTATACTTGCCTGTTGTAAAGTTTTTCATAAAAGCTTTTGTTTGGTAATGTCAAGTGAATGTTTGGTAACATGAGTTCCAGTACATAATGAGAATTGCTAATKGTTTTATCCTGAAACTCAGTCATTTCAACTACATCTCCTGGCATCACCATCTGAAAGAAAAAAGAAAAAATTTTTGAAGTCAGATGTGAGAAACCAGAGTTAAAAAAAAACTAACAAAAACAGACAATCAAAAACCCCCCCAAAACAAAACCAAAAGTGGAAGCCAGAGGCTGCATGTAAAGTAGTGTGAAAGTATTCTTTTTTTTTTTGTTGTTGTTGTAAGCACAAAGCTATAACTAAATTTTATAGTACCTCTTCATTTTCAAACATGACCCTACGAGAAGAAAATGGAGAAGGTTCTGGTCTTCTAATATCACAGACATCCTTCAAAGAATGAGACCCTCCTTCTTCCTCCTCTTGAAAGTTATTATCACCTTCTTCCTCTTCAGCTGCTATCCTTTCCAGAATAGAGTGCACAGCCAGAGGRTTTATTTTCAATACAATCCTGGAGAAGTTATGCAGAATAAGCCATCAGATATGCTTATAATGTTTATATTTATGCAGGTGTCCATTAGTTCTACTGGCTTGCCATTAAATACACATAGACTAAATAGCTCAAAAGTCAAGGGACTTTTTAATTAGATAGTAACATATTTTATAACCCAAAGCAATACTACTAAGAAAAAAACCTAACTTATACACACAAAGGGATATGGAAAAGGTACCATCAGGTGAAAGACAATTTTAAGTGTCTGCTTTTTTCAACTCCATCAGGTGACCATACAGGTGACCTAAGAAAAACCTAGCACTCTCCCAAAATAAAGCTTGTTTCACCAGACCATCTATAACTATTAAAAATGTTGTACTGCATGGTGTAGCTTCTTACATGTAAACAGTTACAGAAAAATTTATTTGTGCCACTATMAAAGAAAACATGTCCATATAAGCTGCTGTCAGAAAGCCACTGAATTTTGTGAAAAAAACATACACAGCAAATTCTGTAGCAAAACTGCCTCCTTAAACATCTTATTACATGCTTCAGCTGCCAGGTCCTGCTCTTCAATAAGTCTAAAGTACTGTATTGCCTTGCATGTGATATAAGCTGCAATAATTCAGTCACAATATAATTATTCTTACTATTTTTATGGCTTATATTATTTTGAGGCAAAATTCAGCTAGGATGGGTAGTTTGGTATTCAGTCATTAATGCAGGAGAAAAGTAAACAAAAAAAAATGGGAAAAAGTCTCAAGYCTCTAATMATTTAGCTAACTTTCRCTGARATTTACTCAARTCCATGCAGAAGCCATTACACATTAAAAACCATGTTGCATTATTATAAATTAAGAAGTTCCACTGTTTTTTTAATAAATACTTAGTATCTTTTGAATAGTTACATGCACTTTTCTTAGCAAATAATTTTCAATCATTTACCATACAGCCATTCTGGATTAATCCAGATTAATTAATTATATAAAGAACAGTGCTTCATAAAAACTTAAATCAATCCACATTAAAAAATTGAAAATTTATTTTACCGAGGCCAGTCAAARTTGTCTGATGATGATGTTACATCTCCATCAGTGCCGCCTAACACCTGAAAAAATTTTACTGGTGTTTCTCCATTATCTTCTTCAAATGAACCTGAAYAGAAAGAGATTTTTTAGACATTTACAGAGGAATGACAACTGCTACCTTCAGGTTAGGCACTCCTCAAGCTGGAGTCCAACAAGACTGACTAGTCAATGCTACTTACTAATCTAYTTAGGCAAATTTTGTCATTTCTTCTTCCAAAAAATTAGTATTAACTTTTAGAAACAAAAATTATTTCACATTATTTTCTAGCTAGCAGTAGTTAGAAAATCAGATGTTTCTAATGCATAGATACCTGCATTTACATTTATAGCATGACTATATTTTGTCACAGACTTGATTAAGTACGCAAAAGGAGACAGCAGACAACATTACAAATATACACCAGTCTCATAGATTTATTACTTTAAAATATATTAGAGGCATGAAATTATTAAAATTTTTCAGTTATAGTTATTTAGGGAATCAATCTCAGCATCACAGCACTTTTAGGGCTGAAAAGGACCTCTGGATATGATCTAGCCCAACCCCTCTGCCAAGGCAGGGTGACCCAGAGTAGGTTGTACAGTAACACATCCAAGGTAGGTTCTGATTGTCCCAAGACAGGGAGACTCCATGACCTCCCTGGGCACCCATTCCAGGGCTCAGCCACCCTCAATGTATAGAARTTCTTCCTCATGCTAATGTGAAACTTCTTGAGTTTCAGTTCATTGCTCCTCGTCCTGTCTCTGGGCACCACTGAAGAGAGTCTGGCACCATCCTGTTGCTACCTGTCCTTGAGATATTTATTTACTTATGAGATCCCCTCAGTCTTCTGCAGACTGAACATGCCCAGCTCCTGCAGCCTCTCATTGTATGAAAGATGCTCCAGACCCCTTTTTATCTTTGTGGCCTCCACTGGACTCACTCCAGAAGCTCCTTGTCTTTCTTGTACTGAGGAGCCCAGAACTGGACACACAGCCTCTCCTCCTGGTAGTATTGTTTGGACTGCCAYTGGTATTTAGAACAGAACACAAAACTACAGTAGATATCACACCTGCTCCAAAATTCAGGTGGAAAGACACTCCCTGGGTTAGTCCATATGAGAGGACTCTCTCTCAACTAYACAGAACCTAGGAAAATAAAAAAAGACTTTTGAATATAATATAGTATTAACATTCTTACCAGTTAGCTCTTTAAAGGTAAGCTCTAATTTAACTTGTTCTGGAGTTGACCCTCCTAGAAATTCAGTTTTAAATTCCATGTCTGTAAATTCAAGATGAAGAATCTCCTTCTGAAGTGATTTCTTAAACCAGGGTCCTCTCTCCTGATCTGACCGTAGATCAGGTATTGGGAAGCGAACAGAGAGATTTAATGCTGGGGCAGTGACTTGAACTGAAACTCTACAGTTTGCAGGAGTATGTGAATCATCCAGAAAAACTTCAGTAAATGCTTTATGCTAAAAAAACCAAACAACAAAAAACAAAACACAAACCAGAGTGAATAAAAAACCCCTCTGAATTAGAGAAAATAGCATTAAAAGTGACTATGAGGAAAGCCTTTGATGATGTAATATCTGAAAATGAAAAATATTATTTATATATCACAGAAAAAACACATCAAGACCAACTGCTACTGTTCTTAGGATATTTTTCTACTATTGGTATCGTAAAGATTCTACTTAGAAGTCAAGTTTTTGTAGATATCAGCAAGCTCCAAAAGAAAACAGCTATTCTTGCAATTTTTTTCCTCTTAAATTACAAAGTGACAGGACCAAAAAATACTCAGCTGCAGCTAGGAAATACCATGTCTCAGACACTTGTTAATAAATTGCTGTTGTTGAAGTAGGAATTACTATCACATGTATCTGTCCCTTTCAGGAAGTCAGGGTATCCAGCTCCTGTCACTTCCAAGTCCTTCACATCCTCCCCTTTTTGCTGATCATTAAAAGCAATCAAACTTGCAAGACAATTACTATTTACAGAAATTATTGATGTCTTATAATATTTTTAAAATTAAGATTCTCTTAAATAGTTATGAAAGCTGATTTTTCTGTAATCAGTAAATGCAGCAATAAACTTAAATGAAGATTTTGTTGCTGTGCAGAAAATTAGTTAATTGCATTAATCATTCCTCAAGTATTTTAAGAAAAGTCTTCAATGCTATTGTGACAACCCAAACCAAGGCAAGTAAATTTCAGCTTCTTCCTGTTGGTCCCAAATCATAGAATGCAATGCACATGCCCCCCATTCTCTCTGTCACCTACCCCAAAAGCAGGTAACACACAGCAGAGACAACTGGGCTGCTTGTGACAACTAAAGATTTCAACATAGAAGTGGAATTGTTAGGAACACTTTATGTCACCTGCTGGAGAGCATGATGGGACACATTAGGGATGAGAAGTCAGTTAAGATTACTCTTTTTTGCTCAGTTCTCCTTGCTTCAAGAAGCTGAGAACTTATGCAGTTTATGAAGCATCTACCACTGTCTTTTGGTCTGTTTTCAAGCACACAATTACTGAATGCAAAACGAGACTGTGTCAGACGGCTACTGCTCTGTGTCACAAGCTGGAAAAAACCAAACAAACCCCAGTCAACCAACCAACCAACAACAAAAAAAAAAAGACACCAAAAAACCTCTCACACTAAAGAAAAGCTCATTGGCCACCACAAATCAATCAGAACAAGCAATCCCAGGCTTACTCTCACCCTGACTTCCTCCCACAAAAAAATCCTAGCAGTTTAATAATCAATTTCATTTTAAACTTACCAGACTTATGTGCTTATTGTAAGAAGCATACATGTGAGATGCCATCATCTCCACTGTAGTTAGTTTCTGGGGTTGAAGTAAGGAATTTAATCTGTCTACAATACTAATATCCAGCTCACAAAACACTGGACTTAACTTTATTTGTAACTCTGCTTTCTGTGGAACAGAACTGAGTCTCCCTTGACTACCCTGAAAAGACAGAGAAAGAGCACTAAAATCTTCAACAGAATACAGTGAAACAAATTATAATATAAAGTAGGAGTTAAGAACTCTGTTTAGCAGTCAATTTTCTATTCAAATGATACAAATTAGACAAAGGTCATTGTACAGAAACTTGGTCTTCTTAATCTCCCACCTTACCTGAGGTCCTCTATTTTCTAAATGCTTATAATGCAGCTGAAGGCATGGCATAGAATGAGAATCTTTTCTTTCTTCAGAATGAAATGTCAGTAGCTTCAGAAAAAAAAAGTTAAAAATGCTTAATAAATAAGAAGGAAAGAGTTGCCMCAGGGAAACATATTTATGACATTTTACCTAGAACTGACAGGTAACTGCACATTGAAGTCAGTGAACAGGGCCCCAGCTCAACTGTTTGCTCAATCCACGTATYCAGCTACCTTACTGGATGTGTCTGACCATTAAAAGAGCTGGAAGAATAATCAACACCACAAGAAACCTTTGCACTGCTTAACTCCATTGCTTAGTTCTTGGAAAACATTTACTTTAATGTCCAAGCCATGTTAAGCATATTTAAAAAAAGTAACTAACAAAGTTTGGCTGCTTGGTGCTGTTACTATCAGGTAGGATGAAAGTTGGGTTCACTATTTGAGCTCAGAATTAAAATGTAAATTTTATCTTAAAACTGTAAMATATTTAAAAACTAAAAAAATATTAAGAAATATTTAAATTACAACCATTTAAAAATCTAGCATTCTCAGCCATACAACTAACATTTCTTTTTTATGGAACTCCCTTTATTTTTAACATACCTCTGTATAGTGAGGCTGCATGGAATGAGAGTCAGTAGAAAAAAGGCATTCCAGGAACTCCATATCTCCAATGGATAAGTCAGTACTAAAACTCCGAGAGGCAGTTCTTTGTCTTTGCTCATAAGACACTTTGATGCCAGTACCTATAAACCTGGATCATTAAAATGATTAATTATTAAAAGTAGCAGAAATCAATAACAATTATGAAAAGTCAAGACATAAGTATGCAAAAAAAAGGATCACTACAATCCTTTTAAAATCATTACAACATCATAATTTCCCCAAATATATGAAAATATCTAATTATAACAGATTTAGCAACAAAGACAATGATGTTCATGTTACATAATCAACAACAGTCAACATAGAGAAATTTGTAAAGACATTTTAGGCATCTAACTTGAGGTGCAGTTCATATAAAACTAACATCCTTAGACACTGAAGCAGTCAAATGTCTTAGCCTAAATTACATACATAAGGTAAGAAAACTTACACACACCCTTAAATATTTTACTTCATACACTGTACTGGGATGGTAAAAATTTCTGAAAAAAAGACTGTTGCCTTTATTATCTTGTTCTCACTTAGGCTTTATCCCTATTGGTATCATATTTTGCAGTAAGTAAAACCCTAAGCTCCTTCAAGCAGTAACAACTACATTGGAATAACAATAGTTCAGTAAAACACAGCTATTTCTAAAAAAATAATTTACTTAATGATTCTTGACTCTCTAGGCTTCTGTCRTAGGAACTGTACCTAATTTAATTCATCTATTAAAAAGCTAGGTGATTTTAATGTTTATTCTCCTTTCTTCTTCTGTTCAAATTTTGTAAAAAAAGACGTCTTGGACAACAGATGTCAAAATTCAAGACTATTTTGAAATTAATAAAGAAKTCTAATGCAATTCAAATATTAAATGACACAATTCCTAYGGAAATAAACTTACTTTATTCAAATTTACTTAAAATATATTTTTGTTAATTATATTTATTAATAAGCAAAGTTATACCTAAGGTGATCATGAGAACAAGCTTCTGCAAATACTTCTCGGAAGGACAGAAAATCTTCTGTTGAAAACTTAACTGGCTCAATCTTTTCTATTCGGGCAAAGAAATCCCGAGCCATTGGTGTCAATGGGTTAAGGTTCAGTGAACTTTCAGGTGGGGGTAAAGGGTCAATATGAAGTACAGACACTGAGAAAGTTCCAACTGCCAGTCTAAAAAGTAGCTCAGGTCTGGATTCATCCACAGAAACAGATCTGGATGGAATAGCTGAAATACAAAATTAAGTTCACGTAATTTTTCAGCAGTAACACATTTATAAAATCATCTTACTTTTGATTTTCATTTCTTTTTACCAAGTTGCTGCATAWCAATTCATTTTTATTATTATCTAGGGAGAAATATCTATCTGTTGTTACTTACATGTCCTTCTTAAGGAAGTCTGGTGAACCATATTGGCTGTTAGTGAGGAACCTCTTGGAGGCTGCAATTCTTGTTTGTTACGATCAAGAAAATCACCCCAAGTTGGCTGCAGCTAAAACAAAAAATATATATGACCTTAAATTTGCAAAGAGTTGTTAGACATAAGATCAAACATACATAATAAGGTAAATGAACAAAAAACTCCAACATGCATTAGAAAAATCAACAACATGTCATTTCWTGGAGAATTAGTGCTCAACTTATCAATGCAGGCAACGCTTTACTACTCTGAAATATGCTTTTTAATTCCATAGGTTATTAAAACTCAAGCTGGACTCCCCATAAGCATATAATTTCTAGTTTTCATGGTTTTCATTAAGGAAAACATTTATTCATTCATTATATTTCCATGGTTTTCATTAAGGAAAACATTAGGGACACAACAGATTTGGGAAAGATGGTGATGATAACAGCAAGGTTTTTACATTGTTTGAGGAAAAATTTAATAAAACAATTTCATACAACATTGCCTGTGTAGTCTATTTTAAAAGAAAACCAKGTGGTACAAATGCAGTAATTAAAAAGAAAATAAATCATAAAGCATCCTCTACAAGCTTCATGGCATTTGAAAACATATTTGCTAGCTTAGTAGTCAAATAAATGAGAATAATGCCAATAGCATTTCCACAGCAGAAAAGGAATACTATCAGCTCTAAACATATTATTGTTCTAGAATTTTGCAACAGTTCCTGACACTGTAAAGAATGCAGCAATTATGCAACAGTTTCAGACAGAAGTGTTAATTTCTAAAAGGTTCCAAATGCAGTTAATACTATACCACTGTAGTGCTCAGTGGAGATCCTGCTGGTGTAGTTGTGTATGTACTGGTTAAAGACAAGTCTAGGTCCATGGTTGGAGGATCTCCAAGAGGYGGGAGGGAGGAAAGGCTGTGGGACATGTCCATTTCAGCCATTGAGAAGAAAACTTCTTCCTCTAGTAGAGAGCCACAGATAGTAAAGAGTTATTTACTAATTTTAAAAAAACTTTATTTCTAACAGAAATGTATTCTCAWGTCCAGAAATCTAACTGCTAGACAGAATAACCAACTAAATTCATCATTTACAGAAGTTTCAAGTTTTCTTGACATGAGACTAGTCGTGTCTATGGAAAGAGATTTAAATAAAAAAAAGACAAAAACCCTCATGAATATTACAACATTTAAGGATTTCATTTTCATATTTAAGTTGGTATAATTTCTATAAACTGATACATTCTACTTTTGACAAATCAAAGTATTTCACATTAAAAATAATTAGCAAAAAAGTATTCATATAAAATCAGATAAACACAACTTAATCTAGATGTAATTTCCTCAACTACACATCTGAAAAGATGTCATGCTCTAYGTATTTTTAGCATGTTGCACAGGAATATAAACTGAACAGTTTTAAATAAATACTGAATCAAGTCCAGCCTGATACCTGAATTAGTTAATTTTTTACTGAACTTTACAATTAATGGCATATAATTACTTTAGGTCCAAGTTATTTTAATACATAAATTGGTAAGATTAAAAGATGAACAATCAATTCAAACAAACTTAACAACAGGTTAATTGCTATTTTGCATCATTTTCTATACTTGCCACGACTAGAAGGTGTTCTGGCACTCTCTGTCTCATAGAAGCTTTGTTCAGAGGATGCTCCTGCAGATAAAGACTCTTTCCTCAAATACCGTTTCAGCTCCATCTGAATGCGATACTCATCCTCCTGCTGCATTGGCCGGTTCTTCCTGTCTTTGTTTGACAACTCCATCCTGCTTAGACTCTCTGAAGTCAAAAAAAGGACAGAAATCCCACTGTAATTTCCTTAACTATATCCCTAAGAAAATCCAAAAATTAATCTGAAAATGAATCATTGCTGTATATATTTGCATGTGTAGTTATATACATGCCAGTTATATATCAGATACGTATACACTTTAGATATGTAAATATTTGTGTATACACAAATAAAAGTTGCAACCAAGATGTGTATATCAGATGTGTGTACTTGTGCATTTTGTTGGTTTGAAGATTTTACTTCAAACTTCACTTCAGAACAGATTGCTCACTCCTAGCATTTATTAACTTGATATCTGATAAAAATATTACAAGGTTATATATGCAGTATKTTGGCATATAATATACATACTTTTCTCAGTCAGTTTTAGGGAACAAGGCCACAACCTCTCAAAGATTTTACTATTAAGGAATTAATACAGTTTAAAGATGACACACATGGTAAACTGTATGTGATACTTCCCCAGTTGTCCAAAAACAATGAACATGTCAAAAAAAAAAAACCGAAGTACATCAGTATTAGAAGAACATTAAATACCTACCCAGGATATGACAGATCTTTCAAAAAGATTATCTATCCTAATARGTGTTGTTAGATAAAACAGATGAGGGGAACAAACCAAAACACTCTCAWACTTCTACTGCAGTAGCTGAACCACTACCCTTATTTCTTCACAATACAGACAAACTCAATTACACTCTGTTCTACATTTTCTGCACCTGTCACTAAAGCACAGGACAGAGAAGCTAAGCTCCTCTTGTGAAGCAGAAGCTACAAAAAACAGAATTTGTTTGGTCACCTGGTTTTCTCCATCTAGAATTTCCTCATTTCTTATATTATTACAGTCATGTGTCAAGCTTTATTTGTACATCCAGTAATGAAAAAAAYCAACAATTTGCAACTGAARACAATAAATAATAGTCCTAACTCACAGCAGCTACAAAGCATTTTACTAATATCAGATCAAAACTCATAATAATGTACTGCCACATTTTTTTTCAACTGAGGAAACTTTTTGATCTTGCAAAAATTACTTTTTTGTTTCTTGTAATACATATTTAACTTTTACAGAATATTCACTTGCCTGGTCCAGCAATAGCTGCTACCATGTCCAACAGAAGATGAACCTGCCTTGGTGACAGAAACAGATGTACAGAATCTATTTGTCCATCTATATCCAACTAAAAAGAAAAGGAAAGGATGCTGTCAAGAACACTCATGGAATTTTTCTTTAGGCCACTTGAAGCAATTATTTGGATAACAGATTTTTATGCTGGAAAGAATACAGTCATTCCACCAGGATCTTCATCCCCTCTACAACAACTAGAAACTTAATTTTGTGTTTCTTCCAATCTGTAGCTTGGCAGGAGAAATKCAGATGTGTCACTGACTATTAGCATAAAATAAATACACAATCTGGTAACAGAAAAATATCAAGAATTCCATTTATCTGCTGATGTTTTTCCTTTAATAATTTCCAAAGTAATAAAAAATAGAGTTAGCTTTACTTATTAATTATGGGATATTCAAATAAGCACCTTTTGAAACAAACCTTAAAACTATAAAGGTCTGCTTTTTATATTTATACTTTTGATATTGGCAGCATTTCTCTATTTCACCAAGGAAAATGTTATTTTACTTTTCAAGGACTCTTCTTAACTGAATAAACAAGAACAATTTAAAATCGACTAGAAATTACTGGACATAAAAAAATCCTTCTCTATTGCAGTAGAAACTTTATGACTTCTATAAAATATAGCACACTATACARAACAGGTCAACAGCCAATTTAAAARCTGGAGAGAAGGGGAATATATTACAGAGCTTTACTTATATACTCACTACCATGTCTACTTGTTTTTTTAACACTTCAATTCAGTCTCTCTCTAACACACAAGAATTCTTGTTTAACAGATTTCAGTGTGCTCTGASTCATCTGGCTAAGATGTCTTTTTAYACATATTTATTAAGTTAGAAYGTAAAGAATATTATACCTTTTTCATAGGTACTAGAAAAAAAATTTACAGAACTAATAATTTAGTTAAAGACCAGGAAAGTATGACTAACCTTAGCTCCAGGAAGTACTTCATTTTGCTTTAATGTCAGGCTTAACTCCATTCTACCAATCAGCTTACAGATCTGTACAGGGTCAGAAGGAGTAATTTCTGGCAAGTTTCTTGTTAATTGTGGATGTGGCTCATAAATGATTTTTGGATTCCAGCTGGGTGAAAGCTTTGGTTCAGTTGCCTTAAAAAGTTACAGATAAAGGAATAAGAATGCACCCCATTTCTTAAGTAAAAAATGCAAAACACAAGCATTTCAAAAAAGCTTATCACACTAATAATTACCTTACAAACTATAAAGGCAAAGGCATTAAAAACATGTATTGATAACTGTGAAAAAACAAGGCACATAGAATGTGAAGCATTAGGTCTTTGAAAAAAGAAGAGCAAGTTTCCACAGAATAGTGAACTGCAGGTTTCTTAAATTTCTAGTTCTTAAAAGTTGCAACSAAGATTCCAGTACAATATGTCCTAATTTCTACTCAGCTCAAAAGTCTATTTCCTTGTCTCTCCTCAGAGAGAGAGGAACTGATTATAAACTTCCCAAACACAGATTTAAGTATAAGTTCAACTCCTGCATCCTTCAGAATTAATCTAATACATTAGTGTAATAATATATTCATTCAACAATTCACATCCTTATATAATGTATTTATTTTTACCAGCTGTGTAGCTGAACACACTGGGGAGGACTTTGCCGATGCAGGAAACTCATCCCAGAAGAAAGAGACACCTGAGAGCTGCAGTAAYTTGTGAGCAAAAGCTGTGGGCTGATGTACATTAATTCCAGAGCACTCATCTGCAGTTTCATCACAGTACATAGTTCTGAGAGGCAAAACAAAGGAAATAAAGACAGGGAGTGCATGCAAATTGTTACTTCTTTTGTGCCTTTTATCATTTAAGTTTGTACATGGTCTCTCTATCTGCACTTTTACAGCATTGCTCACTTCAATGAAATGAAAACCCACCATATCTGGGAATGGGTGGAAATCTTAACTTTTTTATGGGACACCACCAGGAAACCAAGACATGCTTCCAATGTGAACATACCCCAGAGAATACAATAACCTGAARCTTATMAATGTTTAAAACYAAATATAATTCATTAACAATTCTCRGTAAGCATCAGTTTMATTTGATGCTGATCTCAATACTTTGCAACAAAGCATGATTACACTCTCCCACAGGTTGAAAATAATCTACATTAGGAACATGGACAGTATTCATATTCAAAGTAACTACAAAATCCACATGGGCTCTTTTGAAAGCTCACATAGAACCTAAATTCTTTCAGGGTTTGGAGGTTTTTTTCAGGACTGTACCTTTTTTTCTAAAAAGATTTAAAGTGTCTTACTGAAAAGGGTCAGTCCCCTTTTCTAATTGCACACATGGCCAACACTATACACTGGCTGTTGAATACCTGAGAAATGTTATTCCTTAACTGTAGAAGTTGATGAAAATGTATATTGGGAAAAGACARAACTCTTTTAATTTGATGGTTAAATAACTAGCATAAACATGCTAAGTGGAATCTGAGTGAAGGCAATGCTCACTTAGCATTATAAAGGAGGTGCTCAAGAGTGAGTGTCTAACTATATACTGGGAAAATGTGTGCATGAGTAAAATGTATTTTAYAGGAAATGGCAAAAAGTGCCTTAGGAAAAAACTCCATAGATTAGGAAAAAAAAGAATAATTTACCTTTCAACTCTGATTTCAAGTGCAGTTCCACTTTTAGARTTTTCGGGCACATGTTCTATCCGTAACACAGTATCTAAAAAGGTAACTTTCACTCTTCTTARAACTTAATAGAGAAAACAAAAACATACAGTGTAGATTATCAAGACAAGTTACTAAATAATTACTCTTGTAACCATATTAAATGGTCTTTGATTTTAAGCTCTCAATATTTATTTCAGTGGAAATTATCAGTAATTATTTAATAACGTAACAAGACCTCAAGAGACAATATAAACTCCTATTTATGACTGATAAGTATATCCATAGCATACAACTACTCTCTAAGGCTCAGACATTTGAGCAAGTGATAGTTCAAACCAAGTTTTCCTGTAGCTCAGTGTGGATGATCCTCAAGGAAAGTAACACTTTCACTGTGTACTGTGTCTGAACTATTAAACRTTACTGCAGCAGCATGCTGCTTGGACTGAGTAAATCCATCTCTAGATGGGACTTTAAACATTTCTCTTAGCTCAGAAGTTCAGCATGAGGTTCTCCATCACATAATGTAGTCATAAGCCCTTAGTTTTGTCCACTTAAAAAAACCACCACCAACAAAAAAGTTTCTGAAGTACTTCTATYAACATGGTGTGATTATGGAGATGCATACAGCGTAACAGGACAGCTTTGCATAAACCCAGCAGAAATAAATATTCTCAATTTCTCCTTCAACAGCATCACTATTAGCAACTGATGAACTACACAGCCATCTCCAAAACTAAGACATATCATCAACCCCTCCAGCACAGATTTAGCTGGATTTATACTGGTGAAAACAAACACCAACTTGCCCTGAAACAGAGTTTAATCTATCTACTGAGGGAAGTACAGAAATATTTTAGGTATTTTTCCCCACTTTAAAATCAAGATCACTTGTCCTGCATTTCTCTTTAGATTTTATAARCAATGCTAACAAGTGAAAATTAAGTCAGATAAGTTATGGCAGTTGAGATGCCATTTTGTAAAACTGAGACACAACATAAACCAATTAAATCGCATATGTTAATTCAGATCTCAATAATTGACTCATACCTGTTTCAATRGTTTCTGCAAACTTCTCAAGTCCTTCAAAAGGCTGGGACCCTTCTCCTTGTTCATCTGTCAGTTTTTGGCTAAGACACTCTTTTGCAAGCTGCATACTACTGGTCATAAAACTTGACCAATACATAGGCTCAGAACCAGATGCTGTGGAGTAAAATAAGTCTTAATAAACTAAACATGAACTTCATGAAGCTATAAGGACAAAACAGAGCAATACATTTGGCACATCCAGGAAAGAGTTTYAACAGCTTAGTAAGAAGTTATACTTAAAAACAAATTTAGTTATAATCTCTCATTATAGACTTTACTACTTCAAAATTAATGTAATCTATTTAGACTACACTGTTAAGATYCTGRTATTTGAAAACTCAGTATAAGCAAGATGAAATCAGGTAATCAACAGTGTAATMAATTTTCAGCAGTGGTTTAAGTAATTTAAGCAATTAAATAATTTCTGGAATTCTTTTACTATATTGGTATGTCTTTGCAGGCATAATTGGCAAAATAAAGTAAGTCMAATTTTTAGGAATTATTTCAAAGTTTCTTATTTCTCTTGAAAAKGCATGGAGAAATACTAAGCAAGGTTTAATATGTTATCTTAGCATATTAAAACATGTTTTAAATGCCTAACACAGACCTRACATAGATGTGTGACAAAAGCAGCACCATGGTTTTTTTATACATTTTTTGGTCGATTATAAAGCACTGTACATCAAAGAGCATGTGAGGAAACAAAAGTTTCTACCTAATACTACCATTACTCCAAAGCAATAATCTTACATCAGAAAGTAACAGCTCAAAACTTAATTCCAGTTAAATAACTAAGGATGAAATGTAGAGTACATGTAAGCAAGTCATTTAAGGTAACTCCCAAAATATGAAAAATAGGTTTTATGCATTTTTTTCTTCTTTTTATGTTTAATAAAATGTCTCCTTCCATCTTCTCTACAAGAAGGAAACCAAATTAAAATCCTTCAGACATTCAAATAATTTTCACAACTATAAATGCACTATTCATTCTACAGAATTTATAGAAGTTTGATTACCATTAAAAATTTATCACCAGGACAATCTAAACTAGATCAGCAACAAGCATCTGGATAGAGACACGCTAGAAGAACTCAAGACAACCCTCTCAGCATTATAATCAAAGCTAGTATGTATTTAGAGTACTTAAAAGTCATTATTTCACACTGCAATAGCAATTAAATTGCATTTGYTGTTCTCTAAATATATAAGAAGATGCATCTTTTAAGTAGACAAAGCCAGAACCTCCCATAATCCCCCCCTCCCAGTCTTACACCATGGTGYTGTCCTGCTGCCACTCAACAGCCAACTATTAACACTGCCTCACACTGCACTGCACAAAGAACACTTAAAACTGCACAAACTTCTTCCCATTTCTATAGATCTGAAACAGCTTGGAAGATGTACAACAGTAGGAACATTATCAGCATTTCAAGGTATTTAACAAAGCAACAACTGAGTTGACAAACACGTGACAGCTTCGTTTTTTATTAATTTTCAAACATGAATGCATGGAAGCTAAATGACATTTTAAATAAGGCTAAGAGTTGACTAAAGCAARGGTAGACTTTTGACTCTGAGAAATTGTAAAGAATCTCCTTCTGTGGAACCAAAAAATAAGCCTACCAAGCCTTGGTCTTGGCCTGAAGACCATCTCTAATCCTTTTACTTCTAATGCACAGTTATCCTGCAGCAACGACCCCCATGGGACAGATAAAGAAATTGATTGGATAAATCCATCTGTGACTTCCAGAGGTGCATCAGCAGACTCCAGGATCTCATTAAGACACTAGAAAACAATAAAATAAAATTCAAAAGTCATAATGCTTTTTAAAATCAYACCCATAATTTTGCATTTAACAAATAAAACACTTTGACACTGCTGGAAAACTAATTACGCTCAGACAAAAACAAAAAAAAATTCCAAGTATTTCAATTCCATTGCTATTTCACACTACCTAGCTTTCAGAATTGCTCTGTGGTGCCTGTATAATCTGTATTTTTGCACTGTGCAAAAAGAACATCTGCTAACTTACTCTTATAAATACTAGAATATTAACAAAAGTTAATCCTTTCTTTCTTTGGCAGTACTTGAAGAAAACTGAAAACGGACTGAAAGTAAAAGCACAAAAAGTACCTATTTTCCATGATAAAGAGTATTTCATAGCATATAATTTCAATGTAAAGTCATTTTTGATTTCTCTGTGACAGTGGAACAACGGACCCCAACAATCCYCTCTTGCTGAGTAGCATACTTGCCATTTCTAAATCAAATCTTCATAGTGGCATTATAAACACTGTTACCATCAAGTTRCYYAAAGTATCACACCAGCTGTTACATAGTCATTTAGGATGTTCAAGTTTTCACAAGCCTCAGAAGACTCCCTTGTTGCTCTATATAGGTTTCATTGCATCCATACACACAAAACATTTTCTTCACAGTTAGGCTCATAAAAAAGTGAGTTCCTGCCTGTGCTTTGATTTAAATATGTAGTTAAAACYTAAGTTCTTAGACAAGAAGTCTTACCCTGCTTTAATGAAACAAGTCCCCATCTTATTCACATAGTAAATTCAGTGAGCGCAACTTTGCAATGTAAACAAGACCCGACTAAAGACTGTGGTTGTAATAATGGGACGTAATCTTCAACTGGCAAGAAAAAGTGTGGTTTTGATCTTCCTGAGTTTTGAACAAAGCCACTGATTTTACCTGAGAAAATGCATAAATTCAACATCATAAGTTCTGAAAAGATAAGGATTTAAAAGTTGTTTGCCATTTTAATTGTATTTTAAATTGTACTATTTTATTGTATTTATTCTATATAATTTAATCTATCATTATAATTATAAAAGRAAGAAAATGAGTTTCCAGAAAATTACATTTTTAAATCTTATGTCTCCAGGTGCAACTTTCCCATCATGTTAACTTGTTGCTCTCCTTGTGCTCTTAATAACCTTGCTTTTAGAGTTTTGTTTGCCTTGCATGTTCAGCTTCCCTAGTTTTTGTTCCAAAGTCCACTCAAGCAGCAGAAAAAGACATCAACTTTAAAGAAACAGAACCTGAACAGTCCTAATAGGAARTTATTTAGGAATCAAATAACCAACTAAAATTCAGTGACATTAAAATTTTACAAAATAAATAATATAAAAGCTCAAATGTATTTGAACTTAAATTTAAGAATTATACATGTGGCAATAGCATAAGATAAGGCAAAAATAATTATTAGATATTAAAACTGTATTTTAAAATACTGCAGGTTCATTTAAATTACTTGAACAAATTTACAAAGTAATTTGCTATAGCAGGAAGTAAGCTAGCTACCATATTTTGAATAAATCTGGCTCAGACATCTTTTTGCCACCCATGTGCATGGTGATAAAAAATAAGTCTATTTTAGTACACTGCTTATTATTTTAAAATAGAAATTTACTATCTAAAAAGCAAAAAAACTGAAGCACTCTTGAGCTAAATTGCTTCACGAATAGGCCAGCTGTTCCTAGAAGGAAGTAATTAGAGCATTCCAAGTGAAATTTTAGAACTGAAGCTCAGCCTTCACATCAGGACTTGCTTCCACATTATTGGCCAACAGTCCACAAAGGTAGTATTTAATGTATACTAAAATTCAACCACAAACATCATGTRTTACATTTTGATTCTTCTGAACAGCCCAGGCCCCAAAAGGCAAAGGCATTACATTAACAGCCTCAGGAATTTCTACATATCTCTACAATCTATAAACACACACAATGTTGGCTAAAGTGATGAACAGAAGCATCTGAAAAAATGGATGCCATGTAAATATGCAGTCATCCTGGTGATTCATTGAGAGCAAGGTTACAATGACTAGGGGAAAAGAAGAGCTGTAGCACTTCCGTGACATCTGCTTTTGCAATCTGTCATACWCGACAGTCACGTGCAGAGAACCTCAAACATGTAATTGTTTACAAGTGGATCAGAAAAGTGCTGAAGGAAAGAAGGGAAGATCACCTAAGCATAACAGCGTATTTCATTTAATCACTGTGTATTCGTTATGCTTACTTCATTTAGCACTGGCCCGTAACTGCCTTGTTAKTAAGTATTTTACATTTTAAATGGTATCACTTTGACTCGCAAAGAGTGCTCGATACCCACTAGAGGGCATAACAATTCAATTAAAGCGAGGCAGTCTCACTGCAAGCCTGCCATAGAAAACAAGCTGCAGACACAGCCAGAGAAGAAGGAAACAAAAAAAGTCCACAGTATAATACTAGTAACATTGAGCATTTCTGCAAGCATCTGTCCCCTACCACTTTCAAACATATTTTCACACAAACACCATTAAAAAACATTACCTGAAAACATCATATATTCACAAGTRTTTTAAAATGTACCCTGCAYGGCCTAATATTAGTACATACTCTAGTAAAAATGTGGTTAGGAAAACATTAAAGCAAAGGACCTAGCTCATCATCTAYGCTACCCTGGGAGTCAGTGACTGATTCACTGTAGTGCTTAAGTCTCCTCATGACAGACACTAGACTGACAGGTAGAATTCAGTAAACATTGGYAATTAAATCAAGAATCTTTACAAAATATTACAAACACAGTAATCCAAAGGTCTGTCTCTACAGTTGGCTGGAAACATACATATCTGTATATAGACACATACATATAAAAAAGCATACATGCCAGGACGACTGTGACAAGGCCACCTGCTGAGCAAGCTCTAGCTAAAATCAGCTTGCTTTTTGTCAACAGCTTCCACCACTACAAGACATGGGGACAGATCTACACAGACTAAGCTCAGCATAACAGTATCATTAAGAACCAGGATGTCYCCAAGACAAAGACAAAGCATATCACAGAGATTACTTTGTTTTCACCATCTCAGTAAACATACTCCTCATTAACTACAGGGATTTCGAGCACTTTGGGCTACACTAGTTCGTTCTCCCTGAAATATCAGCAGCTGTTGCCTTMTTTCAGTTTTTRTTTCCTTTCTCAWAAKTAAARAWCATGMAATCGAAGTGTGGCTAGAAAAATGTATCTGTAGTAAACTCCACGACTTTTTTTTGAAGTGCTAGCATGTCAGACAACAGTTCCCTGGATTAAATGCTAATAACTTTTTGGTAATGGCTGTAACTTTTTAAACAAAAGAGGCTGGGTATCGAAAATAAAGTGGGTGGCAGCCGGGGTCAGAGAAGCAGCTRGTCCCTCAGACGCAGCAGGAGCCGAGAGGGTGAAGCGCCAGCATCTCTTACCCACTTATCCAGAGGGACCTGCGTCAAGGAGCCGGTGCCCTGGTAGAGATCCAGGCTGAGCTGTTCTAGGCTGAGCTTCTCCTGCAAGAAGTGGCCCAGGTACCTCTGCAGCAGGTACCTGCAGGCTCGCTTCTTGATGGACTCCGAGAAAGGCCACGGCATGGCGGCTGCACGCCGGGGGCCGTGAGGCCAGGCGGCGAGCCGGGGCCGGGCGGGGAGCGGAGCCGCGAGGGAGCTGAGTGGGGGCCGCCAGGCCAAACCTCGCCCCTCGGCGCGGGCTACAGCGGGGGCTCCCGCTGCCGGGCGTCACCGCCGCCGCCCCTCACGCCCCGGCGGGGCAGCACTGCCCGYCCTAGGGCGAAGAGGCGCTGACAGGCAGCTCCATCCTCACTCGGACACCGCCGCCATCTTCTCGGCGGCCGTAGGCGTGGAGGGGCCGCKGCAGCTGCGCTGCGCGGGGAAGGGGCCGGGGTCTGGCGGGCGGGCAGCCCGTCCCCGTCAGCCCTGCGCCGCCGGCGAGAGCGRCCGGGCCGATCGCGGYTGTTCGTCTCCTTCCTCCCGGCGGSSCCCCGTCGACCACCGGCACTGTGACGTGCGGGAAGTGGCGTCGCCGAACGGAGGAGGCGGGGGCGGAAGCGGCCGCGAGAGGGGGCGGTGCGGCCGGAAGGCGTCGCGCAGCCGGTGGCCGGCTCTCCGGGGAGCGGCCCGGGAAGTAGCGGGGCGGGCCCTGTTCGCCGAGCGGGGCGGGGCGGCGGGCGCGTCCGGGGCCGCCGGAGCTGGTGAGTGCGCTCCGGGGCGCGGCGGGGGTGCGGTCTGTGGGAGCGGGAGGCTGCGCAGCTCGGTATCCAGCTCTCCGGTTGCCTTCAGCTTCTTCGGGATTTGTATGTAGGTAGAAGGTGGGATTTGGCAGCAAGCGGTGGGTCCCATGGAGTGAACGTACCTCATGTTTTGGATCCGTGATTGGCAACCCCCATTTCCGCCTGGCAGCAGTGCTCAACTACCCGAGATCTCGAGGCAGCGTGCCAAGAGGCTTTCCCTGCTGCCTCAGGCAGGTTCCACGGTGTCAGCTGAGGCCTCCTGGCGACACCGGTACCCGTGGGCCACTGCCGGAGCCGCAATGATAGCCCTGCTGGGGCTGTCCCCTTGTGGTACCAGTTGCTCGCAAAGACCAGCAGCCTCTGTTTCTGAAATGTATCCGCAGTTGTGCGTAAAAGATAAGCAGGAGCTTTATTCTTTAGTGACTGTAACAAACAGCTGCCGTTAATTCCTGAAGTCTCTGATAACCCGTTTAGTTCAGACTTCTCTAAGTCTTCCTTTAATTCACCAACAGTAGGTTTTTGTTTCCTGCAGCTATTAATTTCACTTTTTCTAGGCATGACTTGTCTTCCTTCTGCATTCTGGATCAGCAAAGGGCAGAATTAATGACCGCTGAATAATAACAAAGTCTTATACCACTCGCAAGTTATTGCGAATTAACTTGYCTAAGAAAAACTACGTTCAGTGATACTGGTACCACTTCTAAATGTTCATGTAATCTTCKTCAGCACTTGTTCTGAATGTCTTGGGTTTGAGTTCTCTAGACTGTCATTTCATGAGTTATGGAAGTCACTGGGTCTCATAGTTGCCTTTATTTTTTGGACAATGTTAAATATGTCTGTTTAAATATAACTTGTGCTTTGCTGTGTTAATATATATTGAGTGCAGTGGTATAATAAATCTAAAATAAATGTTTCTATATGCAGAATGGAGACKGATTGCAATCCTATGGAGTTACCCAATAATACAGGATTTGAAGAAGATTCTGATTATAGAGACTTCGAAGGAACCGACGTGAAAGATATGAGACTAGAAGCCGAGGCTGTTGTAAATGATGTTTTGTTTGCTGTCAGTAACATGTTTGTGTCAAAAACCCTTCCCTGTGCAGAGGATGTGGCATATATCAATGTGGAAACCAGGGAAAGGAACAGATACTGTCTGGAGCTCACTGAAGCAGGACTCAGGGTAAGCTAATTTGTTTATAATTTCTTTAGCTTCTTTGTTTTRAACAATGACCATATTCAAAAGGTGCCTAGAAAAATACTTCACTGACAACTGTACATATTCCTCTTGTACTTTCATAAAAGCCTGATCAACACGTTTTCTTTTGGAAGAGGGAACTTTAGCTAGTTGCTTCCAACAAAGCAGGAAGGGAAGTTAACAAAAAAAACAGGAATTTATTCAAGACACAAAATGGTGRAGATAGAATCAGCCATTTATTACAGGTGTGTCAATCTTTAAGTTTCTCAGGTACCCAAAGAAGTCAATAATACAACATCTGTACAATTTGTTTTTGCAACATTTTTAATTTTTGTACAGATGTGTAGATATGCGACTTATTTTCAAAGGATGTATTTTACTAATATTCTGAGTTTTGGACAAAAGGTATTTGGAATACCATATAACCAATAAGCTACATAGTAGAAAACAGAGACTGTG
Source organism: Alauda arvensis (assembly GCA_902810485.1). Lineage (NCBI taxonomy): Eukaryota > Metazoa > Chordata > Aves > Passeriformes > Alaudidae > Alauda > Alauda arvensis. The sequence goes on from CADDXX010000059.1 coordinate 1,473,650, forward strand.
ATTTAAATCCAGTTATTTTTTACTCTTATGTTACTGTACTGCCCTGACTGGTGAAGTTCAATGTTGTGCTGCATGTGCCAAGGTGATCACTACAGAAATTTAACCACCCCATTCTTTGTTGCAGGTAGTAGCTTATGATTTTGATCAGACTGATGACAGACTGCAAACTCCATATCATGAAACTGTCTACTCCTTGTTGGACTCTCTCAGCCCTGCATATCGAGAGGTGTTTGGAAATGCAATACTACAAAGACTAGAAGCTTTAAAGAAAGAAAGTCAGTCATGATTTACCCAAATATGAAGAAGATTTAGTACCAGAAGGAATTCTTAGTATGAAGCACTGAGATCTTCCTTACAAACATCTTAAGCTTCATTTCTTGCATTAAAGTCTACTTCATGCTAGTACATTATTATATAATGTTTATATGTTATAACAAGTATATAACATTTTGCTACCATGGATTTGCATATATAACAATGTTGTTAAAAGCCACTTTGGTAAATAGAGGAAAAAATTCTTAATTTTTCCTTTTTGTTGTAAATGAGCATGTAAGTTGCTCCATACCATGTTCARAAACCTTAGTCTCTTTTCCAAGTTGTAGAATTCAAAACTAAAAAAGTAGAGACTGAATGTTATATCTATAAGTAGTAATTCTTTGTTTGTGTGCTTACTGATAATATTCATGCCTTCTTTTTAAAATAGAAGGTAACTACTTGCTCTACCCAGTTAATGAAAAAATAACTGGAAAACTTCTGCAAATAATTTCTGGTTGATTTGCTACACATAAATCCGAAAGTTGTCAGCTTTGTAGTTAGAAAGATGGTTCTTCAACAGTTGAGCRTTGCTTAGCTAGTGGCAGTATCTGAGTTAAAARMAAGGCTCAGCATTAATTGATCTGTCCTTGTCTATGGCAATCAGCAAGCTCCAAATAATACACGAGATGAACTGCTTATATATGAATGTATTGTCTGAACCATGAATGATTAAGCACAGAATTAATGGGCTATACATTTCCTAAAAATGATGTTATATATGCTACATATATATGTATGCTATACTGCAACTGTTTGAGAGCCTTGGAAGGCCTGTTTACTATTTTGAATGTGTGTTTACATGATGTACAGGATAGACTCAAAAGTATTTTTGCTTCAGCCTTTACTTTCTATGATACAGTACTTTGGTACTCCCAATTTTCACGTTTTCTTCCTCAATTGTACAGTGTCCTCTCCTAATGAATACTTAAGTAAGCACTGTAATGTTAATTGCATTGTGTTGGTTTGAAACCAAAGGCTGTATGAAATTTGCTAAGACTAATACAAGCTGGAAGATATAACTTGTATTTTCTACTTAAAAACTAATACAACTCTCTTTATAATCTATTGTTCTGCTATAACTTTTCAAGTATGTACTGGATGGTAGACTTTTTAAAAATTCGAGTTGGGTGGAAATGCTTGTACAGTTGAACTGACATCCTGTGACATTCACACTTTTTGTATTCTTCTATTATTCTGTATTTGTGTGTCTTTATTTAAACAATCCTGCCATTATTCTTCTATGCTTTGTGACAAGTACATGCAGTAGTTTTTTTGGAGCCACATTTAGGGATTTATTGGTTTTCACAGATTCCAGTGACTTCGGTGGAGCTATGTTGACTTCTACCTGGTATAGTTTAGTCATATTGATCAGACAAGCTTAGTAGAGCTTTTGTAATGGCTTTGGGTTAGCAATGGRCAGCTATGAGAAGACAATTGTAATTAGTGCTTCTGTTTTCGAGAGCTTAATTTCATGATTATTATCTTTTTGAGTTGAAACTTCTGAAACTAGTCCACTGCCCTAGGGTATGCTTCCATACTCCAAAAATTGTTCATAGGCTGTCTTTTGCACACAGGTCTGTGGCACGTGGTTAGTCCTCTGTGAGGAGAATGTACTTTAGCAAATTTATATTTGAATATTTTTCCTTGCAATTGATTTACTTGTTCAATTTCAATGACTAAAAAACTAAATAAACGGAGCGGTGCGTTGTAGTTTTCTTGTGGGGGCTGGAGCTACTGCTAAGTGGAGAGTGAATGGCAGAGGTCATCATGCCCTTAGAAACTCTTTAATAGCCGTCAAGTATTTGGAGAACTGGCTGCAAACTTGTATCAACTGAAACTTTGTCATGAAAAAGCAAGGTAACGTATGCGATTAAAAAGAACTTGGGAGTGTTAGAAATTCAAATGGAAAAATGCCAAAGTAATAGGGTTTGGTTGGGGTTTGTGGGTTTGTTTGCTTTTTGACTTTAAACTGTCATTTTGTGTGACTATTATAAGCATACTTTCAAAATAGGTGTTTTGTAGGTGTTATTGGGCGAAACTTGTGCTATTTCCTAAACTGTATTATATATATTCCTAAGCAGTGTTAACCCCAAAGTGGGAAGCAATATCATTCCACCACTTCGAGGTTACTGAGGATGACCAAAATGCTCCCCCATGCCTGTSCTGGGGCACTGCTGCCCCTGCGGACGGAACATCCCTGCAGCACTGAGGAGGAAGAATTTGAGGAAGTCTCCTTCAGCTGCCAGTTGTTTCCATTGTCCGGAGCCCTGAGYAGGTGCTGCTGATGTAGCTGTTAATCTGTGAATCGCCTAAGCAGCCCCCAGAGCCTACCTGCTGTTGGAAAAGACGGCAAATAACCTAATTAAAATCTATTTTTGTATCGGCAGTCACGTCTCGTGCCGCTCGGAACCAAGTCCCAGACTGAGGGGCCGCCCCCGCCCCGCGAGTCCCGGCCCGGGCCGGGTGCCCACAGCGGCTGCGCACAGCCTCCGTGCCGGGGCGGCGCTCAGGGCGGCGCGCCCCCAGCGGCGGCCGGGGGAAGTGCGNGCCGGGGGAAGTGCGCCCGCCGCCGGTCGCGCGGCAACGGGCCGCGTCCCGGGCTGCGGCCATGGCGGAGGCGCCGCCGGGCCACCGCGTCTTCCTCAACCACCTCGACTCTTACTGCGGCCGCACCATCGGCCAGGTGACCGCRGGGCGGACCCGCAGCTGCTCCCGGCCGCGGCTTCTTTCTGCCTCAGCCRCCTCCGCCCGCCGGGGAGCCGCGGCTGGTCCCTGGGGCGCTCGGCCGGGCGGGCAGGAGGGTCAGCAGAAATAGCTGCTGAGGAGAGGCACCGGAGCAATTAAAGATAGAGTACARATGAGGAGTCAAAATAAACAGTTGGGAGAAGGTGTGGATAGAGCCGGTCGGGAGAGTTCAGGCAGTAGCTGATGGCTGTGGAGGGCGATAACTAACTGCCCTGTGAGGTAACCCCTGCCCGAGAGGAGCCGGGTGCGGAGCCGAGGCACCTTCGGCTTTGAGGCGTAAGGACACAAGTGGAGACAGGACATTCCAGCTGAGGCTGAGCAGTCCTTAAGGTTTTCCCTTCAATAGGAAGCTGTTTCTGAATTTCTGCATTACCAACGACAGGAGCAGGGCTGGTCAGACGGTGCTGGTGCCTTCTGGAGATCACCAGAAGCTGTGAAGGGCTCAGTAGATATTTGTATACARATTACGTGTCTTGTATATTGCAGTATTTATCCACCTGTGTTGTTGGGGCRACGCTTGAAAGCCCAGATGAAGAAGAGGAGGAAGATGAAAATTATTCAGATGTTGAGTTTCCCACGGCCTCAAAGGAGGAAGTCTACGAAATAGTGGGTACTCTTTCTAAACCAGAGAGTGTTAAACCACGTTTTGCAAAGGAAATWTATTCAGTGAGTATGAGTCTGATTTCAGATTGCGTTTAGACAACATTAAAAGTRTCACAGGTCGTGTAAAATGACCCGCACTAACGAAATAATATTTTGTTTCTGCTGGAAGCTGTATATATTTATTTTATTTCTTCTGCTTCCTGCATGCGCTCTGGCTCCTCTCTTCTAGATCTGACGCAGCAAATAGCAAAACAAAGGATGTCAGACCAAAAACAGATGATGTCTTCTTCATAACTTTTTTTAAAAATCTACCTTGGTGATCCACGGGTCTGCTTTCTTTTTCTCTCAAAGCTTACACTTAAAGTATCTCCCATCTTCTTTTTTGTCTTTTATCACCGTTTTGAAGGTAGTAATGCTGGAATCAAAGTTAGTGACCCCCTTAACTGTTCACTGAAATCAGCTTGCAATAGCAGCTGATTGTTCTGAATAGCTCCGTCTGTATAAAGATGTGTATGTCCAGATTTTAATTAACTAAAGGAGGCTTTCTCTTACGAGTGTGATTGCTTATTGCTTGATTTAGTTTTCTGAAACTAGAATTACCTCTGTCTCAAACTGCTTGTTATAAACTGATTATTMTTCTTCATATTGAAGAATCTCTTCCAGCATTTGAAAATTTTGATTCAGATATCTATGCAGCTGAACTGTTCAATCAAGAAATTGTGGCTGGTGGTGTTTAGTTTTAACTGCTGCTTTTGCCCAAAGTGCTTTCTGGTTTTACTAAGTGATACAGRCAATGTGCACTTAAATAAAAATTACAGATGCTATCTTCCAAGGAAATTGACATTTTTAAATGTCTTCTCCGTTCTGCCAATGGATAGTTGTTTAAAATACCTGGATAAGTAGTAGATATTTTTTGATACTCACAAATGCACTAAAAATATGGATCTTAAAATAACATTAAAAATCCATATTTTTGATCTGTGTTAATGTGTACTCTAAATCAGAAATTTCAGCATTCCATCAGCTTGCTTGTATCTGACAGATAAAAGTTTGATAACTATCTTATGAATAATTCCAACATCCTACTGTTAGAAAACCACATTCTATCCAAAAATTGAACTTGAAAAGGATTTTTTTTCTAATGACAGAATCTGTTTGTTTTTCCCTCAGGTCTCTTCTCAAGAAACACTCTTAAGCCACTTGCTTGAATGTGAAATTGTTGTGTATAATATCACTGAAGATGCAAACCAAATTGAGGAAGCAATATGGGCTGCTTCTGGTTAGTACAGCTGTACCTGAGCAGAAATTCGGTTTCTATGTAGCCACCAAAACTTGCCATAAATGTATAATGAGCTTATCAGGGATTCATAGTGCACTTTAATATAAAATTGGGTACCTCAATTGAGAAGWGCTGCACAAATTGTTGGTTAAATAGCAAGGGACCATAGAATGCACYRTCGCRTTCAGAAGGGAGAGAAGTTGACATGGAATGGTCCAACTCTTTAATGACACATCTGTGTAGGCAGTAATTTCCCTAAATAACTGTCAACCATCATCTCATCTATTTGCATTGGGGGATGGATAGAAAATTTGCTCCTGTGACATTCAAAGAATGTTTAAATATTTTTTATAATTACATGTATTTTTTCTTAAAAGTCCAGCAAAAATATTGCTAACAGTCTTTTGGAAACTTCCTCTTTATTGTTACACCCAAGTTCTAATAGGCAGCTGGAATCCTTTTATGGTGAGAGTGCAATATCATTCTTTACAAGACAGCTAAACTAAATTATGCTTTCCTCTTTATAGTATGAACACWCAGACAATAGAATAATTTATATAACAAAAAAATTCATTATCTTGTTTGATATTAAAATAAACTTTGTTTGCATTCAGTAACTTTTTTTTTCCTATCACAAAAAACCCACTCTATCTGTATTTTATTTCAGCAGTCAATGAGGATGGATCATTTCCTAGTATAGATTATTTTGCTGGGGATATTTTTACCCATAATATGTAGCTCTGTGCAATTATGTCAATTCCCAATAATTTGATTCTTTATTACCATTATTTCTCTATTTGTTCTCTTTCCTGATTTTTTATATTTATTTTATATTAACCCAAAGAGTATTCAMTTAAAAAGACATCCCATAGAACATTGGTATGAGTGTCTATACAGGACCTTTATATAAAAACAAAAATACAGTTTGAATAATACAGTTTAAAATAAAATCCTTGCTTTCATTTAACAGCCCTACATAAGGAAATAGAGACTTTCACAAAACAAAAGTTATTCATCCTCATTTCAACAATAATGACCTGGGGAAATACCAAACCCTTAGACCCTGTAAGTAATATCAAAACATTAAATTTTTTAACCAAATGTTGCCATTTAATGAAAAATATTCATTCCATTCAATTACACAGTATATTTCAGGTGTGTACTTCAATGATAGCTAGTGAAGTGAGGGGGTTTTTAGGATTCTTTCATCCTTACTCACTACTTACTGCCAAAATTGCYAGATGTAATTCACTGACAGGAAAGTTTATGCATTGAGCTATACAGAAAGACATAAGGAGTTGCTCAGTCAAGAGGCAAGACAAATGCTAACCACAATATGCACTGTCTTCCAGTCATTAAAAATCCCATGTTAACTGCATATTTAATGAAATACATAATTAAAACAGATTTATCTTTATATTTTTATATCTTTATATCTTTATATGTAAAGTATTTTCAGGAACCATGTTGCGTAGTTTGTAGTATGCTATTGCAAATCTCAAATTCAGTGTCAAAGCAGCAGAGTTTTTCAACCTTGTGCAATGCTATGTATAATAATTTTTTTAAAATATAAAAAGTAGTTAAAAATCTTTWACTGTGAAATTTGAAATTGAACTAATGACATTTTCAAAATGTTGAACCTCRAGCATCAAATTCAGAACCTTGAAGAATTTAAAATTAAGACGAAGTTAAAACAGATTTTAAAATGCTATTAAAGAACTTCCTTTAACCATCTAGACCTTTAAAAATCTTTCTGTTCTAAGAAATGTATATCACTCACATATTTTTCTTCATAGGAAGATCCTGAGGCTGCTTTTAGCGAGGAAAATTTTCTCAAAAGAAAATCTCATCCTAGGTTTATGGATTACCTAAATGCTGAAAGATGTATTACAAAACTTGGGAAAACTGTACGTATAGAATTTGTTTATAAAAAAAGTTTGTCTTCTTATTTCGAGGTTTAGCATAATAATGGAAATTTTCAACCATTTGAAGAAGTTTTAAGAATATATTATTGTCTTTATAAATATGGATGATACAAATTCTTATTAAAATATAGTAACATAGAGAATACTATAATGTCTTTGAAACCCAAGTGTATGCACAATATAAATCCCAATTTTTTTTTTATTAGGTAGGGAGTAAATCATGCTTATCTTAAAAAAACACTGTTTCTTTGGTAGTACCAGAGACAATCAAAACTGGGGTCTGTGCSGAAAGATTTGAGGAAGAAAGATTGTAGAAGAATGGGATATTAGTACTGCTCTAAAGAAAGGCAGCATCTTTAAATATTAGCAGCTAAGTTAGTATTATGTCTCATTTAAATACTTAGATGTTCTAGCCACACCTAGAACTATCCCTGGATAGTTTGTGCTCTTGGAGCAAAGGCCTTGTTGACTTTTGTTCCACCCTAAAATTCACTTTAAAATCACGGCCATAGAGCTGACACRGAACAGCTAAAATATGTTATCAGTTTATATGTTTTAAAATCCCCTCCTTCAGATTTGCTTGCTTTGGTCTGAGTAGACTATTAATCTTATTAGAGAACAGACTATGCCTCTATTTGTTTTTAAGAACTATTATTAAATAAATACCAACAGTGGCTCAGCTTACCATTCAGGAAATGGAAGCTGTTGTGAGTGGTGTAGTAGTGAGGACGTTAGGAAGACAACAAAATACACTGGATGATGAAGGTGTCATTTGGTTACTCTTTTTCTCTGTTGGGATTCTCCCACAATCAATACAATTCAATGTCCATTGCTGAAATTTATCCAGCTAATAACAAAGTTTATTGTGAAAAAAAAACAACAACTTTTCTCTGATTTGAGCATACATTTGCCATCTTATGTCCTGCTGAAAAAATAGCGCTAGAAGTTATATTTTGTTCTACTGTGGATCTAATAGTACAGATACAAGTAAAAATTGGGTTTACAGCTTGAAAAAGCAGTGGTAAATTGGTTTTTCTTTTACTATGCTAACATGGATTTATAAGACCATGGTGAAAGTTTCACACCTGTGATGTTCAAAATGTGAAAATTTTGAACAGCATCCGTCAAACCTTGTGTTACTTAACACCCAGATGAATTACTGTTTTTCTGACTAGTCCAAAGCACTGAGTCACTGCATACCAAAACTATTTRTATAATTAGCTTCTAAGTTTTTGTCAGGCTGAACATCTGTTGAGAAGACAGATATGTAGCAGACATGATAGAGCAGCTTGAATATTTTCAATACCTACCTGCTGTAACCCTTTTAAAAGGAGCCCTTTTCCTCCAGAACTCCAGTGTCAGCACCAATGGCTGTCACTGCCCCTGGATAGTTTCTGTCAGCACTTTGGAACARGAAGGCTCCAAAGCAATCTGTTCTTCCCAAGAAATCAGCTTTGGCTTCCTGTGATGGCTGGAGACTTYTGGATTATAGTCTTTACTCATTTCTAAATTCAGTGGTCTCTAGGGAATGGGCTATCAGTGAAAGAAATTACAGTGTTATCATTCCCTGCAAACAACTCAGACACTAGGATTCATCAGCCTTGTCAGCCAGGTAAAAAAGCTCTTGCACCAAGAATAGCCTTGTTTCTAAACCTTGTTRCCTTTTAATGGAAGTTGTTTCTTAAAGCAAGATTTCACCTCTCTGCATTAGTGTGCATCTCACCTATTTTTTTATTAGAATTCAGTAACAGTCTGAGAGTTTAGGAGTTTTTGTTTTTTATCACTAGCAGTTTTTCAYCTTTAGCTTTGTTGCATTCAGGGCRTTCAGGCTGTGTCACTTTTCTCAGAAGTTGCAATCTCTGGGGTCCTGCCAAATTCAGAATCCCTGGAGAAATATCTGCCTGCCAAAGGCAGAACARCTCTTCATCCCCCAGCTCTGTTCTCAGTGACATCACAGTTCCCGCATCCATTTAGACGTGTTTTTCACTTCAAGCAACTTATTAGAACAAAGCAAGCAAACAAGCATCAAACAACCACAGCCTGGAACTGACGCTCGCAGCCGGAAAGTGACACCTAGTGGCTTTAATGACCAATACACGGGAACGTGACCTTGCTTACCGGGGACTGACATGCAATGAGGAACAGCAACTTGCCTAAGAACTGCCTTACTTTTAAAATTACCTGTCGCCAAGTAAGGTCAATTAGTACCTTCCTAATGGATGTCTTGTGACACTAAGTAACAATTGTTAGAGGAATTGTTAGAGTAACTATTGTTAGTGAATCTGTTTCAGRAGTACATATTTCAGTGAAATACAGCACTCAGTGCAAACTATGCTGTACCATGGTTTGTCTTCACACTAGRCAGGAGTTAGCACAAGGTACACGGAAGAAAATCCTGTATCGCATTCTTTTTAAAGGAAATGAGAAATAGCACCTCCTGTGCATTCAGAAGAGGCAGGTTTTTCCCGTTAGAAGACAGAAATTGCTATATGTCTTCTGGGATGTGTCTGCAGTCTGTCCAGAGCAACCTTGGGAGCWGCTGCTCTTAGCTGCAAACAGTATCTGYCAYGGTATTACCCAGGCAAACACAGTGTGTTGTTAAGATCCAACTGTTGGCATGTGGAGAAACATGTAATCACACAATGGCAGTCATGTCAGTGCTTTATTGGAGTGCTYGGGACACAGGGGCAGCAGGAAGCCCAAATCACGTGCCCCCTGGACATACAGATGTGTGCACCTTTTATATTCTTACATTAAATCAATTCCTCCCCTAACTACCAGTTCTCATGATTCTGGTTAATGAAACCACACTCCCCTCCCCCTGATTTATTACCCAGACAAAGTCATACTTGATTTGGTTAAGACAATGGCTATAGCTATARAGAAGCTAACATTCTGTTCCCAAGGTCTCGCTGACCMGCAGGTCCAAGCCTCTCCTTTCTAACCACTCCTTCTAACAGCCACCACCTCCCCAGTTACAATTTTAGAAATCATTTCAACCCTATACTATCACAAGTAGTAAGAGATACCTCTGYCCRAATTAAGATGCAAATGAGACCATAAACTGAAGTCAAGTATACAGACTTTATTTGACAATGAATGTGAGGTAGAGAGATAAAAAGATAGAAAACAGARGAGAGCAATCAAGCAGGAGATAGTCACCACCCAAGGACCCAGTGACATCATGTTGGTCTTTCTTCATACTGAGCTTCTCAGTGATGGAGGTCCCAAGATAGTTCAAAACTTTTCATATTTTTACATTTTAGCAAACAGAGGAATTAATGTTCATTGGCTACAGTTCTCTTAATCTATTGATTAAATTATTCCCTCACTTCTAGTGCAATTAGTCCCGTGTTCAGTCTTTCTCTTTTGAGTCGATGTGTTTCTTGGGTCAGAAGGTTATGAATTGATGGTCATGATATCCCCCTACCAGAAYTACCTTTTACCCAGCTGGAGCTGATTTTCGCTCACTTGCTGAGTTGGCTTTCCTTATGGCCTGTAAATTCTGCATTCTTTGTGATCATTATCAGCAAAACATTCTTCCCCCCAAACTTTGTTAATGTCCCCCTGGGATRACACCCAGACAATAGTACCTCGTGTAGCTTTTCTTATCTGAAGTTGCCATTGTGGTGGCTTATCTTACAGTCCAAGTTCCAGGTATCCACGGASGCATATTGAGGGGGGCTTCAGTGATGGTTAGTGGTTGCCATCTGACCCATAACTAGGGGTGATCTTTCTTTGAGCACTGATACACGTAAGAGCAGTTGCTTCATTACACTCTTGGCCACAGTGGGAATTTTTGTCCAGATGTGTTAACCAGGGTGTACTAACCAGATCACCCCCTGCCATGCCTGGAGTTAGTTTTATTCTGCTCCCTTCTGTGCTTATCCCATGGCAAAGTCCWTCTGTGGCCTGAGCAGTATTTGAAACAGGCAGGTGTCCTTATAGTGTGGAAGCTCTTCTGCTATCTGTAATGTCTTCTAAATTGTGTATTTCTCATTGWTAATAACAAGCTGTTGAATTCAGTTCAGTTACCAGTCTTTATAACAAAGTTTCACCTTGTAAGAATATAGATAAAACCACATAGATACAACACATTGACTTTGCAAAATGTCATCAAGTTATATGYCTTGCTTATATAATCAAAGATGGGCTAAGACCTGCCTTATTTTTCTAAAATATTATAAAGATGATAGAAAAAGGTGCATTCCCCCATTCCCCCTTAAAAAAAATAGTAGATCCCAAATCTACACATGTATTCCCACTTCTGATAAAGGCAGGTTCTTTTGCGTTGTAGGATGGAGATACATAATGCCCAGGATCTTCACATCATGAGAATTATTTAATAATTTTGTTTCATCTTAAAAATTTCAAAATGACTTATTCAAAAAACTTTTTTGAAAGTTTTTTCCTTTCAGATGATTTAAAAATCTTTTTTTTTGTATGACCATCCTCACCATTGATACAAACAGTAGCATGTATGTTCAAGCAGATAGGCAAATTTATGACATTCCACAATAATGATCAGCAAAAAATAAGTGAGTTAAACATGATGTGTGGTTTGGAAAACATTTAAATAGTTCAAAGTTTTGGGKTTTTTTTAAATTGTGCATCAAAATGAAAGTAAAGAAATTGTAAAATCATTTATCCAGCATTTTCTGTTCCTTTAGACAGCCAAATGCAAATAGAATGCATTAAAAAATAGCTGCAAGGAATTTCAGGTTAATTTTTTCTTGAAAATAGGAAATAGAAGCATGAGTAATCCTGTTCACATAACTGATTTACATAACTTCAAATTTTACTTCTTCATTATATTTTATTATTTTAATTTTTGATCGAATATAGATAGACTTTTTTTGAAGACAGCTGTAGACAGCTTTTTTTTGAAGGGAGAAATAATAATATGATTCAGGAAGCTACAGGATATGCAACAATTGATCTAGGTACAACTTCGAAGTTATACACTTTGCATAGTTTGTATATTTTGTGTACATGTATTCAAGAGTGAATATAAACCTTTATCCCAATTGCAGTATGAGATTTTAATAAAAACTTTCTTGCTGATTTGACTTGACAGAACAAGAAAAAGTTTTCAACTTACGTTGTTGCCTCAGGACATCAATATGGAGCTGGGGAACWACTCTTTCACTACTTTTTTAAGGTAGACATCCAACTACATTTGAAGGATCATTTAATTTCTAGGGGCAAACTGCACTGGAATTGAATCCATTTTTAGCATCCTAGGTATCATAAGATCAATGCTTTCATGAGCAGAACTGTTTATTTGATGCTTTTGAAATATTTTAGCTACAGTGGAAGTGTTTTTCTCYTTTTTGGCTCTATTTTTTTAGATATTTATCTGGTTTTTGAGCAGTATCT
>CADDXX010000059.1:1485949-1557024 GCA_902810485.1 Alauda arvensis
TCCTCAAGCATTTGTCTTTTTTTTTTTTGGGTGATACAAAGCAATATTTGTCAAATTAAAGAGTAGTCTTTAATAGAAAACTCTCTTGTTTTTAGTAGGCTGGTAATCAGTATTTCTTAAGAATGGTCACCTTTATTGCTGTACAATAACTGAACTTTAAATCTTGAATATACAGATTTGCCTAGTTATCAAATGTTCCTTTTTTAGCTCTAGTTAAAAGCAATCTTTTTTTATAACTTTATTCTCTGTATTTTCAGATGTGTTGGATTGGTAAGACTCCTGCAATACCTSTTTTTGGGGATGGAAACAATATTATTCCAACCATTCATGTTCGTGATTTAGCAGCGTAAGTGGAAACAAAAAAAGTTCTCAGAGCAATAATTGATACCAGCTAGATAACAAATCCAAATCCACTAGRGAATACTGAGGCCTTGAAATTGGGTGGGTTGGTTTAAGGTCACTCTTGGGCCCTTGCAATTGAGTCAAACAGAGCTTTGAGTTCTTTAGTAGATGTGCCTTCTGTAAACCTTATCTGACTRCTGCACTGGTGCTTTGCTTTTAATAAAAGACAAGTCATGCTCAGTCTAGAGTGTGATACCCAACTGTTAACTGGCACAGAACTGGAAATGGTTTGTGGACTCTGCAGCAGAGTAAGATAATATCTTCTACAGATATTCTACAGCTATTTATTCTTTTAACTTATTTCCAAATAAAATGTGTAGTTGCACTACTTCATCAAGTAAAATATATATATGAAAATGTCATGCTCTGAAATGTTCTGCAAGAATTTGCAGACTCTTGGTGCCACGGGTGCTTCTCCAAATACCAGCCCAGGCTGTACTTGCTATGTTTCAGAGTGTTGCAAAATGTAGCAGAMCACAGGCCACACTTTCAGTATGTACTTGCAGTAGATACATCGATGCACASGCTTGAAGAATTAGTAAAGGTAAGACAGTTGATAAGAGATCTGACTCTTTTTTTGTTTTTTAGTATATCTATATGTAAGGTTTCAAAACTATGCATTCTACTGAAGTAGAAGTTCCTGGGTCTTCCTGAATTATCTTGAGTAGTAAATTACATGGAAAATTACTTTGAAATCCTGTAAGATTTTCTGTCCTTTAAACAAAAGAGTTTACTTGGTCTTGCAGAACTGATTTTTGCAGTATTATCATTAACCTAAATAGAAATTTTACCCGAGAAAGTTATGGAGAATTGTTACAGGATTCACAGAACTGTGATTGGATACTCAGTCTCTACCATGCATTTCCCTTCATGTTGTGGAAGATACCTTGTTTTTCCAAGAGTTTTGAAATTAAGATTAGAAGTAGTCTGGATGACACTGATAAACTATACACTGTGATAGTGAGAGTCAACTCACAGGACACTTGCTCATGTAGATTGAACGAATGTTACATATGTACCAAACATGCTTACTTTCATTTGGGTGCCCACTAAGTTMCATCRTTGAAACCAGAWTGATGGMTTRTTTGATYTGATGTTGYTACGGTCCACTTTAAACYCAGAAGAGCAAAGAAAACTAAGTCTSTGTGTATAAAATGGAAAGAACTTTGAAGGTTCAAATAKACCTAAAAACGTGATTAAARCCAAACGAGGGAGGCAGGGARGAAGGGAGTGACAAGGGTYAGGTGGAAGCATATCACCCRTCCGAGRGYCTCAACGACGTCTCGTTGCTCCCCTCGATCTGGACTTCTGGTAGTGAGGGTCCCCTGGCACTGCCGCCACCCCCAAGAGAAGAGCGTAAGAACCCAGTGCGTTAATACATGCTCGGGGCAGGTGGGAGCGCCCAGGTGCCTCCCTTGCGGGGSGRCCAGTTTGACGCTGTCCCTTGCAACACTGAGGGTCTGTTGCATCATGCYGCAGTGCTCTGGTGCAGTCTGGGGACCCTTTTGCGGGGGGGYCTTTGATGGGCCRTGACACCCCCTCTGCCATGGRTAGACTTTTCCCTGGGTAAGGGCCCCTCAGCTGAGCTGGTTTGCGCAGCSGAGGATGGGCGTTCACTGCCTCTCAGCAGACGCTTTTTCGCTACACACCCAAAACCTCCCCCAACACACCTTTTGGTGAGAGGGTCTGTGAGAAGCCTGGCAGCTGATAGCCCCGGGGCTGCGCTCACCACTCAGAGGGCGTTAGGCTTGTGCTCTGTGAACGAATCATTTTTCCCCAGCCCTGAGTTGTTACTTTATCTTATCTTCATCAGGGAGCAGTCCGGGGCCTCAGTCAGAGCCCCGTTCGGGGTGTGGAGGTCTTCCCTGCAGCCTTTGTAATCCCATTTCTGCAATAATAGGCAAAAGTCCTTCATGAAAATATTTAAGTCAATAATATTTAATATTTAATGATCTATATAAATGTTTATGACTTTATGGAATGTAGTGGGATTTAAATATATTTTAAAGGGCTGTAGAAGTAACTAACAATTTCTGTCTAATTATGAAATGCAAATTACATATAGAGATGTAATTACATCATTATACATACATGCAAATTACATATAGAGAGGGTTATCAGTGGCATTGATCTGAAAACCCTTCCCAATTGTTAATGGAATTAAATACCTGGAGAAATAAAGATCTCCAAATAGATCTTAAGCACTAGGAATTTATTCATACATTAAATAGCTTTATAAAATTTTCTATGGTTTTGTTTCTTTGATTGTTTTACTTTCTTTTTTTTATTGCATGTACTAAGGAAGAACTCTTACTCAGCAATTAAAAACTATTTAATACTAACAGTAAAGTTAATATCTTGTTCTTAGATCTATTTCAGATCAGAAACAGATTCTGTTTTTCCAGGCACAGTGTAACATAAACTTCACAGCACATATTTTGTCCACAGGAGTCCTGTTCAATATTTTTCTAATAATCTGATTTGTTAAGTGGTTTTGGTGTAGATTTTTTATTTATTTGTTTGTTTTTCTGACAGTGTATCAGTAAAAATCTTGGGCCAGGAAAAATTGAGAAGGTTCCTAAAGAAAATGCATTCCTGAGCAAAGAGCTAACAGTCAGTACTTTTCTTTCTTTTATTACTTCGGGAAAGTATTTAAACTTAAAAGTATAATATAATGAAATACATAACTTTTTCTTTATTTCACCAGAAAAATTTAGCCAGAAAAATTTAGCCCCAAAATATGCCTAAAAATATGTAAAGTGAGTTTGAATTTGGAAAATAAACAAAGCAAAATCTAGCTATCATAAAAYACAGAATTTTGAAGAATTACAGCCTCATTTAAAAACTCTGATGTCACTGTTCTCCCTAGCACACAGGAGCACTCCAACAAAACTTGCACAAAATGATAAAAATAACCAAAAAAAAAAAGTTAATAATGCAGTGCTGCTAAGGCTGATGAACACAGAATACATAATTTATCTGGAAAACACTGTTCATAGGAGAAATAAACAAAATACGACCCAGATAGTTTAAGATGGTACCTGATAAATTTATGAAAGAGGTKATTCCTTGCAATTACATGAATACTTTTTGTTGTACAGAATAATTGTTTAGTGTTGCTTGTTCTAATAAACAYGACAACACTCAAATACAAATATTTTATTGAAAATTAATATTTTTGAAAGCTTAAACTATCTGCTTTGCTTTGTGTGCAAAGCTTCTTTCCCAATGCTTTAATTCTTTCTRTTCTCCCCATCCATTCTAGTCTCTTGTTCCAGCTGTTCTTTTAACATGCATCGCTTAAGTCTGTAAATAAATGTAGCTTTGTTCCCTCAGCAAACGCAATTGGATATGCTGTTTGTGAACCTGCGAATGGACCCTCTTTATCTGAAAGAGAATTTCAACATTAAGTGGTTTGCTGAGGCAGGACTGATAGAGAACATTGCACAAGTCATCAAAGAATACAAGCAAAGTCGAGGATTACTGGTAATGCTTTGGTATATGCTATTTTAAACTGCCTTTCTCTCTTTATCCCCAATAGAAATGGTTATATAAACACAAGTCTTAAATTAATTAGGTAAAAATACATAAAAGATGGATATAGATGCCAAATAAGTGAACATAAAAACTTAAATTGAAGAAATTAGGAGGCAATATAAGTTAAATAAATAACGACCGAATTTTATTTCCTTTATGCCTAAAACTGAAATTCTGTAAATGCAAATTAGCTTAATAATGGAAAACTGCTATTCTGAAGCTAGTTTCTTTATGCAGTATATGGCACTYRTGGTATATTTTGCCTCAGGAATACAATAAGTGTATCTTTTATTTAAGYTTTTTTWAAATAATAGTCAATAGTTAGGTATTTTATGCCCTGTATATATTCAGTGAGTGTGGATATTCCAATGCAATAGAGCCTTCATTTTACCCAGCTCTGTTGTGTAATTTACTGGGCACCTTCACTATTTCCTATGTTAGCTYAATATTTAGAACTTCTGTATTCAAATGTATAGGTTACTGAAAGGTGCAGAAAAGTACTTGTTTGCATTTAAGTATTGATAAAGCTGTTTAGCATGTCTATATCTGGTTCAAACTTTGAATAAGAGTTCAGACCACGTAAAACAAGATGAAGCTACTATTGTTTAAAGTTAKTTATTGAAAGTCCCTTCATAGCCCATAGAAAGGATTATCAGATTTGTGTTTGGGTTAAACTATTGCATCTAAGTACATATGCATCTAACTAAAAAAAACAGTACATACCAGCTAGCAAGGAGAAGGAAGGCTAGCTAGACTGTCTCTGTCACCACTCTGTTGCAGAGTTTGTACTGTCAGATTTACTAAATTAAGATAGGAACTTAATTATGTATGATTTTGAGTTTATTGCCTAACATATTTAATAAGTGTATACTGGAATCCTAATTGCACTTACTCATCCTCAGGCTAGGTAGACTGAAATGAGGCATCACTTAAGATTGTGATGGATCTGGAACTTTTGAGGTCAAAATAATAATTTTGATGGCAGCAACTCTTACCTCAATTGGGAAGTAGAACTATTGCATGTTTATAGTAGAATATCTGCTACATTCCAAAATTCACTGCATCCTATCTGTGAAACTGTGTTTCATCTCTTTGGATTATTCAAACATTAACTAGCCACAACAAATTGGTTTGTAAGTCTACTGAATAAAAAAATGCTTTTTCTCAAATATTAAATTTCTTCATTTAAATGTTACTTGAGACCTGTGGGTGATAGAGAAGATATTCAGCAGGAAATAAATAAATTAATAAAACAAAACCATATTTTTAAGTACAATTGCYATTTCCTAGCAGTCATATTGAAAATATTGTTGCTTTTATATAAAAAATACGTCGTTTGAATAATGTTATATATTTTTCCTTTTTTCCAGCCTCTCAAAGTTTGCATTCATGGTCCTCCTGCATCTGGCAAATCTACCATTGCTAAGGAGCTCTGCAAACACTACAAGCTACATTATGTTAGGATAAATGAAGTGATTTCTGAAAAAATTGCAKATTTGGTGTGTTGCTGTTTTCTAATATTCCTGTTATTTTAATTTATCTGATTTTGAAATGTTTGGCAGTTTTTAAAAATTACTTATAATCCCATTATTTTAGAATGGAAATAGCTTTCAGCACACTGATCATCTCTGGTAGTTGCACTGAAATCTTTCTAGAGAATGAAAATTGCTCASTATCTCACTGTTCATGGGCACACATGAAAGGAATTATTTATTATTTTCTTTTATTGCATCTGTAGAAAATAAATTTAGTTACAGAATTTCTGACCCAATTCATATTTCTGTTGTTGTCATCAGGAGCAAATTGTGGCTAAAGAACTTGCCAGGGTGGAAGTAGAAGGAGAAGGAGAAGGAGAAGGAGAAGGAGAAGAAGAAAGAGAAGATGTACAGGAGGAGGGTGAAAATGTAGAAGAAGCAAAGGAATTGTTAGAGGCAATAAAAGAAAATATGAAGCAGAATAAAGGTAGGAAATACAAAGTATGATGATGGAATTCAGGTAGCTAGTGCAACCCTGTGAARATGGAAATCAGGAAATAAATTTGTGGTCTAGACTTTAACTTCCTATTAAAATCAAGAATCAACTGGAYGAGGGAGAGGAAATATAATGRAGGGTTTATGAGTTGAGATAAAGACAGGGAGAGATCAAAACCGAGTTTTGCCAAGTTATAGGCAAAACAGASCCAACTTGGGGAAATTACTTAAATGTATTAACAATCAAAATCAAAGAACCCACCCCTCAYTTCTCTCCTGAATTTAACTTTATTCACAATTCTTTACTTCCTCCCACCAGCAGCACAGGGAGACAGAGAATAGGGATTATGTCCAGTWCATCACATGTTGTTTCTGCTGCTGCTTCCTCCTCAGGGAGAGGAGTCTTCCTCCTGCTCCAGTGTGGGATCCTTCACACAGGAGACAGTCCTCCATGAACTTCTCCAGTGTGAGTCCTTCCCATGGACYACAGKTTTTTGTGAACTGCTCCATTGTGGGTCCCTTCCACAGGATGCAATCCTTCAGGCACAGGCTGCTCCAGCACAGGACCTTCACATGGTCACAAGTCCAGGCAGCAAAACTGCTCTAGAGTGGGCTCCTCTCTTCATGGGTCTACAGGTCCTGCCAGGAGTCTGCTCCAGTGTGGCTTCCCATAGGATCACAACCTTCTTGTGGACATCCACCTACTCCCGAGGGGGCCTCCTCCATGGGCTGTAGGTGGATCTCAGCTCTCCCCTGGACCTCCATGGGCCACATAGTGAAAGCCTGCTCACCATGGTCTGCACCACAGCCTGCAGGTGGATCTCTGCTTTGGCRCCTGAAGCACCTCCTTCCCTGTTTCCTTGCTGACCTGGGTGTCTGCAGAGATGTTTCTCTCRCAGATTCTCACTTCAGTCTTCCCTGGCCACATATACTTCTGCACAATTACTTTTTCCCTACATAGATACTTTGTCACAGAGGCATTCCTACCATCACTGCGTGGCTTAAATTTGGTCAGCAGCAGATCCATCTTGGAGCCATCAGGCATTGGCTCTGTCAGACATGGGGGAAGCTTATACCAGCTTCTTAGAGATACCACTTCTGTAGGTTCCCCAGGCTAGCAAAACCTGTCCACACAAACCCAATGCAACTATACTTTAACTTTGCATGTTAAAATTGATCTATTTAAAAAATATTTTGGTGCTTCTTTAATTTCTACTTCAGATTTTTAAAATAATGTCATGTTTTGTTCCCAGAACAGAGAGCATAAATTTATATAACATAAAGTAAAAAGCTGGTCAAACTTGCAAAAATAAAAGTATTCTAGTAAAAACAATCACACGTTCATATGAAATTGTGGGGGTTATTTAAGAACCTCATACGTCATTAGAAATTAAATACTGTTTATGGAAGCCTGGAAAGAATTTTAAACTCTGCAGATTGAATAAAGGTTCCTTGCTGAAAAGTATTAGTTACCATCTGTAAATGAATAATGTCATGTACTTTTGGTATTGGTGCTTAACATTTTCCACGTGGTATAAAGTGATCCCCCTTAAAAATGCAATCTGTTGCTAAAGGTTTACCTGATTTGGATCTTGTGTATCTGCAAAGAAATRAACTTCTTACACACCTGAAATCTTCAGTAATGAGATCTGCGGCAGAATCTCTTCCGCATGCTTTCATGTGTTGTTTAAAATAACAATGCCTTTTAAAATAGTTACATACTTTCATTATTAGAATGGTTTATAAATACATAAGACTTTTAATAGCCAAAGCAAAATAAGGTAGGAAACTGGAGTTAATGTATGCAAAAGGACCAAAAAATCAGGTCAAACCTTTTCCCTCCTATATATTTTCTCAACAATGTAGGACAAGTAAATAAACAAATCTGTATCTCAAYCTGTCTGAAAATGAAATTTGTAGATCCTACCTCATGTCTTTTTTTGAAAGACTATCTTTAAGTCTTACTGTAAAATGAAAATAGAAAATTATTGCTTTCTTGTTATTTTTTTTTCTATAAATATTTCTGTGCTGCTTCTATTAAAATCTCATTGTAGTACTCAAAATAAAACTAACCTCATGTTTAGATAATTAAAGTACAAATATTTATACCCTTGTAAACACAAAAGTAATTTGATTTTATATCTACAGATTAATATTTCATAGATCACTGACAATGCATAATATATTAATAATAACTCAAAATATTTAACTTTTTTAAGGTCTAAGTAGAAGAAAAATGTATTAAAATGTTTTAAATGTTAGTAAAATAATTTCGGAGCTCTTGTAAACTAGGTACTTATTAACCTTTTTTGCCTTAGGCCGTCTAGGTGATGAGTATCTAATTAAAATTACGAAGGACAAGCTCATGTCTATGCCTTGTAGGAATCAGGGATATGTTTTAGATGGGTTCCCAGAAACCTATGAACAGGCAATGGATCTTTTTAAAGGTATGTACTGCTTGGTTTGGTTTTGTGGCTGCTTTTGTTTTTATTGCTGCTGATGTTGTCATTATCATTATTGTTCTCAGAGCCATACTACTTGAGTGCATCAGCACTGTAATGACTGCAGTGCAAGATAGAAAACAAGGTGTTGTGATGTGTGATTACTAGAATGTAAGAAGGACTATACTGTACATTCAATTTATGCACAAGTTAATTTTGAGACTATCTTTCCTGGTAAAGTAAAAACTAAATGCACAAACATGGAGGATGCTTTCTTGTCTGRTGTTGGTCTACTCCACTTAAGCAAGCTCTACAGCAGAATTTCTTCATAATGTTTAAGGGCTACTAAATGAGGGGATCCAGTTAATGCACAAATACATATTTTGTRAGCCAAATTAGAGTATATTTATTAGATGAGCTCCAGTAGACATGACTTCAGAGAAGCTCTGCAACACACATTTCAAATTGTGAGCAAGCGCTGTCCATATATTAAGACAAGAATCATCTTCATGTTTAAATTACAGCTGAGGTTTGAAGGTACAGAAAAAACCAGTTGTTTATTAGAAATTAAAAGTGGAAAGCTAGGACTAAATCTTATTCAGTTTAGTATGCTGTTCTGCTAATGGTCATGCTCAGCTGATACTCTACCGGCAGTTTTACTGACTATTCATAACAACTGACCCTTAGTGGTAAAACCTATTTTAACCATAGAGTTTTAAAATATTTCTACTCACTGTTCTGAGCTTGTCTCTGTTTTTTGAAGAAAAATTTATTGGGCAGGAGGAGAGGCCAAAGATAAGACAGCAGTTTTAGAAYTGGACATATATAAAAATTGTGTGTGCATGTCTATACATCTGTAGTACAGGCAAACAACTACTAGTGTCCTAAGATACAGTTCTGTGGTGCCTGGCAACATGAATTAATTACTGAATTCTCTAAACTGGTGTCAAGATTAGATTAATTTCCAATAATTAGTAAAATTTGGATGTTGGCAAATCTGTATTTTACTGGGCGCATTTTTAGCAAATATAGTAATATTGTTGCTTCAAGTGAAAATGCCAGTAATTTCTTACTTTTGTCTTAGTGGAAGATGATGAWGAAGAAGAAGAGGAAGACACAAAAGGCAAAATGCCTAAATTCAATGAAATTATCATACCTGGTAAGTTTAATAGATTTTTTTTAATAATCTGAAGCATTTTATTTTCTAATTAAATAAACTGAGGAAATATTGTTGCCACCAACAAGAAGCATAAAATATCACTCCATCTGTTCCCATTTAATTTAACTTAAAAAATCTATTTCATGTAATGCTGCTGCCCTCGTATTTAAAAGTGAACAATTAATCATAGAATCGTTTAGGTTGGAAAAGACCACTAAGAGCATCAAGTCAAACAGTTCACCCAGCACTTCAAAAYCCACCACTAAAYCATGTCCTTAAGTGCCTCATCTCCATATCTCTTTAATACCTTCAGRGATGGAGACTTAATCACTTCTCAAGCCTGTTCCAATGCTTGACCACCTTTTYTGAAGAAATTTTTCYTAATTTTAAGGAAGGGTTTGGTTYMGTTTCTGGGTTGTTTGTTTGTGGTTTTTGTGAAAATGCCATCAGCTGTTGGCTGATAACAACAGTAGTGGCTGTCTTGTTGTGATTACAGCAGCTTAATGGAATAAAAATGTRATGCATTGGTTATGCTGGGAATTAAAATAGAGTGGTTTTCATCYGTGTAGAAATGGCTTTATCCTACTGTTTTTGTTTGATTCCTTTGGAAATTTTGTATTTATTCAAACAATATGTTCTTCTCCACAGAATTTATTTTTTCTTTGACTGCATCTGATGAATTCCTTATCAACAGAATAATGAATCTGCCAGAGATTGAAGTTGCTGGAACTGATTACACTGAGGAACAGTTCCTGCAAAGTCTGAAACGCTTCCGCAAGTTAAATACTGATGATACAACAGTTCTCAACTATTTTGATGAACTTGAAATACATCCTCAGTTTATTGGTATGGAACAATCAAATTAGTAGATATAACACGAATAAAAAATCTTTGTTCCTACAAATTTAACAATTGCAAAAATCAAATAGTCAGTGTCCACTTATAAATAATATTTTTATTAACATTGCAGAGTACATAYACARCAAGCATTTAATTATATACCTGCAAAAAATTCTTCTACAGTTAGCCTGTTTCTAAAATTTGGGGTGTTAGTTGTTCATTTTTGTAAGGTTAATTAGTAAAATAATTTTATTACTTAGGTTACAGATCTCTGCACTGGCATCCTTTCAGATAGGAGTAARAGTACATTTTCATGGACATAAACATTACGGTTCCTCATATTTTTTCTTTAGACTTATCCTAAGATGTTTTGTTGTCCACAAAAATCAGATTCATTACCTGATGGGCAACAAACTAATAATTACACCCTGAAGAGAGTTATTGATTGTTTATTTCAGAGTTGTGCTGACCTGTGTGCTTGGTGGTACTCCACAAATCAAACATCCTACTATCAAAATTTTTCACTATTTATACATTTTATCAAACAAAGGGATTAGTTTTTATATGCTAAATATTACATAGTTCTCTTATTAATWAGAATTCAATCTTCTATTGCTTAATTATTCTCTTGCTTCCCATGTTCAGTGTTTCTCTTCTTTTGGGTCAGTGGTCCTTGAGTCTGTGGTYGTGATTTCCTCACTGCTGGCATTAACTTTTACCCAGCTGGAGCTGATTTCAGCACAATTTCTGACTTGATTTTATTATTCTTCCTTATCTTGGGTGTTCAGCCAAAWGTCCTTATGGCCTGTAAATTCTGCACTCTTTGTGWCCRYTATCAGTGGCACATCCTTCTTTCTGATCTTTGCTAATGGCCCATTGGTCTGAGATAATTGAGTMTTTTCCAGGCCTAAACCTAWCAAGGTAATTCTACCAACAAGTAATTTGTTTTTCTAACACTTGGACATCATTTAGAGCTTGCTGTCTGTTTCATGAGTTAAATCTGCCTTCTTGTTGATCAAGCTTGAAAGTAAACAAAGATGAAACAACAAAGAACATAATTTCTTAAGAAAATTTTTAGATTTTCCACATTTTGCAACACTGTGACAATATGTGGGTAATCTGTAAATTAAGAAGCATTTAAGAAAATTATTAGAAATCAAAAGTGGGAAGCTGGGACTGAATCTGTTTTGCACTATACCTGTGTGTGAGAAAATTTGTCTTCATACTATCTAGAAAATTTTGATCACTGGGAAGTCTTGAGAAGATAACTATAATCTGATTATTCAATGCCAGTGAGATCAGAGTGACAGCATTATAAAGAAAAGGCGGGTTTTAGGGGGGAGAAGAGAGGAAAGAAAGAGGAAGGGTGAGACCTCTAAAATCAAACTGCTGATATTTGGAATGTCTATTTGAGATTAATTATGAGAAGTTAATTGTTCAACCCCCTTAGCCATAACTGATTTTCCAAGYTTTTTATTTCTTGTAAGTAATGGAGATTATTTTGAAAATAATATGTGTTGTTAGGAAGTGTAGTAGTGGGAAAAAATAGTGAATTAGTATAATTATTTTAGAATTAAGGAAATTCTGCTATGGGAAGTAAATGTATGAAATGGTAAATATTAATGTTTGAAGCMGTAAATTGGTCATATTCTTAGCTTATACACTTCTAGATATGCAAGTAGAGGCACTGTCAAGGAATTATGCCTAAGATTATTCTTAAACTGTGGCCCATTCCAAATACAGAAACTCATTTGCCTACTGATTTTCATTATTGCAGTATCACAGCTGTGATGTTCCAGATGATTTTCACATTGTGTTGCATTGATAATCATGTTCAAATGAGCATCGTCTTTAGGTCTTGATTGTCTCAGAGCTCTTTATCCATGCTCACATKCCTGGTTGTCACCCACAGAAGTATGCAGGTGTGTTGCTTCTGTTGTAGAATGGTAGGAACAGATCACAAAGATAATCCCTGGAGATCCTTCAGCTCAGCCAATACCCCTCCATTTTAGTCGATGTTCCASCTGGATTTTCAGATGTATAGAATTAAGAAGTAGATGTAATCAGAGACCCAACCATTTTTTCAGTTATATTCTGAAGAAGGGGTTAAAATTATGCTTGATGTGTTACATGTTTTTTCAAATAATGAAAGTTTTCTTACACCTTAAATTAAAAAAATTGTAACATATGGTTTTATGTATCGTTTTTATGATTATCATTTTTCTGAGTCTGAAATATGATTAGTACAAAGGAGTGGGCTTCAAGATCCTGGAAACTCAACTTTGCTTTGATGACTCACTGTATGAGGACTGTGAGTTGGTTATCTTGTGTCTTGTTTCTATCGTTTACAAATTGGGAATGGTGACAGCCATGTTAGATCTTATACAAAAAAGCATGTTAAAGTTACAACAACCATTTCCTTTGAAGACCTTAATTTATGAACTCCTTCTCCAGTCATTTTTCCTCTCAGCTAGCATCAGTGCTAACTTCATCTTTCATTTTAAAAGGCATTARGTTTTGAGGCTAAATGTAGTTAGTTATGATTGTTCTAAAGTGTACATTGTACTCTTCTGTGGCCATCTAAGAAAAAAATGCAGTCTTTGAGAYCTCAAATTCAACATTGGTACCATCCTTAGCAATATTTTGAATTGCCATAAAAGTGATTTTCATTGTGATTTGTATATCCAGGTGCAGCTAAAATGATGGGCTGCTTGCTAAAGCAAATGTATTGCTTTAATTCAGAATACTTCAGGACTGTAATTCCTGATTTTTTKAAAGAACAAGATATAAAACAAATTTTATCATGTAGAATTATATTAGTTCCCTCCTCAATTCATGATCAGAGTTTCAACTTGAGGTCCAAATCATGAACATTTTAAGTTTTGGAAAAATGGTGTTAGTATTTGAGAGTCTGATTCTGACTGAATCCATGATTAGAAAGAACTGGGAAAAATACTTTGSCAATGACTTTCAAAATAACTTCCTAAAGAACTATGAAGCAGGGGCTACTGCATCCTCGTCTAAATTCTGTATTCTAATTCTTCTTTTTCCTTTCATCTGCATGCTCTCCTTACCCATTTCTGTGCTTTTACACCCTCCATTTCATGCCCCTGAACAAGACTTTTACCTCACTACTCTCTACCACAAACACCCACTTTTCATCTTTTCCATGTACATTCCTGTACTGTTACTGCCTCCCCACGCTGAATGCATACAGAAACTAGAGAGCCCTGGAGAAAGTCTTCATTCTTCTGTATTTTTTCTTTTTTTTTTCTTTCTTGTCAAGTTTAATGCGCAAGTAGCTTCCAGCAATTAAAAGGGGAGAAGGAATAAAATGAAAGAGAAGTTCTTGTTCAGTCTTTATGTTCCTACATGAAGCTACAAATTTGTTTTGTAAATATAACACACCAAGAGATCCACTAGAGAAAGGTCTGTGTATTTGTAAATCTGTATGAGTGAAAACATTGGAGTTTGTGCCACATCCTAACAACCTATTATGTAGCATTCCAGAGGAGAGGACAAAACTGATGGTTTTGTGCATCTGGATAAGTTGACATAAGATTGCTGTCAGGAACATCTCTGAGAGTTGGTAGTTGATCTCTTTTTTGGGTTTCAAAAYGTGGGTAAGCTGCAATTGTTAAACAATAGTTGTAAAATTTATTTTCAATAGTTGTAAAATTTATTTTAGTGTGTTTCTTCCTTGTATCATCTCAAAAGGCAAACTATGTTAGCTGAAAAAGGTAAAGAAAATCAGATATAGAAAACTTCATTCTAYATAATAAAAATTGTCATTCATAAGCAATTTAAAACAACATCTTTTACTTGAAAATTCAAACATGAACACAATATATTTTTAGGTCTTGTATAATAATTGACGATAGTTGACAAAAGCCTTCAAACGGTTCTCTTTTGTATTGTTTAAAAGATATAGCTGTATATGAAGATTTTGAGAACAGACTTGCTATATCAAAGATCATCAAAGAAGTTGGAGAACCTCGGAATTAYGGTTTGACAGATGAAGAAAAGGAGGCTTTGGAACGCCAAGCAGCTGAGGAACGCATTGTCAAAGAAGCTCAAGAAAAAGCTGAACAAGAGCTTAAAGAAGCTAAGGAAAGGGAAGAAAGAATGGCAAGATGGGAAGAGTGGGTAGGTTAATACATATATTTTAGAAAACATTATTATTTATGTGTCTTAGATGGCTTCCAGTAATGTGTTCTTTAAATAGACTGGGAAGTGTAGTGTGAATTCTCTTGTTCCTTATATCCTACTTTAGGTCTGGGTTAGGCTATCTTCACAGTGCATTTTTTATTACTTTTTTATTACTGACATAGCTTTTTTTTTTTTTTTTTCAAGCAGAAGACGGCATACGAGATGTGAAAGTGACTGGAGTCAGATTTTTTTTTTTTTTTTGCATTTTAAAGACATGTATTTTCATCATGTCTTTAAAATACTTTTATGGTAATCTTGTTGCTGCTGAGCTGTAACTCTTCTATTTTAGCATTTATAAATATCTACCACAATGAATTGAGATTTTCCTTACCAAGTCTAATAGAGCTTTTGCATTTTGCTCAGTATACTTCTAAGCATCTGACTAAGTCTTAATTATCAAACTAGATTTTTAASTCAACACWGACCCAGTATTCCAGCCTACATTGYAGAAAGKTTTCTGAGCCTGCAAGCAGTGTTTGAGAGCTGAGTACTCGGTTCAGTAAGGACTACCTGATGCAGTCTGAAGGATGGTATTTGTTCGCTAATAATCTAATAAGTACTTAGTATTTAGGCTACCTGACCCCAGAAGACTTGCACGTGATGCCTTTTCCTTATTTACTTTGCCACACTCAAGGACATTTTAGTTAAATGACCTGAAATGCATACTGTAAGAATGTTCTGTTCACACCCAAAGTCAGGCTATTGTCTTCTTTTAGAGCTATTTAAACCATTCCACCGAGAAGTCCTTTTCTTGTATTTGAACCCCCATACACATTTATGGGGTAATAATATGCTGAAATTACTGACTTTTAAAGAAGCATTTACATTCCTCTCATGTTGGCTTGTAAATAAGGGTTTTTAAATCTCTGCTTATTTACAGCTTCAGTCAACATTAAACAGCATTTTGTACYCTGTAAAATTTGTAARGATAGCTAACAYWTTTTAGCTAGATTTAATCCAAGCCGTCTACCTTTAAAAGTGCAAACTGTTCATTAATCAAAGCTGAACTAGGTGTTTAAATAAAACGTGTTTKTAAGGTGATCCTTTAAAATAGGCAGATGATCAAGAAATCTACGCAACTGTTCATTTGCCCTTGACACTGTAGATGAGCTGCTATCTCTGAGTAGTGGCCAAAGACCACTTTCGAGATTATTCAATAGCACTCCTGGATTGAGTGAATAAGATAAAAATTGGTTTATCTGTTTTATCTGAACGTTGCTTTTGTGTTATGCCTTGAGTATAGAAAAGCAGTCTTCAGAGTATCTGTTTGCTGTATCTATATATCACTCGGGCTACTGATGAATAAAATGAGTGAAGAGAGGACAATGAAAATGAGTAGGAGTAATCTTCTGGCTAAAGCTGCTGCAAGTATGCATGCTACTAAGCGCTACTGAATGGAAGGAAGAAAAGTTTGCAGCAGTTTTATTTCCTCATCCCTCTYACTTTTTTGAGTGTAAAAATTGTATTTGATTTAACCTCAATTCAAAGATAAAATTAGCTGGTGGAAACAGATGTAATTCACTGTGGTTTTAGTCTATTTGACAGTCAATCCCCTCAAAAMCATAAATGAAATAAGAATAAAACAAATCAAGGAAACAAAAGAGAAACAAATCCAGTGGAATTAACAAATAGAAAATTTAGAAAGCCAGATCTCTCTACTGAGTGAAAATACTCTTCTTCCCCTCCAGTTCAAAGCAGCCTCAAGAAACCACCTGTGTTTGCAATAGCAGTAATTTTTGAAGTGCTACAGTGTATTTCAACCATTTTCAAATACCTTATAGAAACAGGACCTCTGGAAGAATTGAGAATAAACTTCCTTTTAGGTGTTAAAGAAGAAAAATAAAATCATTTTAGGAAGGAGATTATGTCAGYCCTTATTATGTTCAATTCTTTGTCCTCAGTGTGCTRTCTGTTCTAAATTTAACAAGCAGCTAATAATTTTTCTTGTCARTTAGTTTTTTAAAGTTCTGTCCACAGCTTCTAACACTCCAAGCCAGCACTRTTATTTAGCCAAATGSTATTTGATAGATGTTATAAATATAATTATTTATTATTTTATCCTTTTTTCTTTATTACTTGTAGAATAAGCAGCAGGAGGAAGTGAAAAAACAAGAACAAGAGTTATTGGAGGCCCAGTCTATTCCACTACGAAACTATTTAATGAAGAATGTCATGCCAACACTTATGCAAGGGATAAATGAATGTTGTAGGATCAGGCCAGATGATCCAGTCAATTTTCTGGTAAGGTGATTATGTTTTGTTTCTTAAATATATTTGAATATTCATATAAACCCAAAGAATCTCTATAATGACAGGAACTTAAATTTCCTCCCTACTATTAGGATAGCAACTAATTAATGATTAGAACCWGCAATTCTGGTGAACAGCAGTTACAGTGAAAACTAACACCCAGAACTACTCTTTATGGGATCAGTTGATATTGTGTATCAAGGGAAGTATCCAATGTCATTAAACAGTAATAGGACAAAAATCACCACCAGAATCTGTTTCTCCCTGGATGTGCACTCTTCACATCTTGTGTACCCTGACAATTCTGCTGTGCTCTAGAGGACTACAAGTTTAAGAACTTTTTAACATTAGGCTTTCATTTCCATTAGATTGATTTGTGCCAATGAACCTATTATAATATCTGATAGCTGGAGTTAGGTGCCTCAAAGAGGATCCACAAACAAAKTAATCCCTGGGCAATTACACTCTTACAATCTAGACTCCCCATCCCTCACATGACATCCCTCATGGGATAGGGAGCTCTATGAGGGTCTGAGATCTGGTTGCCCTTTATTGGTTTGCTGTCTGTTACCAAGGGTTTGCTAAAGGGTCACTTCYACACCCTCTTAGGTCGATTTCAGTGGGCTTTTGGTTAGTTCTGGTTGTTACAATAATATGGTTGTTATGGTTCATATACCATGATCTATGGGCTGTCCACTCCAGCTATTAATTTTTAAGTAATGTTTAAGCTGCAGCTTTGTCTATTCTATTATTAATGTTCAGATTGTTAGTGCCAGGTTTCACTGTAATCCATCTTTGACTTAAAAACATAACCAGATGGTTCAGATAAAGTTCAACCTGTGGCCTCAAAATTCTAGCCACTTATGTCTACTTTCAAATGATTTAAAATTTTTAACTCTTCAGAAAGCAGGATATCACTCTCCCTCCTTCCCCACCAGGCACAACTGAACACATTGATAAATGCAAGCTCTTTGGCAATTCCCTTCACAATACACACATAAATAAAGGAGAAAATCCTGTAGGACATTCATAGACTGATTCCAGTTGCAAATGACCTCAGGACGTTATCCAGATCAACTTTTGGCTGGGTCAGCATTGCATTCAGTCAGGAATCCAGGTGCTGTAACATTATTGCTGTGCTGCTGTTCTGCCTGCACGTTCTAACCAAGCTGTTTACAAACTGAAACAGAGCATTTTATTAATCAAGCAAAAGCTTGACATGAAAGCAATGGTTTAACCTTTTTGCCTACTGATGAGTGACAACTACCTGTAGCTGTAGTATGAGATCTTCCCTAATAACTGCATAGCTTTTAAAGATCAGTATCATTGGGTCCAGAAACCAGGTTCTAGGGTACTCCCTAGATGTTTCCACAGTGACAAAAACTGTTTTAAATGGTTCACTTCCTTGTCTTGCCCATGATAGAAACAGGGTGACCGCTATGAAGAGGAAGAGTGAAGTTGATGGTATTTYGGATACTATCTGGGGGAAAGAGATTTCTCTGACATAGAGAGTTTTCTGCCATAAGTTATATTTTAAGGCAGTTTAATGCGTTCTGCAGTTTTGTTTAAAGCAATGTTATCCACTATATCTTTCTTATTTTGCATGAATTTTGAAGTTAGAGATGTGAAAATAATTGTAATTTTGAAACTTTTCTGTTTATAGGCAGAATATCTCTTCAAGAAYAGTCCTGATATCGACTGGAATAAACGTTAAATCCTAGCAGCAATAGGAGTGGTGAAGCAACAAGGGAGAAAATTCCTAATGCATTTTAGATAAAAATACWTAGTTTCTGATGATATTTTTGTTTAGGCTTACTATGTAATCTTCTTTYTTATTTCTCATACTTTATTACTATTTTGTGCTGTGTTTTTAATACTCTTCTACAACATTTGCATTTGCCACATGTATTGATTGATACATTTACATGTCCGTATATTATTTTCCTAATAATTTAGTTTTGCTAATTTTCCATAGTGAATGTAGGCAGCTAGCCTGAGAAAAACTTTTATCAAAAAAAAAAAAAAAGTGTTTCTAATGAAAAAGGAATTAAATAGAAGCAACAAGCTCTCTTATTTCTCCTCCCAGCTAACAAGAGGCAAAAATTCACACAATACAGTCTTCTTGTGCTTCACTGAAGACTGACTAGTAAACAGTTTCTGAGTACAGGTACACCATAAAACCTGTGTTTTACTYTGGTATCAAACACATGGCTGTAGAACTCATTTAATAATCTTCAGCATCCAACACTAGATACATATTTTTAGAGATTTTTGAAGAATTTAGACTTTCCAGCTCATGGCTGCCCTTCTTAATTTTGCTGGCTTCATCCAGCTATCACAGGAATCGTATCAACACTGTCTGAGCTGAAACTGATTTGTGTACTTGGTGTAAAACAAATATGGGATTTTGTCAAAACAGAAGGCAAGGACCCTTSRTGCAAAAGGAGGGGGGRAAAAAGAGGAAAAGCTSAAAGAATAGTGGTACAGAAACATTGTACAGGTGGTTTGTTTGTAACTTTGAGTATCAGAATTTTAGATGTGTTAATGCCTGATTTTTTATTCAGATATATTAGTGTTTTTATAGAGTATCTTATTTCATCTGTTTTCATAGTCACACAGACAAGTCGGGAATAGAGTTCAGMACCATCATCTCCTACTCTAAAGAAACACAYATTTTTGTGATCTRTATGTCCTAWATGCTGTCAGCCYAAGTYATCATTTATCCTGTGASACAGTTGRAGATTAAATAATCGGTAGCTTTAGACAATTTTTCAAGTTGAAAGTGCTATTTTTCAGAATAAAGATGAAACCTGGACTTAAAAAGAGAGGACAAACCAGATTTTCTCTAGTTACTGTAATGCATTTACTTTTCTAAGAATAAAGTTTTTCTAAGAATAAAGTTTTTCTAAGAATAAAGTTTGAGCTGATCTATAGAGAGTGGCACTTTTTTTTTTTTTTAATATTCTGAAAGTTTATGCAGACTGGTCCAGAGAGATGTTTCAACAACAACTCTTAGAAAATGAGCCGTTTGCTTTGCGCAGGGCAAGAACGCAGAGTGAGCCCGACGCGTGCAGCCAAAGCCACGCACGGGGCTGCCTATGAACGATTTGTTTCCGCGCCCGAGGAGGGCCGAGCCCCGACCGCGGGAACGGCTCCCGGGGACTCCGGGGTGCCGAGCCCCGCCCCGCCCGCGAGCCGAGCCCATCCCGCGAGCCGAGCCCCGCCCATCGCGCCGGGCCCCACCCGGGCCCGCGCACGCGCCGCCCCGCGGCCGTTGGCGCTTTGTTTTGAAACCCCGGCCGGCGCCGCCGCAGCCGCCGCCGCGACTCCGTTCCCCAGCGTGCCCCGCGGCCCCGCCTCCGCCTGCGCAAGCGCGGCTGGGCGAGCGTGCGCGCCGTGCGGGGGTGTCCGCCGCGCTGCGTCAGGTTCCCCCCGCCCCGGGACGTTGCTGTGGTAGCGTCCGGGCGCCATGTTAGAAGGCCGGAGGGGAAGAGGCGAGTGAAGCGGCGGCGGCGGCCGGGCCCGGCACAGCCGCTCCYTCCGCTCCCGGGGCCTGGCCCCGGCCCGTGCCATGCTCGCGGCTCCCGCCGCTCCGCGGGACGAGTGACCGGTCCGCAGGCGGCAGCTGTGGGGGAGGAGGAAGAAGAGGAAGAAGGGGACGACGCGGCGGCGGTGGTGGTGGCGGCGGCGGCGGCGGAGGAGGAGGAGGAGGGGCCGGAGAGACGATGCCGTTGTAAGTCCGGGAGCTCGCGGGGCGCGCTCGGGGCTCGCGTCGTGCTGGCCCCGGCTCGGTGCTCCCTGCATGCCCGGGCCCTTCCTGCCGGGGCTCGGGCCCTTCCCCCTCGCGGTCCCCTCGGCCCGGGCGCTTCCGCTGCCGCAGTATGCGGCCCTGGTGCCGCTGCCCGCGCCGCCAGGAGCTCCACGCTGTCTCTCGCCCCCCACCGCCGTGAGMCCCGGAGGTGATGGTGATGTGGCTTTTGCGTTGTTGTCGCCGCCTTYGCGATCTTGCGGCGGCAACGTGCGGGACGGGGCGGACGCGTGCGGCGGCTTCCGCTCCCCGCTGCTGGGTCAGGGCTCACGAAGGGGCGAGATCCGCGTGTTTGGCCCTTCCTCGCCCTGGCCGCTAAGGKTGAAGCGCTTTTTCCCCCCAAGAACCCCGTTGAAGTCTCTCCCCCTGTGACCACGCGGGCAGTTTTTCCCGTTCCGGGGCCAGGAGACCCTGGGCCGCTGGTTCCAGTGGGCGCCCCGAGCCCAGCGCGCTGCCCTTGGCACCCCCCGCTGCCGGTGGCTCCGGGCAGCGCCCCCGGCCGGCGGAGCGAGCTGCGGGCCCGAGGCCCCCCCGCCCGCCGGGAACGCGGGGCGCTTGTGCGTTGGACGTGCTGTGCCGTGACCCTGCCTGCAGTCAGGAATAAAGAAGTGTGACCTTATTCTTCCCAGTTTATTCGCTGATTTCTTTCACCCCACGCCTGGCTTTTTTTTTTTTCGCTACCCCTTTTTTTTTCCCCTCATCGCTGACCTTTTTACGAATTCTGACTGAGACGACAAAACTCCTCTGTTCTGAAGTTCATAATAGTAGTATTTTATTACGTATACAAATCGAGGGAAACAGTGATGTGTAGGTGATCAAGTGTCTTTTCTGAATAAGGCATGTTTATATATTTTGTTCGGTTGGTCTGTTTGTTTTGGTTTTTGTTTGTGTGTTTTTGTTTCTTTTTTTCATTGAAGGAGAAATAGAAAGAGTTTGTGATTATACACTCTTTTTCTCACTGTTATAATTTGGAATTATTCACTGTGGTTTTAAATATGTCAACTTTTAACTGGAGAATAGCCAAGTTTGTTGTGGTTGTCATTTCAGTCTAAAGTACTGCAAAGTTAGTCATGGGATAGGTAACATGATTGAAACTTATCTGAAAGGGTTTATGGTAGGGAAAGGACCAGTRGGTGAATGCGGGAAGGAAAATGGTCATGCCAAGTAGGTTCTAATGCTTGTGTAACGAAGCGCCAATGTCCTTATAGATAAGTTTTGCACATGTTAGTCATGGCAATGAAAAGTTACCAGAAGTGAGCTTTGAAGTTGGCTAGGCTTTTCAGCCTCAGGAATAAACATGGGAGGGTGTTTATTCTGTTTGCTTTCATTCTTAGCTTATTGTATTGTGACTACATAAATTCCAAAGGCTTAGTAACAACATTTAAAAATTTGTGCTACTTTTATGAGTTGTAATAATAGCAGTCTTCAGCTTTGCAAAGCTTGGAATTATTTGATCATTTCTCTTGATGTAGATGTCTATGATACTTTAACTGAAAAAACACTTAAATAACAGTACATAGTTAAAATGGCACCAAGATATTGCTATTTTCAGTATAAACATTACTTGGGTACTTAACTAGTACAGGAAATTTATTGTAGTTAGCAAAAAGGAAGCTTTCTCAGTTTATGCGTTTGTTCTGTCATTTGTATGTTTGACTTTGTTTACTTGGTATCATCCATTCGAGACTTTAAAGTGAGTATTATAATGCCAGTAAGTAGAAATGCTGGTAATGCTAATTCTTGAGTTCGTGAAGGGATACCTCTGACTTTAGAGGAGAGAAAGAGGCAGCTTGGGAAGATTCTTCCTCTCTAATGCTTTCCAGTTGATTCTGTCTTCTGTATGATAATCTTTTTGAGTGAAAGTGGAACAACCCTGTGTTACTGCTTTCCCATACAACTGGAGATTGTCATTATTCTTGACCTGGAGTTCTGGGTCCTCCAGAGCTGTACACCAGTGTTCATATTTGCGCTTATTGACAGTAGGGTACTAAAGTATAAAACCAAGCAAATTTTTTTCTGTGCATGGTACATCAGTAGTAAGACTGCTGATGCTGATATCTGGCATTTACAGAAGACTTTAGTATTTTTTTAAGTATTAAAATTTATCCTAGTAACTTAAATGACTTTTTGTTAAAATTCTCATGTGGGGAGCGCTACCTGCTGTATAAGGATGAAGTCTTTAACAAAAAATCTGATTAGAATCAAAGATGACTACTTCCCCTGACATAAAGATGTATTTTAGAGTATGGTTAGGTACAGAATGTTCCTGTGCATTATCTGAAACATAAGATGCCCGGCAAGAATGAAACTCACTAAGCTGTTCATGTTTTTTGGTTTGATCTGGGGCTTATACAGAAAGGCTACTGACTCAGTGGAGTTATGTTTATGGAAGTGATGATTTAGTCTTTTCATGTAACTTGGGGCTTTCTAGTCCTCCAAATAGAGAAAGCATGAATCTGTTTCTTGGAAAGCTGCTGAATGTCTGTCTGTCTGCTGAATTAATGGCAAAACACATTTGAAATGACTTGTTTTGTTCTGTAACCAGGAGTGGAAGAGTGCATTGGGTCATATACATGAACATTTAAAAGTGCCATAAGATCTTTAAATTTTAAGTATTGTTAGTATTGGTAACATCTATATTAGAGTTYTGGAGTGTCATTAAGAATTATTCTTTCCAGAGGACAGTCAAGCTGATTCTCCCTTCTGAAGTAAGACTCTTTTATTTTCTCTTTCACTGAACTTTGCTGTAGACATAGGCAAAGTCAGTGTTTTTTTCACTTTTCATTAGAGACTGTCAGCTTACAGACCAGAAGGACAGCACTCTATTTAAAATGGCTTGTGCTGATTGGGAATGGATAAGTAGTGTATCTCTGAACAGAGGGAGTTGAGAATTTTATAGGTTGTTAGGAAAGGAATTAAATTATTCTTAAYTTTGCAAAGCAATGGACTGACTTTAGAAGAATAGATGTCATAACATAAAGTGATAGCTTTCTTAATTGAGAAGCAATTAAAAAATTGTGCTGAGGATTAATTTGTTAGATGGCAAGGATATGTGGTTTTGCAATAGCTTTCAGTCTTCCAGTATCACTCTAAAATAGGACTGAGTTTATACCTGTTAATATACCTGTTAAAGGTACTGCACAGAACTAGCAAACTCWGTTATTTTGGGCTGCACAGATTTCACCACTGAGACAAATTAATTTCTTAACAGTGAAACACTTCGTGGTATTCCTAGTTCTTAGTTTATGGTCCCTGTTATCTTTTGACTCAGCCTTACTGAAGTTCTTAAATTGCTCTTGAGTTTTTTGTCTCCCGCATAGCAAGAAAAATAATTTTTGGTTCAACTGCTGCCTGTGCAGTTCATTAGCACTATCTTTTCTTTAAACTTGAGAAACTTTTCTTTAAACTTGAGAATCCTTTAATTGTGTTAGTAAGATTATTGTGGATGGGTTTTTGTTTGCACATGCTGCCTTCCTTCCGTATTCTTCTGTGTGAAGAGCCAGAGAGCTCAGGAGAGTGTCCAAGGTTAGCAGAATATG
Source organism: Alauda arvensis (assembly GCA_902810485.1). Taxonomy (NCBI): domain Eukaryota; kingdom Metazoa; phylum Chordata; class Aves; order Passeriformes; family Alaudidae; genus Alauda; species Alauda arvensis. The sequence continues at coordinate 1,510,105 of CADDXX010000059.1, forward strand.
TATGAATGACCTTTTTGCCATAGGTGAGCCTCTTTAAAACCCTGTTGCCTGCTGTTGCTCTAATACTGGTGTTCAAATCAGTTTTGTGTATCTTGGAACACCTCATACTGACAGTTGAAGACTTAATTAATGGCCTGAATGGTCCAGTGGTACTCTGCTAGATATTGAAACTTGTTCAGGAGGGACAGCTGTATTGTCTTAACCATTTAAAACAWATGTTCCCCAGTAACTGATTGGCACAGACATATTGATGTTTCCTGCCTAGATTTTTGAAACTTTATGTGGAGTGATGGTTTTGGTGTTAAACTGGAATCTTCAGTCCAAGCTGCCAGTCACTCATTGCTGAAGGAAACGTAAAAAGAAGCAAAACCCCTCAATGCAGTTTCTCTGAATCAGGACCCAGTGGAGCTTGAGCTCCATGAATTTAGCTCCAGCTGGTTAACCAKATGGTGTAAGGACCAGTATTGTTTCAGGAATCTGACTTGGGTGTCTTACATCAGCAAATAAGAAGGAATAAATTTTGCTGAGGTAATCAGTAGAGGCAAATAGAGAAGTGAGGATAGTCACTGAGAGTGCTAAAGTTGTGTATTTTGTCTTAGTAGCTGTATGAGTTTAAAGCTTTACATGGATTTAAATTGTTATGATTTGTTCAGTATTATGCTATGTATTTTTAATATTTCAGTTGTTTRTATTGTCTTTTATTTTTTGAAGTTTCCCAAATTTCAGGAGCATGATGTTTAGGTAGTGCTGATGGCAACTGTATTTTGTTTGTGATAAGAAATGTAAAATCTTAACACAAATAGCACTAAAAATAGTACTGTTAGAATGGATATGAAATTCTGGGAGAGAAGAGGAACAAGTGTTTAGAAAGACAGGTTTTCATGTGGGGGTAGGAGTTGGTTTAAATTCAAAGCACATCCGAAAAATAAGTTCATGATAGGATTGTTGATTTTTCTGAGGATGGAGAAAGGTTCTAGTGTTGTAAAAGCAAACARTAGTACAGAACTTGGAATCAGTATCTGGGTCTTAGTTATATATGGGACAGTGTTTCATAGGTATAGCTATATTTGCTCTATGTTCAGTTTGAATGGATGTGTTCAGGCTATCACCTGATCTTCAGAAGATGCATTGTAATCCCTCCTCTATCTTACAGCAACATTTAGTCATTTCCATATAAAGGAGTTTAGAGGTGTATGCTCTGGAAATTGTAAAGCTTCTTAAARGCTTTTTTTGGGTTTTTTTTTCCTTCCACTTCTGTACTCAGTTTCAAATRGGTTTTAGCAGTGACCATATAGCCAAATTCTGTTCTTTTCCGTTTGGGAGTTACTGGTAACAGTATAAAAAGATACTGCCTACCAAAACTTCAGGTTCTGAGGGAAAAGTTGTTTGGCTGCACTGCCTTCAGYTTAGCACAGGCTAGAGCTTTATGTCTGTGTTTTTATATGGGGAAAAAKGATATGTGCATTTCTTACTGATAAAATTAATATTTGAATATGAAATACTGAATCATAACACTCTAGATTACATTCACTGTAGCAGTTACCCAATTTGCACATGGTAAATTRTCAGTATATGTTCTTCAAAAGTTCAGGTTAAACCAGAGCCGCAACAATATGCAAAAAAAGCTAAAATGCTAAATTTAACTCTGCATCATTTTCTGTAACTTTATTTTATATYTGTGCAATTGACAGCTCATGGTCAYSTCAGTGATAATCTTCGTGTTTATATGTGGTTGACAAGAAACAAGAGCAAAAGCCTCAAACTGTATCTTAATTTTCTTTGTGATCTTAAAAAGAAAAGCTTAGGGTATTTTTTTTTTCTAATTTGGGTCTTTTTTTCTGTTTTATTAACACCCCCCACCAAAACAACAGCAAAAAAAAAAAAAAACACAAACAAACAAAAAAACCCAAACAAAAAACCCAACAAGCTTTAAATATGATTTTAGTTGTGTCACACCCAGATATGATCTGCCAAATCTGTCCCTGCTGTTGTCAAGAGTGAGTAGCTGAGATGGAACTTCCAGTTGCTGTTTCATACTCTGCTTTTTGTTAATGTTTAACTTTGGTRAGTACCAGATGTGACATACCATCAAGGTGCTGACTCCCCAGTGAGGACAGTCGAATCCTTTGGGTAGAAGGTTAGCACTGATATTTCCCTGGCTTTTCACCTYTCTCTTTGAATAAATTTGGTAGTTGAAGCTCCTCTGTGGACATGAAACAAGTAAAAGGTAGAGTGTCCATGTGCCCATATGGGACTAAGAGGGAAGATATTGGAGTGTGAGTATGATCTTCATGATTTTAGGAAAAAAAGTAGAAATCTAGGACCTTTTATCATTAGCGTTTTCTGGCTAAATGCTGAGTGTAAATATAGCATTAGAGTTGGGCTGATGAACAGCTGAAGTTTATTTCKCAGARATAATTTACCTTTACTTCAAAAGGCAGGTAGYAAATGCTTTATCTGGTCTTTCTTGATTTTATGGGAGGTAAGGAGAGGATATACCTTTACTTGTTTGTTTGTATTAACTTTCATGCTGCCTTTTAAATGGATAGATGAACAGAATAAGTTTATTTATGCTGTCCTTCATTAAGTTTAACAAACCTTCTTGCCATACCATTTTTTTCTTTAGTTTTCCAAAGGAAGTTTTTCATGTTCTTTGTTGTGCTACAGACAAGAGTTGTAACTAACCTTTGACTAGAGTTAGCTTAGCAGGTGTAAACGGCAGAGCTTCAATTCAGATGTTTTTRTCTGGAAATAACCTATATTCTCTTCAGTGTTAGTATATGTTAACTGTCTTCTGCAGCTGTAAAATCTTGAAGGCAGCTGTGCTGAAAATTGTTACACACTAACTCAGTGAAAGGGTACTTAGTAATCGGTGCTCAGGAAGAGGTGAAACAATTGTGTTGGGGGAGGTCCTGTGCTGTTGATAGCGTCTTTATTTCATTATTGTAAAAGTAAATGTAAGAACTGTAGCTGGCTTTATGTAACGATTCCCAAAGATGTATATCTGGTGATCGATTTAATTGGTTGTTTGAAGGTGTTGTTTTAGAGAGCAGTTCCAAAGCTTGTTTGTGCCCTGTGACCGTGCTCAGGTGGTCCTGCAGGGGTTGGAGGAGCACTGGTTGAAGTCATTGCAGTGTGGTGGTTTGAAGGCAGAGCAGCACATTGCACTGCCAGGGCTGTGTGTGAACCAGCCTAGGGAGGAGATCTCAYGTTTGGCTGGGGCTTATGCACTAATTTTATAGACAACATAAGGATTATGTTTAAGTTGTTAGTTCTTGAATTTGTGAATCATGGTCTTTACAAGTAGGGGGAATACAGAGGCCTCTGTCAGCATTGCTGACTTCAGGAATTAGCAGAATCTGATTCTGAGTGACATGGAGTCTTTTTTGAAATCTAGTAATAGTGTCTGCCAGGCTGTGTTTTGCCAGCCCTTATAATGAAGTCTAATATCTCTTGAATTGGATTCAGTTTCTTGCTATGAATGGGTGAAAATTACAGTCAGACCATCAGGAAATTGTTACACAAAGCTAAAATACTGATTGTTTTGTATTACTGCATTAAAAAAACTTGCAAAAATAAACTGAAAAATCTTAAAAAGCATATTTTTTTTCAAATTAACAATTGGCACAAGGGGAGAAAATATAGTTAAAATAACTTGCTTTGTGGTATAAGTTAAAATAAAGGATGTTTATATACTGACACTTTTTGTTTTCTGGCTTCTATTTTTAGGGGCAGTTAAGTGGCTGAAGCTACTACTTGTGTTGACATTCCTAAAGTTTTTTWTTAAGAGATAAAAACAAGTTTTAGGGACTTCCTTTGTCCTTAATTTAAATTACTGTTCTATGTAATTCATCTGAACARCTTTTTTTAAAAAAYTGTTTTTGTTGACATCTAAAGCCATAAGCTCTATGATTTATTCAACTGCTACCAGATTCTTCATTAGTTGATTAAAACCTCATGGCTAAAGAAAACAGTATAAAATAATTTTCCCAGACRCTGCTGAAGTCTCCTCAGTTACTTGAAGGWTTCTTTTTTTTAATGTACACTTTCTAATATATTTTTCCTGATGTGCCTTTTTTTTTCTGGTGATGACCAAAGGGACAGATGTGCTCAAGTTGCATTGTGACTWAATTCTTGATCGCAAACAAACTGTAGTACTTAGAATTGTTATAAGATGGGTTCAACTTGTGGAGAACTACATCATGTTTTGTGGGTTCTTGTCAATTTTCAATTTAGGTGTTCTTGTTTTTTTTATAGTCTTTATGGAAATGAGGAATAAAATCTTGAGGAGAGGATGCCAAATAATGGAAGTAAAATTAAAGTAATGCTGTAGTTTTTCCACATGTAATAGGTAGCCTTATGAAAGTATTTCTTATTTTGTATGCTAGAATTAGTATATAATAGGTATAAACATCCAGGACTGACRCTACAGCAGGATACCAAGGAATTTTAAGGCTGCCAAGAGTGGGATTTCCACTTTTGCTATCAGCTTGACTTTTTGACATGAAGAGTTCTCTTTACTTTAGACTTTATGAAAGTGGAGGAGCCCAAACTGATATAGCTTTTGCCCTAGTAAAATGAAAAAAAATAATTTAAGTGGGAAAAAAGTTAGTGTATATTAAGAGTTGATAAAAGGTAATTCTGTTGGGTGTCCTTAATAGGATGGATTTAACACAGTGATTTGGGATGAGAATGCTACCACTGGGCTTAACTTTTTTTTAAATTAGTATGTATCTCTTGTCTGCTACTCTGATAAGAAAAAAGAAACAATTTTTTTTTGTTTCTGTCAGTAACTTTATCTAATTGCCTTTATTAGTCCCGTTACAACCCAGGGATCACAAACACAGCAACTGCAGAAGCATTATGGCATTACCTCACCTATCAGTTTAGCTGCCCCCAAGGAGTTTGACTGCATGCTTACCCAGAAATTAATCGAAACCCTAAAACCTTACGGTGTTTTTGAGGAGGAAGAAGAGCTGCAACGCAGGTGAGTGAATACTCTGTTTTGTGTCCTGTCATGAGGTTCATGTGTGACTACTGAAGGCCAAGTGTTTTTAGTGTTCTTTTGAATGCTTCTTAAAAGCCTAGTGGAATTGTAAGCTTAATTTTTCTCAATCAAGAGTATTACCTCAAAACACAGAGAGGAATTAAAATGGCATTTAAATTTCAGAGGCTGGTTTGTGTTTTTCCCCCTTCATCACTGTTTTACTGTAATGGACCTTATACTTTTTTTTTCACTTATTAAGCTTTCTAAGTTTTTTTTCCTTTCAGTAACACTTATCACTATTCTTTTAGATGCATGTGTTCTATGAATTAAATTTTTATTTTGAAAATGAGTTGAATTTATGTGTGTATGCCTTGCATGCTTTCATTTTTTTGGAGCTTAAATCTCTTGAATGTCTCTAAGGGGCAAAAAATAGTGGGAATGTTGTAGGAGTAATTTTCTCTCAGTATATATGTATCTGTAACAAGATCTCTAATTAGATCTGTAATATTACTTTAGTTGACTTACTGTGTAATGATAATCACAGTCTTTAAAAAATTCTATCAGTTTTGTCTAAGCTTGTAACCTGTCATTCTGCTGTTTTATTAATAGGATTCTAATTTTGGGAAAATTAAATAACTTGGTAAAGGAATGGATACGGGAAATCAGTGAAAGCAAGGTATGGATGTATTTTAGATRGAGTCACCCATATTGTGATTTTAAGAGYRCTGTAGGAAGATTATTCCRAAATACATTCCTGTACTAAATGGGATGAACCTTAGATTTGGRGATCAAAATAAATACARTCCTTGTTTAGTTTCTTTTGTTTAMAAGCAGCATTGCYCTTTCATAGTAGAACCTTGTCAAAGAAAGAAACTGATAGATGTAACTTGACTTTTTCCTCAAAATTCATGCACACAGTACTGTATTAATTACAGGTTTAGATTATTTGCCTTTGTGAAACAGTGCTAGATCTTAAAATGTACTTTCTGCATCGTTGTGATCTGTGATCTTTGTCTTTAATGTTGGTTCTGTAATGATACTTTTGTAGACTGAGAGTGTTTTTGCCAGGTTATAGTAATCCCTGCTCCCACACATTGTCTTTGAATGGTTATAGACTTGTATGAGTATATATTTTTTTTTTTAGAGGAAACCCCTTATTTTTTAAGCTATTGTACTTTGTGTGCATTTGGGATTGTGTGTTTTCTGTACATTTTCCTTATGCAATGAGAATTTATGTATGAACAAGATTATGGGCAAGGACAGCCCTGCTATGTATGTCTTGATCCTTGAAAGCAAAATAGTGAGAATATTGTCACTTTTGTAAGATTGAAAGCTCCTCAAGTTAAACTCACGTGCATTGCAAAATAGAAGTTTTGATTTATTTTGTCTTTTGCTATGTGAGCAAACATTCATGTGGGGTTTCAGATTGTAGCATTGCATCCCTCTTTGCCCAAAGTACTGTGGATTCAACACTTTTTATCAAGACTAGGARCATTAGTAGATGTACCTAAACAATGAAAACATAAAATACCTTTCCCAAACCCAAATTTTTATTTAAAGGCTGTGGTACAAGTGTCTCTGAAAACTAATGTAATAAACACTGATACAGTAGACTGTGTTTTGTGTTGCTCTAAACTGGAATTCATCATCTATTTCTGTGTSAATAGAAAATGCCTGAGTGGTAAGCAAAATGTATTTGATCTCTGTAACATAAACTGTTGCACCTGAAGTATCGAATTGATGCAACAGTTACCAGGTTTGAGGRGGTAACATGTTGAATGTAGTTGAAATCTTGCAGGTGATCCAAGTGGCAAATGTATTCCAGTCTTTTGTGTAAATACTGAGATTATTTCAGTAGTTCAGAGCATAATTTTCATAGAATGCTTTTCCTGTTGTTTGAAAATAAATGGTTTGTGTTGTTATAAGTTGTTAAGGTAAAATAACCAATTTTTTTTTTGCTCCATTTAGAATCTTCCGCAATCTGTAATAGAAAACGTTGGAGGAAAAATTTTTACATTTGGATCATATAGATTAGGGGTTCATACAAAAGGTAACACTTCCTTTTGTGATAAAAATCCGAGTGTTAAGCTAATGATTGATCTTGTTGTGTTTTGAGGTTGTGTTAGGTTTCTTAATTTTTTTTTCTTTCACAAAAGATATGTATTTTTATATTATGTTTTCATCATGGATTGAGAAACAGACAAAAAAGATGAAAGTTATTTAAAGAAAGAGGAAGTGGATACTTAAATTTTCATGTTTTGTTCTTTGAAAATTGCAAGTGTTCCACAATTGAAGCAAGAGTGTATGTATGTGTTCTGTATGTTTAATGGCCATGAATTTTTTTTCATTTGCTTTGACTTAGTATTTCAAAACAAACACCTTTCAACATTATAAGAAACTAAATTTTCCTACTCTCATTATGCATAGAAATATGTCTATTGCTGGTATTTCATGCATGGGAAGTMTTGAGTAATTTACTTCTGCTAATTAACAATTTCAGGTGCTGATATTGATGCCCTGTGTGTTGCACCAAGACATGTTGAAAGAAGTGATTTTTTCACATCGTTTTATGAAAAGTTAAAACAACAAGAAGAAGTGAAAGACCTGAGGGTATGTGAAACACCTGATACAGCTTGCTGACCTGAGGATTAGGAAAATYCAGTAGTGAAAGATGATGCAATAAATAAGCAAATATAACTTTACTGTTAAGACTTGCAAAGGACATTTTGTTAACCTGTTGCAGAGCCTGTCATAAGAGTTGAAATTAATAGAGGTTATTGCAGTTTTTCTCTGCTATCACTTAATAGATACACTCAAAATTTGGAAGGCAGAATGATCTCCTAGCACGTGTGGCAAAATTAATATGGCAACATTTCTGCTTACTCACTAGAAGCAGGCAGATGCAAATGTGAATGTTTAATTGACGGGGTTCGTGACCAAACTTGTTTGGTTTTCATGGTGGTTTTATATTGGTTTTTTATAACTACATGCTTATATGAACAGTAATGGTGGTTGATATTAACTAARTGTTTTATATTGACTGTCATCTGTGCATTTGAAAAGGGAAGCTATATTTTTAGTTTTATATTTTCTATTTAGTAATCTTCTTGCTAAATGGTTGTGTATGATTTTTAGTTTCTAAAGATGCATATTTCCTTTGTAGTAGTGGAAGCCCCTACTAATGCAGGATTTTGTTTCTGTTATGCCTCACTGCCACACCTCCCTGAGTCAACTGGTGGGAGCTTTAATATTGATATTGGCACCAGTTTGGTTTTTTTTTTTTTTTGGATGAAGATAGTTTCTGGCAAGTCTTTGTTTGGTTTAGTCCTGCTTTCATAAAATAAATTGAACTGTTTCTGCAGCATTCTTCCAATCTGTGCACGCTGTAGTTGGTAACTACCAGTGAAGTGATAACACTATATGCACTGAAACAACTGTTTTCAGTGCTTTATTATCTGAATACATTTAGTAATCTTTAAATTCACATGTTGTATTTGAGAGGATTCAGATTTCTATTCAACTTAGCTGTAAACTCTAACTCCAGGAAATGTAGTTGATTTAGCAGCCAGGTATGTGTGGTATTCAGTGTAGCTCTGCAGTGATGCAAGTAACCTTTTATTTCAGGGTGTCACAATACTTCTAAATCATTCCAGCTAGTATTAGGAGTTTGTACATCCCCATCTTTAGGGGCATGTAAACTTTCTCAGTGGTTGCTGTAGTGAGTGAGTATGAGACACTTGTGAATTTGATTTTTGCTTAGGAGTGATCCATCCTGCCATCCAGCAGGTGTTAAGGTAACTTTAACTGAGATTTGAGCACGCAGAGTGCTCTTGGTAAGAACTGAAACACTCTTAGAGCAGTTTATCCTCCAACAGTTCAGAGTATTTCTTACTGGAGGTGGGCAGCATTTTTTGCTTTTACTAAAGCAATGTGCTGCAGACTGCATTTAGTTCAGATGCTCAGTTCAGGAAAATGATCTTCATAGGTGATTCCAGAGTAGATGTGAAATTCCATTGATTTGTCGTGATACTGTTCATCAAAACACTCTATTATTTGACCACATTTTAAAAACATGCTTGACCTCTGGAGACTGGTGACTTGCAATTGCTTTAGGTGATGTCAAGATCTTCTTGACATCATACAGAATCTTCTCATTTCTTATACCAACTGTAGAAGCAGCAATAATAGGCCTTTTAGAGCAAGAATCCCCATAGCTTGCACTTGGAATCCTTAGAGATATTTGTGAGGAGTAAAAGATGCTTGATCATGTCTTGTGTGTAGGGAGAAAGAGGTTTGGACTTTGAGGTAACACCCTCAGAGCTGGTTGGTACAAGTTGATATTATAATTAACATCTAGACAGCTTCAGCAYATAGTAGGTCAGTGCTCCCTCATAAATTCTCAGTCATGGAGAAAGACACTGTTGACAAAAATCAAACTGAAAACAGAAAAGCATTGATATAAATAGCATTTAATTGTCTAGACCTGGTAGCTATTGTTTATAAATGTTCTTTATATTGAAAATAAAATGTAACTTTTTTCCCCCCAGGCTGTTGAAGAAGCTTTTGTCCCAGTTATTAAACTTTGTTTTGATGGAATAGAGGTAAAGATCCTATTTTAATTTGTTTCAGTAGAACATAGGTAAAATGAAGTTTTTAAGTTATTAATAAGTCATTATTTGTTAATAGGAATGCTATTAAAGTGACTCTCTGAAGTTCATACCTAAGATTTTGTCAGCAGTTCTCRGCTGTGTAATTTAAAGTGGAGATTTAAGACTGAAACCAGTTTCTTGATGGACTTACAGCTGTGTGCAGAATATCTCTGTTTTTTTTTTTTTTTGGCTCTGCTACCTGCTTGTGTTCATTAGTTTACTACCTCTTGAGTACCAGTATAGGCATTATTTAGGCTTAACATTTAATAGAAATTATATTTGTAAATAATGTGGCTTCAGAATGTTTTTTTGACTGCTAATGATTAACTGTCCAAACAGGAATGATTCCCTTCATTATCCTATGCTATAGAAAGTTGTGATCTTTAACTAGTTCTCAGAACTCTGCTGCTAAAGGCAAGCTGGGTATTCCTTTTGTCCTGATCTCTTAACMTATCTGTAAACATGGGACCAGAGCAATGGTTTGGTGGCTGTAGCCTAATGGATCAACTGTCTTACAGCACTGAACTTGCATAATTCAGTTTTTGCTAAGGAAGCAGGTGATTTCAAAAGATACTGTTTTTTCTTTTTAGACTGTTACATAGTAAAACTGTCATCTTTTGGTGACAAGACAAAAACATATGAACTATTGACACACGCAGTTAATGAGACTTATAGTTGGATTATGCCAACCAGTAACTGGTGGGTACAAGAAGGTTAGTTTACAGAGGGGAAGGAGTTCCCATGCTAAAGGGAACTTCCCCATTCTGGCCAGTGATGTGGTGTAGTATTCTGCACAATACTGGCAATTTCTCCTCTCCCAGTCTGTACATTTTATCTGTTAGCCATTTTATACTGTCCATATGCAGTTGGGTATTAAGGAATGTTTTCTGGAGAATCTGTTTGCTCTTTACATAGCTTAGGTATTCATTAGATGTTGAAACTTGCCATAGCTATCCTGGTCAGTTTGGTTTTTGTATGTTGGTTTGTTTGTTTTTTTTTTTTCTTTAATCATTCGAGCTGGAGTTGTTTCTCCTTTTTAAAAAATGAAATTTGAAATACAAGACCACATAGGGAAAAAAAGGACTGTTTGCTCCAGAAAAAGTAACATCTTGTTCCAATATTGTAATTTATGATGGGCTTAGGTTTATTACTGTGACTTAACTCATGTTGCTAACAGTGCATGAGAGTCCTTTTTCTGATATCATAAGCACACTCTTTGTATATACCAGTGTTGTTGTTTCTGATAGTTTGTTTTTGTGCCCAGCTGTGTCAGTATCAAAAGATTTAAATTTAGTTTTCCTTTTGCTAACCCAGGCAGAACATGCCAGAAAGTAGAACTGAGGAAAAGCACTTTAGTTTTGTGGTGATCCTGTTATTGAAACTTWAAAAATTTTGGACAGTAAGTTTTTACATGCCCATTTTATGTTCTTGTTTAAAATAAACAACTTTCTTCATTTTTTTGTTCTTCCTGTAGAGTACTTTGTATTTGATTACCTCTCCCCCAGTTACATAAGACAGACTGTTAATTTCTTTATTTGAAAATAAATGTCAATCTAAAGCTTTGAATCTTTAGAGGTGCTACACCTTCCAGAGATCAGAGCAGAATTTCAAGCTGAAGTTAATTTTGAACTTGTTTTACACTGAGAAGTAGCACTTTTGACTCAAGTAGGAACTTCTGTGTGTAATACAGACTGTTGATAAGATCAGCTATTAAGGACTTTGAAATACAGAACGTGCTGAATACTTTAAAAATACTTTCTGTGGTGAAGGGCTTCATAGTTTAAAATGGATGGATGCAAAGTTTTAAGTACTTATAAAAAGTCTTTAAGGTGTCTTCAGCTTCACTTTATCTGAAATAATTTTAATGTAACTAAACCAGTTTTGTTCTAGTACTTGGTATTTCATTGTCTTGTAGGTCAAGTGATAAGCACTTTGGTTAAAAGCCTCATTTGATGAAGTGCCTTTGTTGMCTTGCAGACAGTCTGCTGATACACACTTGATATTCTCATCAACTGACTGATGGAAAGGCAAACTGACTTCTGCACTCTGCAGTGTCCTTGTGTGTGGGGCAGTGTAAAACTAACTCAGTTCTGAATAGTATTTTAGATGTTCTTGGCCTAGAAAAGCTGTTATRTTTAAGTATTGCAGAAGTAATAGCAAAGAAATTGGACGTAGTTTCAAAATGTACACGCTTGCTCAGCAGCTTGCTGAACTTTCTGAACATATTCTGTAATCAGGTATGGAGTCTATTCATAGATACTGGTCTTACATAGAGTCAGCTAGCTACATGTGTGCTTTACAGGTGATGGAGAAAGGCATCCTGCTCTTTCTGTAATTCCATGGTAATTTTCATGCATTCATAGAATATGCTGGGTTGGAAGGGACCCATCAGCATCATCAAAGTCCAACTCCTGGCCCTGTGTAGGACATCCTAAGAGTCACACCGTGAGCCTGAGGGCGTTTTCCAAATGCTTCTTGAACTCTGTCGGGCTTGGAGCTGTGATCACTGACCTGGGGAGCCTGTTCCAGTGCCCAGCCACCATCTGGATGAAAAAGCTTTCCCCGATACATAATCCAAGCCTTCCCTGGCTCAGCTTTATGCTGCTTCCTTGAGTCCTGTCACTGGTTATGGGAATGAAGAGATCTGTACCTGCCCCTTTGTCGTCCTCAACATCCTCATGAGGAGATGCAATGAGGACTCCCCTCAGTCTTCTCTAGAATTCTTCTCTAGAATATTTGAGAATATTTAGGTTAAAACCAAGATTTATGTTTCCATGGCATGTTTTGATGTTGGTAGGATTTTGTATTCTGGACCTAAAAGTGATGCTTGTTCCCAAATGATTTCATTTACATTGGCAGTCAGCATAGTTTTTTGTGTGTGTTCTGCTTATAAATTAATCTAAATGTGTATTTTGTCCTCTTGGGAAAGGAGCTGTAAGATAGATGAAGCATCTGAAAGTGTTTCTCTAAGTGTCTGTGGAGAATAGTAATACCTGTTTTTAAAGGGATTGTTTGTACTAGCAAGACTAGTATTAGTAAACTTGGTGAAAATGACTTACAGAAGCCTATAGAAGAAAGAGCAGTTTTCTAATGTCTTACCTCTTTTTTTTTTGTTCTTAAGATTGATATTTTGTTTGCAAGATTAGCACTGCAAACTATTCCTGAGGACTTAGATCTACGAGACGACAGCCTACTTAAAAATTTAGACATTAGATGCATACGAAGTCTTAATGGTATGTATATCCTGCTTTGTGTATCAAGTTGTCTAATCTTTAAATAACTAACCTGYGTTCTYTGATACAGTAGTTGTGGATTTGACTGAAAATACAGCAATTTATTATCTGGAAATAAAGTTATTGCCAGTTTTGTTTATCTTTCTGGAGAGAAGAAAGATATACAGTGGGCCAGGTTGTTTGTGACTATTTTCTCTTGTTTGGTTGGGATATGGTTCTGGAAATTAATGGGACTTACAAGACTTGTGTGTGGAGCATTACCTATTTCTATAAATAAAGATGTGTTTGTTTTTTAATTTGTGTTTACATAAACATACAWGAAATTGCTCCAGTGAGCTATTGGGGATATCAAAATTGTGTCAGTTTGAGGTCAGTTCTTTAGTGGCTTACTAGATTATCTTCTCTGTAATACCTTTGCTTAAAAAAGGGTTATTTATGTACAAGATGGTAGGGGCTTCAGCCTGGCTGCAGCTTGATGGGGAAGGGGAGCGTTGTTTGCATGAGGAGCACCTGTTGTTACCASCTAAAAACTTGATAATTTGAGATCATCACAGCCACTTAAACTGTTTTCTGAAATTCCCATTTGTGCAATCTCTAGAGTTTGTAGTTKCCTCTTACTTTAAAAGTAGTCTTGGATAAAACTTCTTTTGTAAACAATTCTCTGCAACTACATAATAACAATGAAGTACTACTTACTCTTTATTAATCAAGCAGTTAATATTGCCATCTATAATGTTACTGTCTGAAAATATGCCTTTGAAGTAGCAGTACAGCTAGTATGTTTAAAAACTATTCTTTTTAGCCTGTTCTTAAAAATTCAAAGCTTTGACCTATGGTTGACAGGTTTTTTTTGTACGTTCACAAAGACATGCACTTTTTTTAGTTTGCCTGCACATTCCGTGATATAGTGCGTGTATTCATATAACAGCAGAACTTGTTTTTCTTCAACAGCTTATATAGTTCATTAATAGCAAAAAAAAAAAAAATCAAGTAGCAGTCTAAAACTGAAGTCATGTGCTCATGAATTGGCTACCTGAGTGTTGCCATAAAACACTAAAAATGAAAAAAGGCACATGAAAATATGTTAAGCTTTCTAATCTAAAACAAAATTGATCAGAGTAGGAAATGAGTTTCCAGCACACATGTAAAAAGTTTGGTAGTGTTGACGGTGGGGGAGGATAAGCAATCAAAAAATATTGGAAGCAGCAACTGTAATTAATTTTCTTTTGCAGGTTGCCGAGTAACCGATGAAATTCTGCATCTAGTACCAAACATTGACAACTTCAGGTTAACACTGAGAGCTATCAAATTGTGGGCAAAACGTAAGCAGTTTTCTTCCAAAATTTGTGAAGTTTTCACTACCACTTCTGGTTACTGACATCTCTCCCCTTTTGTCTCTTTCCTTCTCGATCCACAGGCCACAACATCTATTCCAATATACTAGGTTTCCTTGGCGGTGTTTCCTGGGCCATGCTAGTAGCAAGAACTTGCCAGCTTTATCCAAATGCAATAGCATCAACTCTTGTACATAAATTTTTCTTGGTATTTTCTAAATGGTATGTTTTTTTTTTTTTGGGTTTTTTTTGGTTTTGGTTTTTTTTTTGTTTGTTTTTAATTTAGATTAAACTAAAATAAAATTGTTTGTAGACACTAAATTTTAGTCCTGTTTTTATGGTACCATTTTCAGCTATTACCAGATTAAGATAAATTAGAAACATYGTTCTTGCCACCAGAAATTGTCAGCTTAGTTTTTCAGTAAGTCATCCAACATGTCTTGTTTTTAAAGTATCCAAAYCAAAACCCCAGTTCCTAATTAMAAYTTTATCAAGTATTTTTTGTAATTCAACAAAACTCTTCAKTTAAAATACTTATATAGTACAAAATAWTAGCATATGCCCCAAAATTTAAAGTCTTTTAACATTCAGATATTGTGATAATGGATAAAGGAGGTGTGCCAGTATCTGGTTTAGGCACATAGCTTAAATACAATTTAAGACAACTAATGGCAAAAATGTGGGTTTTAATCTTGTCAGTGTGGAGTGGTAGGTGTTTGAGAATTACGTGCCATTTCATACTCATGAGCTAGTTAGCTCATAAAGATGGTTTGAATAACTGATGGAACATTCCAAGTAAGTTTAGAATAAATGGGCCAAAAGTGAACTTTGCAGATTACAGATGTATACTGTTTTTCTTGAAAGTCCATATTTGAATACTTACATTCTTCATGAGACACTGACAGACTGCAGGAGTCATTTACCAAGGTGTTGCTTTACTTCAAGTATAGTGTCTTCTTAATGTGAAGATAATTTTTGCACACTTTCACTGCCTTGCATTCATAGGCTTTATAGCCTCCTTGAGGTAYGTAGTGCTTAGTAATATTTTGCCACACCAAGGTAATAGAGGGGAATTGGTTTCAATCTCTGTTTAATTTGTTTCTTGAACTTCTCTCCAGCTTGTACATGCATAGCATAGGAGCATAATGTACAAATKCCAAGAGATTAACTGACTTCTGCTCTTTATAGGAAGGTAACTTTTTTYCAGGGGGTAAGATGACTTGAAGAACAAGTGTTACTTTTTAGGGTTTCATTCAACAAGGATCCAGTCTCTCGATTATAATTTTCTTTTAATACATATAGTTTGTAACCATGCTCTATGCTGTAATTATGCTGGCTGTTTGTTTTGTAGTTTGTCCATGAAACAGCTAGCTTGAAGATGGACCCAATGTCAATCTTCACAGAGGAATATWTTTTTGATTGGTATATTTCAGGAAGAATTTAAAGGAGTTTAAATTAGTTATCTAAACCAGTGGTTATAAGCCTTCAAGAACTACAGAAAATTACTTGTTCTGATGCCCTGGAGAAGCTAATTGTAGTTCAGCAATACAGCTTACTTTAACAACCCTAGTTAGACCAGCCTAGTCTTAAAGAAATGGTGCTTTGTTTTGAGAGCAGATTTAAGAAGGATCACATTCAAAAGTATTGTTTGTGTAACATATATGGTTATATCCAATAGTCTTATTCAGTGCTACAATCTTTTTAAACAGGGAATGGCCAAATCCAGTGCTATTGAAACAGCCAGAAGAATGCAATCTTAATTTGCCTGTATGGGACCCAAGGGTTAGTGTGTTATTTTTTCCCCTCTAAGTCACACTGTACAATAAATACCATTGCTTAAAAGATTCTAGGTGAACTTTGTTTTGGGTTTATTGGACTTAATGTTGTGGTGTTATATCTTCATAAATAACTTCTCCTGAGTATAGAACGAAGTTACCCTAATTTTCTGAACTGACCTCTTGAAGCACACTTGATAAACAATGTACTTTTTCTCCCAGTTTTTGAAATAAGTGATCTTAATACAAGTTCAGCATAGTGGTATGTCTTAAAGTGATGCATTTTTGGAAAATTGTTAATCTTAAAGTAGTTTGGTTATTATTTAAAGCCTGTTACTTTTGCAAACATCTTGAATTCACTTCAGTGCAAGTTACAGCTGGATAGGCTTGGTTCCATATAGTCGTAGTAAAGTGTCTTTTCATCTTGCACCAAAGAAGATCATAACTTGAAGTTTTGTGTATTGTTTATAATACTTCATCTCCATTWTTGTAACACTTACATTAAGGGCATTGGACATGATTGTCCTTCAGGCTGTCAGTGAAACAGCTTGCAGCAGATGCATAGCTCCCATTGTGAGCTTTCAATAGGACATAATAAGAGTGTGCTCAGTGCTGTTTTGTCAATCACAGAACAGTTGATATTCAACTAATCTTCATTTTGAAAATAGTGTAAGCATCAGAGGTTGAGTTGTATTTCCTTTTGTACTTAAAATCTGTTTTTTTGATTGACAAGAGTTCACATCTAAATATGTGAAACAGTTAAAAACATGCTCATTCCTGGGTTAGGGAGGTTTGAGGTCAGTGTGTGATGGGAGCTGTTGCAGTAGCTAATCAAAGTGGGCTAAAATAATGGCAGGGGTTTATCTTATTTATCTTCTACAAGATTGTTACCCTAATAATAATGTACTTGGCGTGTGTATGTTGTGTCCTTTCTTTTTGTTACCCTGTCTGCTGTTAAATAAAAGTACGTTAATGCAAGTGATGCTTCTGCCAGGTTGCATAGAGCCTATTTTCTTAAAATGGCTCTCAGTTTTCAGTAGCGTTACAGAAATAAAGAACAAAATACCTTTCGCAAGGTCTGAAGACAGTCATTCTGCAGAAGGTGCTSATATGACGAGGTGTGCTTGGTTTCATGTGATCACAAACTAATTTCTATTAAATAGGGAAATTATTCTGTTTGGTTGTTGTTTCTGGATGTAGAAATGCCTACATCTTGATCTTGATGTGCTGAGAGGTTACAGCCCTCCCACATCACTGTTGTTCAGAAAGATGTCCTTTGTGAAAGCATTATTCTTGTTTTCTAAACTTTCTCTGTACTCATGGTCTACAAACTAAGGTCTCTTAGAACTTAAGACTTGGTTGTAGTAAAGGGAGAAATCCAAATTTGTTAACTGATGTGTATGCTTGAAGAAAACTGATTGGCTGTTGTTATATGTAGGTAAACCCCAGTGATAGGTACCATCTTATGCCTATAATTACACCAGCATACCCACAGCAGAACTCCACGTACAATGTGTCCGTTTCCACACGGATGGTCATGGTTGAGGAATTTAAACAAGGTAAGTATTATCTTATGCTCTCTATATAGATTTTTTCAGACAGTTTTAAAATTGTTTCACTGTGGGTATGCTTTGAARGGGGGAGGTGGGTGGATGTTAAAAAGCTCATTGACGCGAGACTTTTGAGGGAGGTAGAGCTTGGCCTGTTACTCTTAATGTTGCTTAACACTGCAAACTTTGTARATCCTTCTACAGGTCTGTCCTTTASTCTTAGAAACTGAGCATTRATGAAAGAGAATGCCTTGTGCACTGAAAATTAGAACTATTGGTATAATGACTTTATATTAGTGGCTTAGATTGTGTCATGTTACATGAGGGATTAGTAATAGTAGTTCCACTTGATACAAGGCAGTATACTTCCTTGAAGATGAGTCCTCTGGATTTCTCCAAGTAATGTACTTGAGTAATTATAGCAGAGARGAGAAGATGTTATCAAAGCAAGAAGTAGATTTGATGCTGGGAGCAACTACGAGTAGCTTTCTCAGAGCAGTACCTCATTRTCTGACTGTTTCTTTGCCTTGTAAAATGYCTTGCACAAGAGGTGACTCAAATACTGTAAGGAAAAAGATCTGTTGTCKTTAAACTGAATAGTGTAGCATATGCAAAAAACTAAATGCAGCTGTGTTGCACTGCAGAGCAAAAATATGTGAAATAATCAGTCTGATCAATTAATACACATTTCTACACAGAAAATGAGTTTTTTTAGTAATATGATTTGTTTATCTAATGACCAATGAAAGTATGACTAAATTACAAATCTTGTTGATAAATTGCTGTGAATTTGAAGGGAGGAAATAATTCGTAGTAGTTTTTGCTAAGTTAATAAACTGTCTTTACTCAAGATACTAAACTGTATTTTTTAAAAAAGGTTTAAATTTTTCTTTTTTTATAATTTAGGTCTTGCTATCACAGATGAAATTTTGCTGAGTAAGGCAGAGTGGTCCAAACTTTTTGAAGCTCCAAACTTCTTTCAGAAGTACAAGTATGTATTTTATGGCATGGCAGAATATTTTAAGTTTATCAGTTGAACTACCTCATAATGCTCTGTAGCACAGGATCATAAATATACATACATTAGAKGTCCAGAAAGTGTTTTGTTAGGATTTTCCTGTTGCGTGGCAGAGAGAATGAACTACTGTCTTTTCTCTTGGAAAATACATAATCTCCTCAGTTCTTTTTTGTGTCTTAAACCTGTRTTTCAGAAACCAGTTAGTCCCTGACCAGATATTTAGAATGTCACCAGTTAACTCTAGAATTGGTATGCTACCGGTAACACTGAAGAAGTTTCATCTGGTTTGACTAATAGAAATGTTCTTTAGTCCTGTCAGTAAGCATTCTAAAAATGGGTCTTCCCAAGGAAAAACAAGTTAAGAGAGCTTATTCTGAGGGTCAGTACTTAAGATAAATAAGTACTTGAAACTGTGTGTTTTCTTCTGTCAATACAGTCAATAGTTTACTCTGATAATAAAAGATATTTTTGCAATTGTGTTGACTAACTACCAGTTGTACTAGTTATTGCTAGATCTTTATTCATTAAAGCTTAAGGCTCTTGGATCTTCATTAASTCACACCTAGCTTTTCTAATTTTGTAATGTCTCTGAGGGAAATACTGAAATCCACACGACACTTCTAGGGTTTCTAGTAATATGCTTGTGGGGCAGAAGCTTGTTAAATGTATACGGACTTGCTGAAAGTTGTATTTTTATAATAAATATGGATTATTAAAATGCGGACTACATCTTCTTTGCCCTCAGTTGAAATTGGAGACCCATTTTTCTTGAATCAAGATCAAATATATTTTACACTTGTTTGTGTTGGGTGGTTGGTTGGTTTTGTACTAATCCAAACAAGATTGAAATATACAGTTCCCCCATTAAAAGAGACTGATGACCTTCATAATGTGTCTGTGTTTTGTTTCTATACCTTTTGCATGATAAAAGCTTTAAAACATTTGGATGGCTTTTATATTGTTCCTTGGAACTTAAATTYGAAAACATATAAAAGAACACTGTTGAATTATATGATTTTTTGAAGTAAAAAATGGGCTGCAGACAAATCAGTTTCTGCTCAAGATGTTGCTAATAAGTTCCCTAGTACATCTTTGTTTCTTTCAAAAGTAGAAAAAATAGGAAGCATTTAATGTAATTTGAAATAATCTCCATTTTAATGCAGTTTTTTTTTGTGTACCAGCTTAAGCCATTTTACCAGGTGTAGCAATAAAAGCTTCTCTTGCCCAACATTATATATCCAGGTTTTCTGTTTTCCACAAGATGTCTTTCCTTCAATTTTATTTTTTAAGTGTGGAATGGTATTATGGAGCCTGTTCTAAGTTAAATTACCCAGGATTTTCTCCCTTTTCCTTTAGTAGGTTGCAATTTTAGTAGCCTTTACAATGTAAGTAATTATTTGCAGTCATCTGTATGCAGTAAATGTGGCTGTCTTGGTCAGATCTCCATCTGAAAGATATTTTGAAATTTTTTTCCTCTCTTCACACTCTTCTGTTTAAATTGTAGGTGCCTTGGCATGTTCTTCTGAAATTCATAGTGTCTAATGCTTTGCCAGATAAGAGAAGATCTGATCCTTGCTCTGAGACAAACATTTCTTTTAATCTCTGAAAGCATAGCTCCAGTAATCTATCACTCTGAATGGCAATTAGTTGCTGAATATCTGTTGTTCATAAGCATTTTTGACTTGCTGTCTGTGTTTAAAATAAACCTTGATATGTGACTAAGGAAATCTAGAGGCTACTGCATACCTGCATAGTAGGAGCAGATTAGAAATTAGGAAATCTGCTTTTAGTTATGTCTTTTTTTCTTACTTTTWAAATGTCAGCAATTRCTTGGGGTTATGGAGTTGCAACATGTATTGTCTGCCCTTTGTGTAGATTTAAATTTTTAGAAGGGGAAAGCAACAACAAAGAACATGTAGATATGGTGTTTTACAGGGAAGTGACAAGAATTTCAAATGGATATGAGTTTGAAGTGTTGCATGAGAAATGAAATCGTTACGCATTAWGACCAAGAGAGCAGTGTTTTGAGAGAAATAGCACTCATTTAATGAGCTCTAGCATATTCTATGTTGTTAAMATAGATAATTCTGCTAAATAAGTAGAACATAAATACACCTTTAAAAAGGTGGTTTAAAGTCTTTGCTGTATAGGATTTTAAAGTACTGAATATAAAAGTATAATTCCCAGACAGGTAATAAAGAAAAATTGAAATTAGCATGTTCAGGGGTCCTCAACTGGTTTTTTTTGGTTTTTTTGTCTTTTCCCCCACAGAAAGTAATATGACTCAATTTTTTTTTTTTTTTAGAAATACCTGTGTTAATTATATATTATAATTCCATACGTTTTACTTTAGGTTATTTTTATGAAAACAATGCTGAAAGGAAGGCAGTGGRAAAACATCCAAGCCCCCAAACAAACAAAACTCCAAAATGATATACTTCACAATAATACCCAGAATCTAAAAGTCACCATTGAGAGGCAGAAGCTTAAGCTAAGACCGTTTCTTCTTTATAATGAAGTGATAGATCTGAATTACACATGTGCTTTGTGATAAAATTATGAATGAGGCACTGATTAAAAAATCTKGTTTTAGCAAAATTTAGCAGTCAGACTTGGACTCTTAAAACTAAGGGTATCTTAATTTTTAACATAAATTATCTAAATTTGTTGAAAATGGTAGGAAATTTCTAGAGAATAATTCCCTCTCAGCCCTAACAGCTGGTAGGTGAGTTAGGAGAAATTGGATCCTTTTTCTCAGCAACCACTACCTGAGCAAAAATAGTTATKCATCAAAATAAGTATTCTTTTCCTAAATAAGGCTTAGGGTCTTTTTCTAGGTGCTTACCAGCTAGTTGAAGCTTTTAGGGATAGCTGAATTACTTTTTTTTTTTTTTATTTAAATAGTTCTTCAGAAGTTTGTTTCAAAGGGATGCTTTTAATAAGTAACTGGAAAATCAATTTCTTCAAATATTTGCAGGTTTGAAATTTGTCTCTCRGTTCAGACATGGTTAAAAATATTAAAAAGCCTAAACATTGTCATGCCTACTGAATTGAACATTCTGCCTGTGTGCAGTATGTGTGATGTAGGAATCTTACTGAACGTGTAGTACTCCTTAGAATAAAGGAATATTAGTAATTAACTTCTACAGAATTGGAGGACTCTTATTCTCTTTTTCTGTGACATTTTCCTGAAGCAGTTAATACTGCCAAAATGCAAAATGATTAGGTTATTGTATCTCTATACTGTTCAGAACACGGAAGAAGTTTCTCCAGATTTCTCCCTTACACTTCTCTTGTTTCATTGACATTCTCTGACTGAAATCAGAGGATTGTAGCAYATAGCAGGACTTTGGCTCTTGCCACCTAAAGATGAGTAGAGAAACATGTAGTTACTAACTTGATCTGTTGATTTGGATTTGCTGTTGTGATTTGAAGGCCTGTGGCACCACARTACTCTGTACCATAGTTTTCCAGTGTCATTGACCTTGCTTTCCTCTCCATGAGCTGTATGCTAGGGACTAGTATCTTGTGTTACTGCTGTTCTTAAAATCCTGCAGTGAAGCTACCTAAACATGCCCTATCTGTATAGAGTAGTGTGGCATTGTATGACTTATATGTTGAAGACTTCCCAGCCAAGCTTCTGAAAAACCTGCCTGTAAGCATGTGGGATTGCTTTAGCACCCTCATTAGGAACTCAAGTTATAKTTAATCTTTTCCCATTCTGCTGTCCTTGGGCTTCTTTGTTTAAAATATCGTTCTTGTTTTGTTTACTCTCTCTTTGAAATCTACATATAGTGGGTATACAGTGAATATCCTGGAAAATAATTGAGAGTTTAAGAGGAAACATTCCTTACGAATTTTCAGATAAGTGTCCAGAGAATTCCAAAATGYAGATAGAAATTTTTTAAACCCCATTCAATACTGTTGGATTTTGAACAAATGCGTATGTGCTAACCACTCCTCTCACTATTCAGAAATAATATTGCAACTAAGACAGCTGACATGTAAAGGTAGTTATGAACAACTTTTCTCTTGATTTGTAGTCAGTTAAATCCCTGATCTCATCAGGTATTGAAATATTTCAACTAGTGCTACATTCCTAAACTTTTATTAAGGTTATTGGTATTACAGTGGAATTGCAAACGGCCCTAAACTCCAAAATATTTTSAAGTCTGTTAGTCATGCACTTGGGACATAGCCCCTTTTTCTACTTAACAAAGCTTAATTTAATGTAAGGCATATATTTAAACTAATTTGTATTTTATAATGTAGAGTTTATTGCAAAGTGTTAATATTAAGGTTTGAATGTCTAGTTTTAGCAATACATATAGAATAGCATATTGTCTTTATCTCCAAAGGCATTATATTGTACTTCTAGCAAGCGCACCGACAGAAAAGCAGCGACTAGAATGGTGAGTAATCCTTGAGATTAAAAAAACCAAAACAACCCGCCCCACCAAAAAACAAAACCAGCACCTCCTTTTCCCCCCACCATCAACCTTGACACAAGGGAGTATCTAGTGTACCAGGTGTCGTCTTAATTAATGAAAGTGGAGCTTCAGTGTTTCAAAATTAATTGGATGAAGATTGTAGAGTTCTGAAAAAAAAGTAAAGTGAAAAACTGGGGAGTGAAGGGTGTTCCTTAACAACAGTCTCAGGTTTACTTTACAAATGCCTTGTGCACTTTTTAAATTAGCAGTGTGAGGAAGTATGTTTTCAGTCACTTGAAATGCTGTTCTCAAAACAAAAATTCCCTTTCCCAYGTTTCTGCCCTCTTTTACTAGTGAAATGTTAAGATTGGCAWGTATTGGGAATTTCTTCACCTCAAAAATTCATCATCTGAAGCYAGAAGAATGTTGGATAAATATGTGRTGGTTCTTTCTGACTGCCTTTTACTTGATGTGTAATGTTTTGTATTTAATTCCATTTGTGAAATCAGGCTGCAGAGAGAGCTGCAGGGCATTCTTAAGCTTCCCTTGTCAGCTTTTGTAACTCCTTGACTGAAATTATTGATCTGAATTAATCTGACCTGCACTAATTCATTAGTAGTCTCAAGTATTAGTATAAGGAGAATGTTGAGGATTTTATCCTGATACATGATGTTAGATACTTCTATTATTTCCTGTTAATGAGATCTTGCTAATAAATGGCATTTGTACAGGGTGGGCTTGGTGGAATCAAAAATCCGTATTCTAGTTGGAAACCTGGAGAAGAATGAATTCATTACACTGGCTCATGTGAATCCACAGTCATTCCCAGCACCCAAGGAGAATCCTGACAAGTAAGCAAACCCATTTTCTTCATTTAGTAGGGAGAAGCTAAATTGACTAAAATACAATTTCATTAATAAATAAATGGACATTGTTACGGAATCTTAAAAGGATTAATTTCTAATGACAGCACCTAAAGGCAAACAAATGATGCTCAGCTCTTCTTAAGTACTATTTGTGAAATTAGGTACTCCTTAATTCTGTATAAGAATGTCTCTAGATCACAAATAAGGGGAAGTGTATTTTTGTAAATAACTATATTAATTGCATAATTTCCTGCTAACCTGTGTAAGTTACTGCTACTTAGTCAATACTGTTTTAATTTTGAGGAAGCACTGAGAAACAGGGAGAACATCAGGCACTGTGGAATGGAGCTCTTGAGTAACTAAGTTCATTTGATGTTATAAAACGTAGCAGCTGGGATGAATATCAGTGAAATCATGACTGTGGTTMAAATTTGTTAGGTTGTGGAAACAGTGGAGATAATATCAAGTGCTTCAGATTGAGGATTTTAAATGTTTTTTTTGATTCCTTCCTCCCTCACGCAAAACAGGGATTGCAGGTGTGTGGGGGCTGGAAACTCTTTTAAGACYTTATTTCAAGGTAGCATTATAATTAATTTCTAAGGAGTCACATTTTTGTGTGAAGCGTGAGAATAGGGGAGAAATTTGGCTTTACTGGGAAATGTGAAAAGCCTTGTTAGCCTTGCACAAGGTCTTTTCCACACATTAACTGCTTCAAGTATGGTATATTAAAACTTTGTTTTAATAGAGGTTATATAGTTGTTACATGTGTGTTCTGAGTAAAATAGGACAAAAGCAGGCTCCTCCTCAGCACCATTTTAGTGGGTGGATATAGCTACACCTGCCTGCATAATCAGAGACTCCAATTATMTTATTTCAGAGGACTTGATGCGGGCAACACTTCCAACAAAGGTTATCTTCCCAGTGTTTACAAAGGACATTTTTTCACCAGCCCATGTAAGGGGGGCTGTCAGAGGGAGGGTTTTAACTGAAACCTGCAGTTTGTGGTCAGTTACAGCTAAGAGATTTGAGCATTGGAGACACATTAAGGTTGCAAAATGAAAGTTGCTTAATTGGGTAATAGATCTAATTACTTTCAGTGCCTTTATAGTTGCTATGGCTAGTTGAGAGCTGGTTAGTCTCATGCTAGTAGCTACATGAGATAATTTATATGGGAGCACAGTTTGAATGGAGTAATCTGCTGATGATCTTAGTTCATTTGCTGGAGGTAGATGTGTAGTTATTTAATGGCWTTTATATTGTGAATGAAAAAAGAATATTAGTCAGCTTTGATTTTTCCCTTTCTGTGTCCAGTTGCCTCTTGTTACWGGAGGTGAAAAGTATAACTGTTGTCTATTGCAGCAAATAATTTATTAAGCTGTTTAATTCTGTCAGTATTACATGACTGTTTTATATGAAATTTTCCAGGGAAGAGTACCGTACAATGTGGGTGATTGGGTTGGTGTTTAAGAAAACYGAAAACTCTGAAAATTTAAGTGTTGATCTTACCTACGACATTCAGTCTTTTACAGACACAGGTGAGTTTTGCTTTCTAGGTGTTCTGGTATTAATAAACTTGCTGAAGTTACTGACTTTGCTCAGAAGGTAGTTTTTATTCATAATGCTCATAATAATAGTAGAATTGTGTCTACACAGAGTTTCAGCTAAGGAGTTGGGGGTTTTATTTAATGAAACACATTTTCGATGAGTTTTAATGCTCCTAAACACTTCTTTCAGTTTGTTCTCATTAAAAATGATAAAGATTATACACACATCTTGCAGATCTCACTARAAGTGTGGCACATTATTTTGTAATCTTTATTAAACAGATGAATTAGTTATCATACACGAGCTAGCAAGCTTAACCTCAAAAATTTTGAGTATAGTTTAAATATTTTTGTTACTTGGTGAARCTAAATTTATCAGTGGATTAACAAAATGTCTTTTATTCCATACTAGATAATTGATTCAGTAACCTTTACTTTCACATCCAACACTCAGTGGAAGAGAGCTTTTTGMCTGTCTGATGTTTACTTTTTGTTTCACAAAAATAGTACACACATAGGAAATTTTGTAAGCAAAGAATTGGTAACAGCTGGGAGTGTGACACCAGAGTGTCAGGAACAGTAGCTTTGACAGATTTATCTAATAAATTTACAGGTTGTGTTTTTTTTTTTTTTAACAAACAACAGTTAAGGCCCAAGTATTCTGTGTTTGCAGAGTTGAAAAAATAGCTTCAAGTGTTACCTAATGTAGCCATGGTTTCTGAATTTCTAAGACTCAGTCTGAAGAGGAAATTGAGCACCTTGACCCCTCTTCCACCTMACACCTGAGAATGCAGTAAAGATATATATGCCAAGGTTTCAAAATTGTTTACTGTCATACATAGCTGCAGAGGGGCATCTCTTTCTTGAGAGTTGAAATATTTCTTGTAATTATTAGGGATGAAGGAGAAACTATAGCAACTATAGGATYATTTTTCTAATTTTTGAGAATTTAGAAAAGACAATACCTTGGCTGCTTCTTTGAGGGAGTGAAGGAATTCAGAAAATACAGTTTCTCTTGTTTTTCATTATTTATAAACAGATATTTCAGTAGTATTCRTGTCAGAGGTTTGTGGTATGAAAACGCTAAAACTTGCACTTAATGATTTTTTTATGTGATTTATTTGCACTCTAGTCCTGAAGTTTGTCTAAATATATGCACTTGTAAGTGGAGTAATATTTCATCAAGATCCTTACAAATGGGATGCAGAATTCTATTTGTGAATGCGCTTCTAGAAGTAACAATCTTGTAAACCATTTCTGTTTGTGTGTTGTGGTTTTTTTGGTTATCTGAAATCAGTGTGGGTCTGTCTTCATTGTTTTTAATCCATCCTAAAGACTTCTTAGTCCTGTTTATGGAATAGATTCTATCTATATCTATATCTTTATCTATAGATTTTATCAAAAGCAACTAACTACTTTCCAGGAGGAAATTAAAGAACAGCTTGCTTTTTARTGGGAACAAAGGGAGGGAGAGAGACATGAAGAGTGATCTAGGTTTGCCTTGTATGGAAACTTTGATAAGACCTAATGTCAGGAATATGGAATGGAAACCATATCTGGTTTCATTGAGCATGTGTCTACCTTAGCTGTAGCCTGTATAATTTTTTATAGRGAGGCTTTATGGGCTTCTGCAATACCAAGAAGTAGTGCTGTACTCACTTCAATACTCAGTATTCATTGAACTCTTTGTGCCTCTCTCTTAACACCCTTTTAATTACTTGTTCTCAGCCTATTCAGTGAGATTCCTTAATGTTTGTAGAGTAGACAGTGWATAAGGGAGATACCTCTTGAGATTTTGTATTTTAAGAGCTACAGGACCATTTTTTATTCATACATCTGCCCTAGCTTTTGTTCARTGTTGTGGAGGCAGTCAGTGTGAAAGCACAAGCTTTTAATTTTTACCTGGCTTTACTTGAACCCAGAATCCTGGGCTCCAGCACAGTTCTTGTACTGACATTTACCATGGTGACTTAACAGAAGCAGATGTTCTGAGGTGAAGAGAACTAACTCATTATACTAGACAAAATTAAAAGAAACAAAAACCAACCAAACCAAACGATCATACAAAACTAAAAAAAAMCCCCAAAACAAAAACCAAAGCAACAAAAAAGCCCAACAAAACAGAAAAAATCCAAACGTAAATGACTTCTGTATAAAAATGTAGTKGTGTGTGAGTTGCCAGAGTAATTTTAGTGGATTAGGTGGCCCATGAGCACTTAACTCTTGAATTAAAAGCCATTTGTTGCAGGAGCCACATAAATAAAATCACCTGCAAAGAAAATAATTTTATATAAATGCTGTAATTCTTACAAAGAAAATTTTTATCTTTAGTCCCTTTGAGAAGAAATGAAGAGGTTGCTTCATAGCTCATACAGTTAAAACTTGTTAAAAATACAGAGAATCATGTGCTTGCAAGACATTTTTCTTCAAAAACTGTTTCCAGACTGATGTCTGTATTTGTACTATCAGTGCTGGCATGGTAGGCAGTTCCCTTTCTTCCTCCAGAACAAGGAAACGTTCTTGAGAGAAATAAGTGCTCTGAAATGCAAATGGTTTTTGCCTGGGCAAGTAAGTGGACTTTGCAAAATGCTTCAGTATGTCTTAATGTTATTCTAATTGTGYAGTTTATAGGCAAGCAATAAACAGCAAGATGTTTGAGATGGATATGAAGATTGCTGCAAGGCATGTGAAACGTAAGCAACTTCACCAACTGCTACCTAATCATGTGCTTCAGAAAAAGAAAAAGGTAAACTTCACTAATATTTGAGYAGTGAAAATGCTATTGCTCTCAAACATTTGATTTTTTTGTTTACTAATATAAGTTTACTTAGATAAAGGTTTACTAATCAAAATCACATTTTGAGATCTTAATTTTGCCTGTAAATGAGTGTACATTTTACCTACTACATTTGAGTATAGCACTATTATTAGGGGCACTGAATATAATGCTACATTTCTCAGAAAAACAACAATGTCAATAATATCTTCTTGTTTGGCTGAATATTTTCCTGTGGCCATACATGAGAATGATAGCATTAGTTTTTCATTAGGATGCTGCATTGGATTATAGTTTAATTTTAGTGRAGTCAGGAAGAAGG
Source organism: Alauda arvensis (assembly GCA_902810485.1). NCBI lineage: Eukaryota > Metazoa > Chordata > Aves > Passeriformes > Alaudidae > Alauda > Alauda arvensis. Next base: position 1,538,589 of record CADDXX010000059.1, read on the forward strand.
GGTGGAACTTTGAATTGAACAATTCAGTCTGATTCAAAATCCCTGCTGCTTTGTATTAGCTTAATCTGAGAGCAATACAGGTTAGCTTGGATTTTTTAATAGCTAAACCACTGCTGCATATATACATATAGCTGAATAACATGCTTTATTTCTATAGCTGTTTTACAATGAATGCTGTTTTAAAGACTAGGAAGTCTTTATTGACACCAAGTATAGATCTGTTTCAGAGAACAATGTAAATATTTAAGTAATACATCTCTTTAAGTAGTAGTACTATGTTAGAAAAGGGTTTTTCTTTTCTATGGACTAAGTTCAAATCCTCTTTACATCAGTTTGTTTTGGTGTACATCAGTTACTTTAAAGTTAATGAAAGTATTTCTAAGTCCACAAAACCAAAGAAATTTGAAATAAAGCTGAAAATATAATAATTAAATACGGTGACTGTTTTTGAACTGATGATTCGTTCAGACAAATCTGTACCAGAGGTTCATGTGACCATGAAAATGTAAATGCTTGTAGTGAGAGGATAGTGGATTATTTACATGTAAAAARATTTGAAAATTGTCCACTTAAATTTGCATTTCGAAATAACTTGAATTTCTGTTGATTTTTAAASCTTTAATTAGACTAACAGAATTTTCCTTTGCCTTGTGGCTTGCAGCACTCRACAGAAGGGATCAGGTTGACAGCTCTGAATGACAGCAGCCTAGACTTGTCTATGGACAGTGATAACAGCACGTCTGTGCCTTCGCCTACCAGTGCTATGAAGACAAGTCCGTTGAACAGTTCTGGAAGTTCTCAGGGGTAAAGAAAACTTTCAGTCTTGTTGCTGCTCTCTCTTCCTGAATTACTTGTGTTAAATATATGGCATATACTGCACACATGCGATTCCACTGTTCCCAAGGTGGGAATGTTCCAAATTGGATGGAGATTGTAAACACTCTTATTTCAGTTTGAACACTAGAGCAGAATTTGGGGGATTGGGAGCATGGCACTGGACTTGAGATGAGGAATTACAAAGTTGGGTAAAAATGCTTAGAAGAACACAGTGGTAGAAAATCTTGTGCCCTGCAGTTGGAGGCTATGAGAAGTAGTCAGCAGAAGTTGTGAGGGTGAGGAAGTATTTTGTGAGTTTTGGATCCAGGTGTGAGACAACAGAGCAGTTTAGATTTTCTGTCTGGGAAATCAGTAGTGTACTGCTGTTACTGATGATACCTATGCAAATTAAGCTTAGGAACATTATTTCCCACTGTAGTCTCAAAGTGTACATATTAAAGTTTTCTTTGTACTTACTTTCTGTATTAAGTCTTTTCCTACCTTAACTCCAGTTTGCCCCAGTAAATGAGTTTRCTCTCTTTGAAGAGCCTCATGTTCGTCTTTTTGGTACATATCAATCTCCTACAGTTCAGCAGTATTACACATACATTSCAGGATGTTGTGTAGGATGAAATAYTTAACKTAGTCCTTTTGACRAATGTTCTTTTAGTTAGTCTTCCYTGGTAAATGGTTAACACTAGTTGATACCACTGTCTGTGCTGTTGAAATAAGTCTCTGTTACCTAGGGTGTCACAAGATGAAGTGTGAATCGCCCTTGGCAGATTTTAGACACACACTGCTTCCCAATTTCTTGAAGATGGAAAAAGGATAATTTTTTTGTAGTTGGTCACTTGAAACCCCAGGCCTTTGTTTGGGATGATTTTATACTGAAATGATCATTGTAACAGTCTTTCTAAATTAAAAACAAACTTCTTGTTCTAGTCCTTCTACACTGTTTTTTTTCATCCTTCAGTACATAGTTGCTTTTTCCCATGCACATTATTTGCGTGCACACTGCCTTAATTTTTGCCTGTCTTTTAAATACAGCCTTTTTCTGGACCCAAAAACTGTCATTGAGKGATTTAAATTAAATATTTGAAATAGCTTCCATTGCTTGAGTTTGATAGTAGATTGCCAATGCTCTTTTACCTTTTTACTGACATAAGTTCTGCTCTGTAATGTAGGTAAAATACCAGCTGTGGTTACTGGTGACACATGTGATGTGATGAAAGGCAGATCATGTAACACCATAGCTTTACTAATGTCTTCAGCATTTCATAATTTTCCTCTTTTTTAGCAGAAGCAGTCCTGCGCCAGCTGTAACAGCAGCATCTGTGACCAACACACAGGCTTCTGAAGTCACTGTGCCACAAATAAATTCCAGTGAAAGCTCAGGGGGTAAGGAAAATGGCATAGCATATTGTTTCTGTTGAATTTTTGGTAATGTTTATAAGGCAGTTTTTCTTCCAGCTTGAGTTTTCTAGTCTTTACGTAATACATGCTGTAATGTGTTCTCCTTCTTACACATAGTTCAGTAATTTCTTAAGGATTSAGAAAACTACAGAGGAATATTTACTGTGATGTTTACTTCTTTTATTCTTAGAGATTTATATTTGCCATTCACAGTAGCAGTAGTGTTCCAGTGACCTAATGCAGGTCTGTAGTTTGGCTAGCTAAATGAGGAAAAAACTTCCTGAAGCTGGAAGAACAATTTTTATATTTTTTTTAAATTAATTTTGTAGTTAAACTCAAGGTGGTTCTGTACTGTCTGTTTTTACTGTGCTCCCATGTTCCTGCTCCTTGTGCTTCATGAAATTGATTCTAGGAATACAAGAGACTCAGATGTAAGCAGAAACACATGTTCCTTACTGATGTCTGTTCAGATCTGTCCYTATGTATGTGCTGACTTTATCCTCCATTTTCTGCAAGAAGTCGTCCACTTCAAAAAAAATTAAGAATTTGACTCTTTGGTCAAAGAATAAAAGCATCTGGTGAAAATCTCTTAGAATCAGTTACTTTTCTTTTTTRATGGAGCTTTAGCTGTGTACAAGGAGCAAATCAGAAATAGATGGAAAAGGGGAGCAACTGRTTAGCCTTTCAAAATAAAATCTCTCATTTCACTCTTGATGTGTGGCATGGTTTAGTCTTACTTCTCTCTGATTTTTATCATGTCACAGGTGCATCAGTGTGAGTAAGTTTGTCCATGAGCACTAAATGGAGCTTAAATGGCGTGACTGGTTTTTGGATTTGGAAGCATATCTGAAGTTGTTCATTCTTATATTTTGGTTAATCAAAATGTTAATCACCTGATAGTTGTTAATGAAAAATTTCCTCAGTGTATTTTTTCTCATCCTGGAGCATCTACCTATGTGCACTTAATGGTTTGAGGTAGGCAATTGATGAGATAGAGCTTTGTCATATGGAGCGTTTTGCAAAAGCATAGATATATAATAGCAATTCTTTATTTGATGCTCTGTGATGACTTTGTATTTGTCACTGGGTAATCTAAGCCTGAGAAGTGATAAACTTCATTTTTGAGTGAAAAAGGGAGTATTAAATTGCTCTTGGATTTGATTTAATGCAGTCTTGGCAATGCCTATATATGACTGAGTACAGAAGCAGTAGAATTTCTTCAGGTACCACAAATACTACAGCTGTGTTATATAGAGCTCTGTCTGGGCTCATACAGCCTGCCTTAAGCAGGGTTAATTAGGCTAAGCAGAGTGTGATTGCCATGGCTACCCTGTGTCTGGTGCAGGAATTCTTTCTCAGAATCATGTGTTAAGGACATGGACCTGAAAGGTATCTAACTCCAGCCCCTCCTGTCATGGGCAGAGACACTTCCCACTAGAYCAGTTTGTTCAAGGCCTTAACTGACCTGGCTTTGAACACTGTCAGGGTCAGGGCATCCAAAACCTCCCTGGACAATCTGATCCAGTGTCTCACTACCTCACTCTAAAGAATTTCTTCCTAATACCTAACCCAGATTTTCCCTCTTTCAGTTTGTCCCCACTGCTCTTTGTCCTATCACTACAGTTCCTGACAAAGAACCCCTCTTTGGCTTCCCCTGTAGGCCCCTTTCCTGTACTGTGCTGTGAGTTCTCAATGCAACCTTCTCTTTTCCAGGCTGACCAGCTCCAACTTTCTCAGCCTGTCTTTGTAGGGGAGGTGTTCTAGTCCTCTTAACAATTTCATGGCCTCCTCTGGGCTTGCTCCAACAGTTCCTTGTCCTTCTTATATATTGGGGACACCAGAACTGTACACAGCACTCCAGCTGGGGTTTCACAAGAGCAGGATAGAGTGGAAAAATCCCCTCCCTCGACCTGCTGCCCACACTCCTTTGGCTGCAGCCCAGGACACCTTTGGCTTTCTGGGCTGTGAGCACATTTGCCAGCTCAYGTTGAGTTTTTCATCAACCACTGCCCCCAAGTTGTCTCCTCARGGCTGCTCTCAGTCACTTGTCTGCCCAGCCTGTGGGTGTGCCTGGGATTGCCACAACCCAGCCAYAGGACCTTGCACTCACTCTRTTGAACTTCATTGACTCTCCTGTCCAGGCCCCTCTGGATGGCATCCTGTCCCTCCAGTGTGTCAGCTGCACCACACAGCCTGGTGTCATCAGTGAACTTGCTGAGGGTGCACTCAAGCTCAAGAAGGAGCTTGAAACTAAATTGTGCAGTGTATGCACACTTGCTGTTCCAAACATGACTGTACCACTTCCTTGATGCCTGCTTGATGTCAGGGGTTTTGATTAGAGACCAAAAATACCAGTGATTGAACTGAAATGATTGTGTCGACTCCTCTTGTTGAAGATCTTTAAATTATTTGTCCATAGGTACTTCAAATGAAAGCATTCCTCAAACTGCCACACAACCAGCCATTTCTCCACCACCAAAGCCTACCATCTCTAGAGTTGTTCCCTCACCGTATCTATTAAATCCATCACCAAGAAGTTCAGGAAATGTTGCAACAAAAATGCCTAGCCCTGTCGCAGCAGTGAAAAGGACATCTTCTCCCCATAAAGAAGAGTCTCCTAAGAAAATTAAAATTGAAGAGGTATTTGAGATTTTGAGATCATACCATAGCAATGTTCAAAACTTTCAATATTCATTTCACCCAGAGTGCTGATTCTCATATTCCAAGTTTCAGCTATTTCCTATTCTGATTGCTTGCTGCTTGATATTTTCAGGTTGCCAAGGTGTTAGTATTTTTGTTTATTTGATACTCATCACATGACACATATACTGCATTAGCATACAAGCTTAGAATCTAAATTCTTATGTTAAAAGTAATTATTTTGGTAAGCCTATATATCTTACGACTATTTCTGTCCTTTTAAACAGTTTGACCTTATTTTCTTGTTGATTTTTAAAAAAATATGATTTAATGATTTGTGATAGTTTCTGTGTTTGCTTTTCAGCAGGATGAAATAAGTGAAGATACTAGCTGTATAGATTTGAATGAACATGAAAAAATGGAAACTAAGGTATCTATGCCTAGACTATATAATTTTGTGTATATTAATTGGGAAAATGACTGTGTTTCTCTTTGGGAGTGACTAAGAGTGTGTCTAGATATTGACTCTCCAGTAAAGATATCAAAATAATGTTTTTTAATGTTTAGGTCAGTATTGATGGARTCCATTGCCTGCTGCAGTGCTAAGTTGAGCTCAAATCCATAGTCACATAGGATTGTAACTGCTTTGTTTGTCATTCACATGGTATTATGCATGAAAAAATTAGTCATGATATTTRTATTTCAGTTTGTTAAATGAGGTCAAGGATGTGTCAATATGCCATGTTTTTCCTGCATCCCAAACTTGMTGTATGTTAATTAGTGAAAGAACAATTTCCTATGCGTTCTGTTTGGAGTTTGCAAGTTAGACCGAGAATCCTAAAGCCACCCACCTTGTTCACTTTTAAGATAAAGAAATTTCAAGTGATAGTATGTAAGTCTTCTCTGGCAGTGAAATTACTCTGTGAAGTTACAGCATACTGTCTGGGGACTTTGGAGAGTCAATGTGCCTCTCCAGTATCTTGTAAAYAGCAGATAATTTTTCTGCCTAGTGGTGAACAGAAAGGGTGAAAGACTCTTTAGCCTTRTGTTAGCAGCTCTCCAGGTGGGATTTTCCAGTTTTTATGGGGTATATTCTGTTGTCTCTGGAATACTCTGGAAATTATGCTTAAAGTTAAATRTAAGTTCTTTGGTTTATAGCTTCAATGCCCTTAAGCAAGGAATTGTATCTTGTTAGGCAGTCTCCTTGCAATGTCTCTGAACTTAAGATAGGTGAGGGCAGAAATACATGTAAGCACTTAATCCTCACTTCAAAAATAGATCCACTGGATACAGATCATTATAAAAGACATAGGTAATCCTGTTAGTTTTTATGGGCAGTCTCCTCTAAGTCTTTGTCCTTAATATTTATGGAAGGAAATGGTGGAATTMAATTTCTTAAAATAAACATAAGTTTTCATCCATTGAAATGCACTGCTTTTTTTAGGGTGTGTTTACTAAATGTTACACTTTGAACTAGCAGACTGWTTTTATTAAAATGAGAATGGGCCATTGTCCTGCTTTAGTCCTGTAGTCCCACTCTTGTACCTGAAAATCAGTCTCTGACACTCACCTATTCATTCAGAAAGTTGATTCAACCCATTAAAGCATCAGAAGAACTTTCTTGGGAGAATGGCAAAAGCTGTGGAAAAGCTGTTGAATTTCTGAACAAATTCTGTAGCTTTTCTTATGATTTTTTTGTCTTTCATGAGTTGAATGACATGTAATGTTTTGCTGTAGGATTCTGTATAAAAGATGTTAATTGGTTAAACAAGTGACAACTGATAAGTGATAYAGCTTGTGTTGATGTCAGATCCCTAAAAGTAATGCATTCTCCAGTGTAGTGATTCCTGCATCATAAAAGGAATGGTGTCAATGCAGTAAGCATCAATGCTTGCATTTTTCTTTTGCTGTGTATACAGTGTAAAGCATTCTGGAGTACTAGGTGTTMTATATAACTAGGTCATTGGAAGTGGTGTAACTGTGGTGATGCTTTTGGTTTTTCTTCAGGAGCAGATTGAGACAGAAGTGAATGTTAATTCTCAAACAGAAACTCTTCAGACAACTTCTCTGCAAGCTCCTCAGGTACTGTTTTTAAAAGCAATACTGCCATGCAGTGTGTTTGAGTGCTAATCTGTAGTGAAAAAAATTGAAACTGAAATGAGTCCAGATGTTAAAAGTAAATGTATAATTTTAAATATAAATCCATTGTATGGAAAGCTACTTGTTGTTACTGTCACAATTTTTGTGTTTTAGATGGTCATTGATCTTATTGAATGTGCATTGTAGCTAAACATGTATGGCTTGCCATACAAAGTGACCGAAGCTGGATTCGCTCTTCTGAATTGTGCCTTCAAAGTAAGGGGCTCAGTTTATTCCTTTGTGCTTTGCACATCACAGAATAATCATTTCTAACAAGGAAACAAATGCTTTAAATACCTGCTGCTCAAAGATATCCAGGTAGAGGTTGAAGATGTCTGAAATGTGACTTCAGATTCTAATATTTGGTACGAGRGACAAGTTGAAAGCTTGTCACTCCTTAGCCATCTGGTGTTAGTAGTGTAAGGTCCTTTGGAAAAGAGTAAGAATTCTGTGCCATTCACTTAAATTTTTGTTTCTAGTATTGTAACAACTTCTGGAGAGCACATCTATTTATTACTAGCATTTTCAAACTTAGTGCTCTACTGATTAAGGTATCACTATCAAGCACTTYATGCACGTCTGAATCATTAAAGTATGTGTAGTGAATGTGTTGGTTGAGAATGGAGGTTGTTGCAATAGTAGTTATGGTATTTCTTACTGGACATTTTGAACTGTATGAGCAGTACTAAATAAAGATAGCATATAATAATATGATAAAAAATAAAGATAAAATCGTTTGGCAAAAAAAACCATGTAGATGCTACATGGACTTCCTAAATTGCTTTGGGAAGTTTTTAGATAATTTAGTAAGTACATCAATTTTACTTTGTCTGTTGTTGTGGGGGATTATATAAAGCGTTGTAGTTTTTTTACAGATTGTGTGCTTGTTACTTTAGCAAAAGTAATCTGGAAACTACAAAGGATGGTGAGCCTCCTCTGTCATTTTTCAGTGTTCTTGTTGGCTTTGTTTAAAACACTGYCCATGTTGCAGAAAATATAAACATGTTGAACTGCAGATCAGCCCCAACCAGGGGGTTATGTGGAGCAGGGGTGTGATGCTGGGTTCAGAGCTATTTTGCCCTGGGTCCTTGCTACTGCATCAGTCAGTGTTAATTGATTGATTTATTTTTAATAAAGCAGCAATTAAGAGCAGTCATTTCAATGCAGTTTCCCCCATGAATCAAATGTACCTTATATAAATTTTGAACATTTATAATGCAAGAAAACACTTTATGATAAATGATGTAAAGTATTGCATAGTAACTCGGTTATTGGGTTGGCAAATAATGTTCCACAGTGGAAATGAAAATACTTAAAAAAACCAACCCACGCAAACCTTAGAGGCATGTATGGCAAGTGAGAAATTGATGAATCTCACTGAATCTTGGGAGTGTTTATTTTCTGTGTTTTCCTTTCGTTTGTTTTAGATACARTTTTGCTGAATGGTATTTAAGTATTTTTAAGTGAGAAAAACGTGTGCAGATCATTTTCAAGGTGGAATTCTTAGCACATTCATACAGTAACTTTTCAGAGTTTGTTATGCTTTTTTTCATGTAAATCTGAACCAACATGAAAAATTGAAAATTTGACGGTAGAGTTTTTCAGCAATCTGGCATGTGAATGTATGAAGACACACTTTGGATTGGGAATGGTTTTTCATCACTCATCTGTGAGGACAGAGACTTAACACTGAATTGTTAAGAATCATTTTTAAATACTAAACATGTAGTTTAGTAGTTGTGCCTAATCAAGCACCCTTATTATGTGAATGTTTTACTGTAATACAGGTTATTAGTAGGCCAAGCTTTATCTGCAGCACTTGCTAATTTCTTGCAGTTGTCAAAAAAGGAAAAGCACACAAATTTTCCTTAGTAAAGACTCTGTAGGCAAAGGAAATACCTGCTTCTCTCTTTATGTTCTGTAATTATCTTCATGTATTCCTGAAAAGTCTTCTAAARGTCTTTGTTTTGAAAGTTAATGCCAATTACTACAATGTTTTTCTTTTTTGTATTTACAAAGTTAAATACAACCAAACTTCTTTTCTTTGCAGAAAACACCCAGTACAGACCTTTCAGATATCCCTGCTCTTCCTGCAAATCCTATTCCTGTTATCAAGAATTCAATAAAATTGAGATTGAACCGGTAAAAAACACCTCAGGGGTCCATAAACAGTATCTGCCAACTCAACCTGTTGTCTTCTAATAGAAAAAAAAAAAGGAGAACGGAGGGTGCAAGACTAGAACATAATCGCAATGGATTTAGGTGTATGTTGTGCACTTCCCTTTCTGGACTAAAGTCGCCGCTTGATTGGAAGTCCAGGTTAGTATGTGAAGCCAGGAGTACAATTAATGTGTTAGCAACAGTTACATTCAATATTTCGAAGGATTACTGCCTTTAAAAACATGAACACTATTTGTAGCCATATTTGACATTCTGATTGAATTTGTTTGATGCATTGTTTCAAAATTGAGATTAAACTGGCATAAGGATCCCTTAAATGCACTTTTATGTACTTTTTTATTGGAGTATGACTAATTTTAGATCTTTAGCTGATAAAATTTCATTTTATTGAAGAGTCTCTTCAATTGTAGTAATTTGCAAATTGGATGACATTCTATGATATACTATACATTGAAAAGAAAGTGTATAGTATATTTAGTTCAACTGCCATCAAGCAGCAAGTCTTTAAAATGTAATGTCAAATCTTGGGGTCAATAAGATATAAGTTGAGGAAGTAATTGGGAAGTTTTGGTATTGGTKGGACATGATTAAGACGTGGTCTACTTTTATTTATAGGATTGTTTTAAGGTGCATACAAATCAGCAATCAAATAAACTTTCTTTTGAGCTAATTGAACTACTTAYTCCCTTTTTTATCCATTTACTTCTTGGGAAAAGCTTTTGCATTTAATGTTGGGTTTTGGTTTTTTTTAATTCTTTTCTGCTTGTATGCACCATATAGAACAATAGTTATTTATACAAAATAAAATAAGCCATGTATTCATTTGGGTTCCCCCCTGCCCCTTAYCTAGTTGTAATACCTTGTGGCCTCTAGGCACAAATTCAAAATTTGTCCCATGACTAAAGTGTCCAGGTAAATATTGTGTGCCTGTGAAATACACCACCTGTCTTGATGGCCTTTGAATCACTAAATATGATTTTTGTACACTCCATAAAGGTCCCGTATGCATTAAAAAAGCTTAAAATTTTAAATAAAGGCAAAAAGATTTTTCCSTATGGATTTTAACCTTTTTATTTTTAGATAGTTCATCACAAGTAGTTTTACATACTGAGCAACACCAAATTTTAAAAAAAATCATATTTCTAGTAAGCACTTGACATCTAGTGAGCTCTCTTACTCCTATTTTTTGTTCTTGTAGTCCTATCAAAATARCAACTTTTTCTTTTGGAAGAACTGAAGCTCTCATGGCAAAGAACAGCAGTATTTRAGGAACATGAGGGATACCAACAGTAATACCAGATGTAGATAACAAACTTCATGTTACTATTACCTAAGTCTGAAGTATGTGGGATGTCAAATCATACTTCCCATACTTTGATTAGCATGTTTTATGAACTCCCTTCTCCCATTGTGCTCCATCCTATTACACATGCATCTTTCATGTTACAAGTTAAATTACTTACACTCTTCCCCTTATCCTTCTAAATTAATTCTCCAAAGTCAGAGTGTAGCTTATCTTTTACTTAGGCTGTGCAGTAACTGAAAGGTTTTTTTTTTTTTTGCCATTTGTCTAAGATGTCTAGTATACAATATTTCTCTTTTCCTTGCCCTGTGCAGCCTGCTGTCGTCCACTCCCCAAAGAAGGTTATATCTTAACAGTTGAAGTGTACAAGCTGTCTGTGTATTTTGTGTAGCTATGGAGTTTAGATCGAAATTGCCAGGCACAAATTTAGTCTTGTCATTTTGTTTACACATCGGAAAATCTTTTTCATTTTATTAAACGTTTCATGTAACTGCACCCAAGTTTTGCCAAGCTGGAAACTTGGAACCTTTCTGTATAGTGACTTTTTAATTCTAGTTTTCATAACCTGGAGATCAGACTGTTGCTTTCGCATGATGTACGTAGTGTCTCATGACTGGAGTTTGCTTTGTTTTATAGTATCTGTACTCCTTGTATTTTTCAAGAGCTATTTTGTAAACAGATGATGTATTTCTCCATTGAAAACACAATAAAAAACAGCACAATCCCATGGTTGTCTGATTTTTCTGAGTGTACTAAATTGGTTTTACTTTCTGAATTCTTACTTAGCTCTTAAATTTTCTGCTAAGGCAAAATACAGTATGACCTAAAGAAAATATAGTAGATAATGCTTATTTACAGAGCATTAATTTATATTTGCTATAGGCAGTAATACTCAGAAGGATGTTGTATTCTAGCTATTAAAGGGAAAGTTTGTGACTTGTGCAGTGTTTTGGTGGGGGCAGAGCTGCCAAAAMCACAAACATTTTAAGGGCATCCATTCCATTTCCTCATCCTAAATTCTTAAAAGTGGACAAAACTAGAAGAAACTCGTGCCTAAACAATTTGGAGGTACACTATTTTCTGTAAAAGTTTGAAGTTAATTTTTAATAACAATTGGCWATGTAGGAGTTTTGGTACCTCAGGCTTTTCTTGCAAGTGCCTATTCCTTGTGTCAGCAGATGGCGCTGTTTCTCTTCTTGTTAAGTGGTTTAAGCGTGTCCTGAAATAAAAGTAAAAATTGCAAGTAGCTGTGCATCTTGATTGATCTTTGTATCAGCATGAGCCCAATCCTCCAAATGCTTGATGTGAGTAACTTTAATAAGTAGTCTCCTTTTGACTAAAATTTCTTTAACTGCTAAAACCACTGATAATTATGGTCTTCATATTATAATTGCCCTGCCTGAAACAATAAACCTTTCTGTTGTATATATTTTTCACAGCATGCAATTTCTTGTCTTGTTTAAAACAGATTCATCATTTTTATGTCCTGCCCACCACATCTCTCTTTCATCACAGCTGATGATGTTATTTATGGCTTTAATTCATCTTTTATTTTCTCTGACCAATAAAAATCTGCTGGTAGATACACAGATTTCTGTACAATGTTTTTTGGGCTACTGGCAATAGGTTTCAATAGCTTGTTTTTCAGAGTTGTCCATCATCAACCTCCTGAATTAAGTTCACTGACTCATAAGGGTCTGCAAACAAGAAGCTGAAAATTACTGTTGTAGCCAAAATAATTAACATTAATAAGCCATGGTTTAACAGATGGCTTTAGACATACTGATTGGAATCAGACATTTGAGTTGATGAGTTCTAGCTAAAGTTGTGCTTCCTTGCTTCCTTGTAGGTAGTATGTGTGCATGGCACTGCTTCTTAAATGCACTTCTTAGTGCATTTCTTAGTTTTGGGGGGGGGGGGGGTTTCTTTGTTTTGGGTTTTTCTTAAACTGCATATTTTTTAAACTTATAGCTACAAGTATATGGTAATGAATAGTAATGAATATTGATGGTTAGTACATGTACCTTAATGGGAGAATGAGTTTTATCAACAGTAAAGGATGAAACAGTTCTTCAGCATCTAGAATAACCAGAATTCAGCATAGCAAGAACACATGATATTGATTCTGAGCCAGAGCATATACTTAAATGCACAAAAACTACTGTGTTAGTTACTGAGGAAGCAGAATATGTTTATCCTCATAATCGATATTATTTGAAAGTTGTGTGCATTTCTGCAAAAGATATTTTGCATGTTGTAGTGATGCTGGCATCATTTATGTAAGTTTATGAACACTAGTGTCAAATACCTTTGCTATTATTAATCTCTCTGCCATCATTGTGGCTGAGCAAAACTTACAAATTTCATCACTTATTATGTAGGTCTTGATGGTACAGTCAGAAATGTCTGAAGGCACRTATATTAGCTAAATACTTAGTGGGTTCACTTAGTGTTTTTTTTTTACAGATCCAGTATTCCTATGGGGAAAATGTCAGTAATACATACAAATCAGTAAACTGATTTTAGTTTAATARTCATAGTAGTATTAGTGTGTGTTCACTAGAAAGAAGCCATCTTAGTTTTGTTGGTAGAGCTAGGTGCAGTTTGATACATCTACAAAGTTCAGACTAATCATTTGAAATACCTACAAACATCAGCTAATACTGTCACTGAAAGATTGCAAAGTTTAATATGAAACTTCAGAGGGCATGTTTTATGAAAAAGATAATATGGTGAATCACTGCTGGATATTCCATCTGTGTTTTGGATATTTAAACTAAGGATTTTTTTTAAATAAAGCAGATACATTTTTATTGTTCTGACTAAATTCTGGAATGCTATCTTTGGGTAACTTTTTTTTTCTGCCTTCCACACTTAATTATATTGATGAGTTAATGAGATTACAGGTCCTATCAGCAAGTCTGGATATCTTAAATACCTCAGTATTTTTATGATCTCTATTATAGTGCAATGTTTAAAATATGTCCTATCCACTTTATGAAAGTCAAATTAAAGGATATAGTAATGGTTGGAAAAAAATATTGCGTGGTATATGTAGGTATCATTAAGCTTCAGTTTTGTATTAAGTTATTGTCTTTRAATAAGAGCTAGAACCCATGAAAGTAATAGGAAAGGATAAAGAGGAAAATTGTTGATGTGAGGTGATAAAAGCCCCAGCTTATTAGGTAAGAAAAGCTGCATTTATTTATTGAAGGAACTAGCCAATGCATTTAAACTGCCCCATGATGACTGTGGCCCACACAGACACTGGGCAGCTCTGCGGTGCAAATGCTCTTTTTGGTCCCCTAGCTATGATCTAGCATTCCTGTTTTCTATTTGTATTTGTAGAAGTCTGAGTAAGGTTAAGTGTATTTTTGCATGCCTAAGTCTACACATATGAAACTTTTAATCTGAGGTTATTTCTGTGGCACTTGCTTCAGTTAGGGTAAAACRCCGACCTAAAGCAGATAGGAGTATTAAAGCTGAATGGAATGTTGGGTCAAGTGCCCTTTATTGATCAGGCACTTTAAATGGCATAAAGATAAAACTGGAGGCAGGGTGGGCAMTCCTTGATGTTTGAGAAACAACTTCCTCATGTCCCCATCTCTCCCTAAATAGAAATTTGATTCTAAGTAAACATAATAAATATGATACTTCTTGTAAGATTGTGGCAGAGTTGTGCTGCGTCTTGTGCTCCAGCATTCCCTGCCCCGTGCCCTGAGCGCTGTCTCGTGCCGTGTGCTCCCAGAAATCTGGCGTGCGCGCTGTCCTTGTTTGCGTTCGCAGTCTGCAGCGGGGCTGTTAATAAAGAGATTGATGATAAAGTTGTTGAAAAGAGACAGTTGGACAGACACTCGCCATGAGTGACAGAGGGCACGCTCTGCCTTCACAGCCGAGAATGCTGCCCCCAGCAGAGAGCCGGCCATGCCTGGACGCTGTGCCAAGCCTGTTCAGCGCGTGGGGAGAGGAGCTGCAGCCTGTACCAAGGATTTCAATTAGATTYTGAGCTTGTGCTCTTAAAGTGAGATTTCTCTTATTTAGGATCAGCAAGCAATTTTTAAAAAATTTGATGTGCTCTTGAGAATAAACACAGTTTCAGTGGCAATATAAAGGCTGAAWTTTTTGAGAATGATCTCCTAAGCCTTTTAAAATATTTCATTGTGATCTRGTTCAATTAAGTGAAATTGAGATTCTTAAAATTAACGTTTTTTTGCTTTTATGGGGAATAAATGAATTATACATGTACACAGTCTAGATATTAGTTTCTGTAGGAATCTCCTGCCAAGACATCATAAACCTGATTCAGCTCAGTCACGTGGTTGGAATAAGAGAAGCCCAGGATGATGGATGGAAGCATGCATTGTCTCAGCCACAGTTTATCATCTGTAAGTTTTATCCCTTACAATGTAAGAAACAGTGAGACTGATAAAATGTTTGATAGTTTTGGCCATCTGCTCACATAGTGTATTAGAGTTATTAGTGATTGTTCCTACTGTTTCTTGCCATCACCCAGAACAGTGTGTAGATTTTCTGTTCACTAGTTATTACTAAATGCAGTATCTCAACTTRGAGTATATTTTTTTCTTGTAGCATCTAGTCTCTGTAGGTAGTGAGATAAAAAGATCCTCACAACCTGAGTCAAGAAAAATGCCTTAAAAAGCAGTTKCAGTGTTTTGCTTTTCAAAATATTTATGGGAAGAAGATCAACCTTTTTTGCTTTGATTGCAGTTTAAGAGGTGGTAGATCTTCTGTGGACAAATTGTACAAATACTAGTAATAGACTTCTTCCAGGATATTTCCCACAGGACATAATTTCTTTTATTTTTTTTTAGTAGTTTACTAATGAATTAATAAATTCATTCTTTATGTATTCTTTCTTAAACAACAAAACGTTAAGAAAAGAGTTGCTTCTGTTCAACGAGCCTTTGACTTCAGTAGGGATGAAATAATATTTATAGTAATTGCTGTGAATAAAAAGTGTTCAATTAATTTAGTACCATTTTTCTGGTAGTTGGTGTAGCCACAAAGCATTTTTTCCCTCTTAGTAAATTTTTCGTCTTGACTTAGGCTACTTAAAACACAGGGGCAGATTTTGTTCCATGAAAATGCAGGCTTAATATTGGAGAATCTCAAGTCTGTAAATTATTGACCTAAGAAGATTTTGTTGTTGTTGTGGTTTTTTTTTATGTAGGGATCTATGCTAACACACTTGTGTTTGTTTGTTTGAAGGTGTAGGACTTGGTTGGTAGCCTCAACAGTGGTTGCTCTGAATAGGAGCTGTCTGGCCAGAAGCACACTAGATGTTGTGTCTTCGCAGATAAAATCAAAATACGAKTTTGATCTAGCACCATTAGAATTTTTTTTTTAAGTTTAAAGAATACTTTTATGTTTGATTTACCATGAGCTGTATTTTTTAAAATGCATGGAAGCCACACTTTGAGTTGTTGCAATCACTGTAGTGTGTTGACTTTTCCTTTCTGGCCTGTCAGATTTTCAAGGGTAATCTGAGCATTAATTAGGGAAATAGGCTTCTAGGTTTGTTTAAAATAGAGATGTCTTTAGCTTTTATTATTATTTAGTGTATCACTAACTTTTATTTTCAGCACCCACTGTTATGTGTCATACTGAGTGAAACATGTCTCACTTGACAACATGAAAAACTTTGAAAGAATTGTGGGAATGAATTGTCCATTCTCGTGCATTTTGTCAACATCACGTGTCATCAGCCTGTTTATTCTTCAGCTGTAACACACCTCATTTTGATGCTTCCTCATATGAAATAATTCTAGTGGTTTATTTCCTTCAAAATTAAAAGGGAGGATCGTGTGCATATTGTTTTAAAGGTGAAACAATTTTTACTGTATAAGAAGTATTATATAATGTGTCAGCAAACACACAAATCCCAACAATAACTCATCACTATGGTAGTTTAAAGCAGTTTGTTTTAAGGCTGGCTCACAGCAAAGCCAGACCTAAATTCTGATCCTAACTTGGGCATGTGTGACCTTGGCAGGGCAAGTGACTCTTTGTTTCAACCTTTTTATATAAGAAATGAGATTAGTGGTTATCAGGCATTTCACAAAGACTGACTGTTAGTATTTGAGAATGTCTTGAGATTTTTCTGTAGTAGCTACTTTCTTCCATTGGGTTCTCCTGTTGGCGTGAATCACACACCACTTGAAGATCATATACTAGTTTTCCAATATTTGTTTTGTAATGGATATATCATCTTTATATCCTGCTGTAAATTAGCTCTAAGGAACATGAAAGAGGAAAGGTTCCTGTGCATACTGTTAGAACAGTCTTCGGATAGAGAAAAACAACAAAACTGGGAAACGAGGTGCTGTTTTTATTTGGAGACACGCTGTATCCTATTTTGCCTTCCAAAAAGAAGGTATTTTAATATTAACACACCCACATTTGGTGGGTTTTCCCCAGAAAAAATAGAGGTGTAGATCCTAAAAGCTCTATGTTTTCCGTTCTGATCATCAGTTTCTTAATCCTATCCTCTTCTTTTCATTTGCTGGTATGTGGTCTTAAGGCTCTCTGGCTCACTGATACATTGGTGTGATGCATATTGAGTATAACTTGCCTGAAAATAAATTTTCAGCTTCTGACAGTACAAACTATGAATGTTGCTATGATTTGATGTTAAATTCCTGTGCCCAAGTTAAGGTGCAGATAAGACCAAATACCACCTTGATAATACCAACCTTATTTGTAACGATAAGTGTGGAGGGAAAAGAGAAAGTGAGAGAGAGCAAACAGAAAATGGTCACCTCTGTGGACCCAGCAGTGTCCCATTGGTTCCTCAGTGCCCTGGTCCCCTCTGTGGTGGTGGGTCCAGCCTGCTTCACTCCCCAAGTCACTTTTCTGTGCTCCCTCATTAGCACGGGGTGAAGGTAGAGYAGGGTCTCATCGTGTCACATGTTCTCGTCTTGGTTTGGTGGTCATCAGAGATCTGCCCTGGGTCATACAAAGCAAATATCCCCAAAGTCAAAGTGTCCTGTTAGTGACCTACCTGGCACAGTGTGCACTTGTCTGGTGACACACCCCAGTGGAAGGTTGCTGCAGGAAGTATCAAGGCCAAAAGTGAAACTTAGCTTCTTTGTCTCTGCAGTAAGTTTCCCCACAAAAGTCAAGGTTTTCTGCAACAATCTGCACCACAGAGTGGGTGTTTAAGGCACATACTCCAAATGTTATTAACCCTTTCCTTACAGATGCAGATCTGATCTATTTCACCTTGTAAACTGAACCAGTGAAGTTCAGTTTTCATCATGAGGATGTTTTCAGAAGACTGGCTTCTCRTGTTCAACTTAAGAATTTTTCTAGTTGTCCAAGCTCTAGTTCTTTTCATATGGAGGCATATGTCTGAAAATTGGCAAAGGCATTGTTGTAGGAGTCTGTCACTGTTTGCATTTGTTTCACAATGGTAATGTAAAGGGTTTTATTCTTTTTTAAGGCCCACTTAGTTTTGAAATGCAGTTTACATAGGAAATCAAAAAGAACCTACCATTTCTATTTATTTCTCTATTGATTAMAAAGAAGAAAACCCAAACCCATGTGTTTTCTAATGCAGTATGGCAGAGCAGCAGAAGGCAGTGCTTTGCTCCACCACTGTGTAGCTGCARTACCTTGGTTTATATAGATGTTAGTCTAAGCAGAGACTGGAAGTTCAAATCCACTACCTTTTGAGAGTAAGCYTGTGCAACACCACAGAAGAAAATCTGGAAGTAACACAGGGCTTCCTCTATCATTTTGACAACTAGGTGTAGGCTGGCTGACTTAATCCAGAAACAAGTGTCAGTACTCCTATGTTAACAAATAGKATGTGCCCTATGGTGATCCTGTTTTTCCTCAGATCTTCTGAACACCTTCCAATTTTTTGTTGCTTACTTTCAGCGCTCTTCTAAGTAGTCCTGGTATTTTGAAATAACTGCTCCT
>CADDXX010000059.1:1557290-1576008 GCA_902810485.1 Alauda arvensis
AGTGGGAGTGTGCTATGCTGAACAATTGCCAATAATGCTTTGCTTGCTATCCACATCTTYTATGTTATTATTGTAGCTTGTCTCAGTAAGAGGCACCACAAAGTATCCAAAAKCTTGGCCTCTTTGGGTGCATTTCTGTGGGAGAGGTTAACGCAGCACTTGCCCTTCCCACGAGTGTATTTAAAACCTTTGTTTCTGAGAGACAGGTTGCAGTTAAAACCTATGAATACAAAAGATGGGCTTGGCTTTGGTGTGGATGAAGTGGGAGGGGCTATGCCATGAATTGAGCAAGYCCATCTTCAGCTGGCCTGGTCCTGCCTGGAATAGGACAGTATCTTAGGTCTCTTCTGTGAGCAATTCTGAGCTAAAACTGCTTATTACCAGGTTAGGAGAAAAATTATGAAAATAGTGTCGTCTGATGGGGATGCAGTCAGTTGAGGAATAGAGTTTACTTGGGATCTTGGATTTATTTCTAAATCCTTAGGGAAGAGGTTAATAGCAGTGACCTAGATGCTATAGCAGTGGGATCCTTGGGGAAAGGGGAGTTGCTTATTTATTTAAGCACTGGTTATATGCCTGCAGATATTAAATTTGAGCTCTTCTTCACAAAACAGTCAAGGGAAGATGCTTCTCAGTGTCCATTGATCAAAAAATTGCAGCGTATGAAAATATCAAATCAAACTCCATGTATGTGCTGCTATCTGCCACTGGGAGTTTTTCTACAGAGTACAGAAACACTCTGGAGAAAGAACTTCTTTTGTGTTGGAGTTGAAATATATGTCTTCCCAAGCACTCTTTTACAGCTTTCTAACTGTTTTTGGATCTACAGACTGTGGTGGCTGGTTCTGTACACAGTGGAACATGCGTGAGACTTTATTTAAACAGCCGTGTACATTCCACTGATAAACCCGAAACTGAAATATGGACAATGCTGATAGGAGAAGCCGTTTGTCCAATTGACTCTCTTGGCACCTATCCATTTTTTTCTCATTGACTTTTAAAATATTTTAGACCTTTCATCTGATGATCTCAAAGCTTTTTGCAAACATTAATTAAGCCTGTTGATGCCCCTGTGAGCTAAATAAATACAATAGGTGTGGTTTAGATGAGTAAATGAAGATACAGAGGAGTTGTTTTGTGCAAGGTCGCCTTCTAATTCAGCAGTGGAGCTAAGTCTTTCTGACTCCCCTTTGCAATTGSTAGGGTTAAATCAGATTCTCCCAGATAAATGCAAACAACAACCAGACTTTCACACGGGGAAAGACATACAGCACTCTTAATTGTAATTTGTATTCTGACAATGACCAGAGCTTTTCTACAATACTAAATTGTTYCTAGTCTTTGCAAAAACAATTATCTTTGCCTTGTGCAACTAGCCCAGTGAAAGAATTAAATAGTAATTAAAAAAAAGTCACGACTMAAAACTGTAGTTCTCTGTTTAATATTTCCTGTTTTTACCTAATTTCTCTTAAGGCATGTAAAACATGTCTCTTCATGACTTGCTCATCTGCATCCAAGAAGAGGCTATCCAATCTGTTCAAAACATTACAYATCAAAAATGGGACTAGCAGGAATATGAAAGAGGGATGAGGAAATAAACAAAAATGGAGATGGATCTCAGAGGACCTTAATCTTGGTACTTGCAATGAGTTTGTTTCTCATCAGAACTTTATTGGAACTACCTTGTCACCTGAATGCAGAAAGCATGTACTTACTTCTAATGCTAGTTAGAAAAATGCAGAAATCTGCTTTGCAGTTTACACTATGTGCAAACACTGTATGTACAAAATGGTACAGCTTGTGAGAGCATTACCTTCACACAGGACMCTGCTCTTGCTTTGAGCAGGGTGACTTTCTTTCTCATAGTTCTTTTAGTGCATGAAAKGTCCTTTTGGGATGTGTCAGACTTGTAGCCTCTCATTTGATTCTTCTTGCTACTGGAAGAGTAGTAAATGTTGCTAGCTAATTCAGTGATAATTTAATTACTCAAGAAATTTTTGCTTTCTGCATCAATAAAAACTAGTGAACAGTGTACTAACTCTGCTGCTGTGGTTCTGAAGAGATCGTTGTCGATGCTGTGCTGCTAAACTTGCACAGTGCAGACTGCAGAGGGAGATCTCCAAGCAGTTACAAATTAGCTTCTGCAGGAAGATTCATACTTTGTATGCAGTGTACTGGYCCAGGAATAAACACCTCCAATTGTTCTGATACTTCCTGAAAATGGCAAAGCATTTGGTGACAAGCATTTTGTAGGCTGCTGCAGGGCCTTGGGAGACAAAGGTAAATGTGTGAACACAGCTCAGTTTAACAAGTTTTGTTCTCTAGTCAGTGATTCCCTTGCTTTTTGGTTCTGCCTAATCCTGGTGCAGGAATAGGGACATAGCTTAAGTCTGGAGTTGGGAAGTGGGAGAAAGGCTATTACTTCTTGAAGAACTGATCACTGATACARTTCTATCTTTGTATAATTTTCTTGAAGGTTTGGTTAGGGAATTTGATGTAATATTATACACATGCTTGTTTTATTATAACTGCAKTGTGCCTGTTGTTACTTTTCAGTTTCTTCTCACACTTGGCAGAATACATCAGTTGATATGCGGTGAAACGCAGCTATTTCTGGTCTGGCAATCAAACACTATATCAAGTGCAGTGCAGTAATGATGGAAAGCTATTAGGTCAATGACATCCTGTGCAAACTCAGGCTGATTTGACCTTACAGTACCTTTCTTAACTCAGAAGTGCACACAAAAATTATTGTGGTGGCCTTGTTCAGTCAGGAAAAAGAATTAATCCTAATCAGACCCYGAAAGCACATGATAGGAATAATCTTGTGGTGTATAGTAAAAGGAATAAATATTTTAATATATATTTTTAACCAACTCCAGTTTGTAAGCTAGAATTGAATATTTGACTTTTTTAAACATGATCATATAATGAGTATACATCAGTCCAATTTTAAAAACTGTGATTTGAAGTTCTAATTATCATCATAAATATCTGTGAAATTATCTAATGTTTGTTGTCCACATCTCTTAGAAGCATTTCTTTTCTTATGTGCATGTTTAATCAACTGTACATTAAAGAAGAATCTTTATCAAGCTGTCTCATGCATGTTATTCTGATTTGGGGGGCAAAATCCTGAGAGATGAATTTTGCATCATAATCTGTAGTTCAAAGCACACAGATCCTGTCAGATTTGGAYGGCAGACAAAGCAACTTGTTAAGATGAGGAGCAGTTTCAACAGGCTTCCTTGTAAACCACTGAGACATGATACATCTATTTTRAAAGAAAGAAATGCCAACACCTACTTCTGGCCAGGGTACATTTTATTAGTTTGCCGAATGCTCTGGCACCGAGCCTGAGTCTCAAGAATRGGAAGGTGTTTGGCTGCCATGTCTGCAGCAATGCCACAAGGACTGCATGGTGCATGTGAGATACTGGGCTTGCACCGTGAGAGGARCAGGATGCAGCACATCTGAGAGCTCCCAGACTTGTTTGTGAGAGCTCCCTGCCGTCAGTGCTGCCTGTGCTCCCTCCTTCAGTCCGTTGCATCTCATTAGCAGTCTCTTTCCGTGGAGTGTAAGAAACTCCTTTTGACCGGGGCATGTTGTTTACTTCCAAACCTGTGTACAGCTGCCATAAATCCCTCCAGGCTGTGGTCAGAGCTGGAAGCTGGCCATTAATACAGCCTGCTTCTTTGTCATGATATAGACTTAAAGAAAAGAAAGCAGGTGCCCTCCTGGCATTTTATAAAGAGTCATTCATGAATATAAGATACTGCATTTTGCATATTAGTGTGAGTGCCAACATAAACCCAGCTGTGTGCAAAATAAAGTGAAATATGTATTTCCAAAACTAGGCCACAGCTTTTCTATGGTGCAATCTGAAAGCATTTGAATCAACTTTGCATATGCATAGCCTTTTCTTTTAAAATTATATTTTTCCTTGGTTTTTTCCCCTGTTTTTTTTTTCACCCCTCACTCTTTTTTTTAATTTTTTTTTTTAATGTGGTGATTTTGTAACACTTCTCCCAAGGTAATAAGACAATAACATGAACAAAAGTGGAGGAAAACACAGGCAGATATCACAAAATGCATCTTGGATGTGCACCTCTGTGACAACTTTCCATCCATTTCTCTCATTCCAAACCAGAACTCTCCTCTTGCACTGATGTGGGATTCTGTTCTTCCAGGTGCARCTTCTTCTGAGAAGACAGTCGACCATTTTGCTTAGCATTTTGTTGTCCTTTAGACCAAACTCTGCAAACCTAAAAGTTCTTGTGCTCCTTTTCAGTGCCAAAGGTTGAAAAAGTGGATTTTTAAAGTCTCTTGTATACAACTGATACTGGGCACCATTCATGCTGAGGGAAGGAGAAACAAGAGGGGCTAAGGGAGTGCAGGGAACATAGAAGAGGACGCTGTGGACTGTCATGGAGCTATCCACCACAGCACATCACATCCAACAGGCAGAAACCATCAGAAATCATCTCTTCTGGGCCTGAATGTAGCTTGTCCCTGCTTGCTTCCTGTGTACTTTTTGCTTTTGTTGCCTTCACAGATAGTGAACTATTTTAATAAATCTTGCGTGGAATAAAATAGATGTGTCCAGGTTTTTTGGGGTCAGGAAATTATTAAATTAGGGGTATCAGGGACATCAGAAGTATAAATGGGCATTCTTCCCTTTTGTCCCAAGCATCCTCTGCCTTCCCCTCTGCACAGTCCAGGGGCAGGAAGGGTTATTGCTGAGGAGCTGATGGGCCAGGCTGGAGTGTCTGGCTGTGAATGAAGGTGAAAATGCTGTAGTTTCATCAATGAAGGTATCCAGGTGCTTTATCAGCCTGTGTTCCAGGATCACAAAGGGAATTAGTGATGCAATGCTTCCAGGTGCTGTAATCCAACCAGCAGATGACTTTTTGTTGTTGTTGTTGTTGCTTTTTGTTTATTTGTTTGGTGCACTTCTCTTAAATCCCATAATGGATCCATCTGCATTCATATGCAGTTAAAAAGTCTGATCTGATGACAACTCATTTCTCTGCAGCAAATTGTGACTGACAGAGTGTGATGCTAACAAAACAAGAGGCATTTTAAAACTGGGTGTATGCATTTGTGAAATGAAGATGTGGGGGTTCAAGATGCCCTGATAGGAGGAATTAATCTATGTCTGATTGATTTTGATCTATGGTTAGCCATGTTTTATTTCAGGAGTATTCTTTGGATTTTTGCTAACAGGCACTTGGCTTTAACAATATTCTTTCACTCTTTGGTTCTGGTAGATTTAATAGCATAGTTGCTAAATTGAGTTTAGATAGCTTATCCTGTATATATTTAGAGATAAGAAGTTCATTTAGGGATTAGGGAATGCTTCTTGTATATGCACCATTAAGCATAGCACATCTGGTAGTGAACTAGCAATCAGCAGAATATTGACAAAAGTTATAAAGAAATCTTTTTTTCCGAGTGAACACATGTTTATATCTGAGGTCTGAAAGCTAACATGATGAAAGAAGTATCTCCAAGAGTTGTAAATTAAAACCAAATTCATACTGTGCTTGTACAAAATACTTGGTTAGAAACTGTTGTAGTGGGTCAAAAGATTTGGTGATACAAAAAAATCATCTTACAGCAAAGGCCTTGTAGTTTCTGCTTTTMAGAGAGAAAGAGGAGCTTGTTTTCTAGTATATTGAAGGAAGMTGAAGAAGCAGTAATAGTGGAAAGGAAAAAATGAAATACAGACCTTTACATATTATTTGTTTTAAATGGAKAGTCAGGCCTCTCAAATAAGCCTTCAGAGCAGCAGTTAAAGTACAACATTGCTTCTCTTAAAGCAAATGAACAAACAGAACAAAACAAAGTGTTTTAAATAATGGTGAAACTGTGAAAACTCAAGGATTATCTGGGAGTGAAGGGAGACAGAATGACCATTTTACAGATGCTCACCAGCTGGTAACCAAAACCAAAGAGGGAGCAGTGATGACGAAGGGAATTCATCCAAACAGCCAGGTTATCTGGTCTTTAATAATTTCAAATGTAAAGTTTTGTAGTGCAATTAACAGAAAAGAAACATGGAGGTGAGCTTTTCAGACATGCAGGTGGTTCTTCTGAACTGCCTGTTCGTGGAGGTGTGTGTGTGTGTGTGTGTGTGTGTGTGTGTGTGTGTGTGTGTGTGTATGCATGGGCAGCTCTACTCCCACCAAGCAGCTCAAGGAAGGGTTTGTGGGCTATTTATACACTTCATGGCAGGCTGCTTGCCTTCAGAGTGCAAAAGCTGATTCATGCTGGTGTGGAAGTTGATTGTGCTGGCGGTGGGAGAAGCAAATTTGAGGTACACGAGGATAATTAAGCAGGAGAGGTGTACGGTGTAAAACCAGGGCTCTGTTTCTCTRAAGGATGTGTTTGTGTCAGTGTGTGGGGCCCAACTGCAGGTGTCACTGTTAGATCTCAAATAATGGGCTCTCGGCGGCTGCTGTCACAATGGGCTCTTTTTTCTTACCARAGTCACACTTGTGATAGTAATGTAAAATCTAGAAAATGTGTAGTGAAGTGTGATCAGTGTGAGTGTCGGTGTGTCCGCGCTGCTGCCGTGTGCACTSAGGGGACAACTGCACACCCACAGGGGAGGGCATCTCTGCCCAGGAGCCATCTCAGCAGCAGYGGGCTTGAATACCTCTACAAATCAGACTCACAACTTTTGTTCCGAATGTTTTGAATTCTTTCCGTGCTTTAGGAYGGATATTTAACTTCTCTGACCCTTGGCAAAGTGATGATGAAATCTTGAATATAGCCAGCAGCTGAAATTATTTGCTGTGATTTGCAGTAGCTCAATAATTCTGTTCTCTGCAAATGAATTTGCTTGGACTTCTTTGTGATTTTTTTTTTGTGTCTATTTATTTCTTCTTCATTTTTGGTTCTGAACAAACAGGCCTGATTCTTCCAGTATTTTTATTCAGAYAATGAATAAAGTGCTGCAAGTTTACTCTCTCCTTTTTATTCCTTTTCCTTTTTTTTTCTTTGCTTTTCTTTGAAGAAARAAAGAGGGAGTGAGAAAGAGCTGAAGAAAGGGAGTTATAAACTCTTGACAAACTCTTCTTTGGTGCCTAATTTAAAGCTACTCTATTGTTTAGAAAGCAGCAAAAAACCCACAACGATTCTGAGTGTCTTCTGGAGTAGCTATTCAATAGCTTTTTAAACGAAATTTTAAGAGAAATGTAATATTCTCATTAAGTACCAATCTCCACAGCCTGTTCTTCCCCACCTGGATACTGTGCCTTCAACACCGGGACTGGTGCATGACACTGATTGCTCCCTGGATTAACATTTACAATGCTTTGTTGTTTCTTTCTTGGTGGTAGATTTCCTGAAGTATTTATGCAGTTTATGAGGTATATTCCTTGTCTAGATCACTTTATTTCTCTTACTTTATTCCCAATTTTCACTTTTTAAAATGCTGYGTTATGCACCTATGTGGGATTTTTTGTTTGTTTGTTTGTTTCTTCTCAAATCCTGCCAAAATCTTTTGCTAAAGCAAACGTGAGACTGAAAAATACTCCCTCCTCAAAGCAGACAATGGAGTTTTTCAGTTGCACAAATAAATGTATATATCACTGAGTAAGCTCACTCTAATTGAATCCTGACCATTCTGGAGGGATTTAGCCCTCCCTTTTTAATTTTTCTCTAAACAAAACCTAGAAATGAAAAAATATTTTAAGGTGGGCAGGAAAGGGAGGGGGAATAGAAAAATAAAGCAAATAAATTTTTGAATAAGAATGACCCATGTACTGTGACCAGAGGGCAAATGCAAATGTCTGTTTTCAAACACAGACTCGTGCATTCTTATTAGGGGTTCGTGACTGTGCCTCCAAGCACATCATTACATATTCATAAGTGTGAGGAAAATAGACTCCTTCCACATTCAGGTGTGTTCAACTAAATGCTACCCCTTTAATCTTAAAGAACAGCTCATTTGGTCTATTTTCTTCAGTTCACAAAGTGTTAAGGGAATATGAGATAAAAGATGCACACACACAAAAAGAAAAAGAAGCAGCAATATTCCACAAAGATCTTTTTAGTGTCAACTTAAATGCACACAAATAGCAGATGATGATCTCTTTTATTGGACTAACATTTATCCACTAATATCCACACACTTTTAAAACCATTGAGACCTCCTCTTCAGGTGTTCATTTGAATAGAAATAGCTGAATGAGTGTTTTTATAATTGATCCCCTGAGTACTGAATGTCTAGTGCTGCATAACCAACATTTTCCCATTGCTGATTTTTTTTTTCCAAATTGCTACTCTGCAAAATTAGGATTTTGTATAGTTTTGATAAGAAAATTAACCTTCCAAATGCCAGATCCCCTTAATGTTACTTAGGAACTGGTGCTAAGGTACACTTGGAATGCTTGTTCTCAAATGCATTGTTTTATGTATGTGACAAAAAAAATAGTTTTTTTCCATGAAATTACAYAGAGGTACACCCTAAAAATAGTTAAGAATTGTTTGTTTGGGTTTGGTTTCTTATCACTGTCCCCTAGATAAGCAGTTTTCATCTTTACACTGTGCTTAATGAAATGCCTTTGCTTTCAACAGCAACGCAGAAACTTCACAGTACTTCATTGCTATTGTTTCACTTTTACACTGAATGAAAAGTCTGAAACATTTTTAACTTTTTATTTTTAAAGTCACTTTAGATTTTTCTTGCAACATATATTGAGTGTCCTAAGAACTAAATTTTCCAGAGAAAGTGTAATTTTTTTCATTTGCTTTTTAATTTTCTCTGCTAATGCTTGTGGTTTTGAACATGGATTTTAAAAACACCGATCTTGATATAAGAGAGCACCTGAAGTCTAAAAGCATGCATTACAGGTGGCTGTTCCTCCAGTAGCCCCTTGAAGGAAATGGAATTCCTAATTGATATGAAATCATTTTGTGGCAGCAACACCTGAAGAGTAGAGAGAAAGGGAAGAAGATATGATAATAACTGTGTGATAAAACCGGTTAGCATTTGTGTGCCATAGTAAACACTCATGAGTATAAAGAAAATACTAGCTAGCCACTAGAGATATCCACTTATGTTCATGATACAACCACTACAAACTCTAGTTCTATCAAACTAGCATCAAGCACAAGATCCATCTTTAATTAATTTAATCCTATAGAGCTGTGACTCATTTTATTTGTGACTGTGCAGAGAGAAATTACTTTCCATACTTGCCTTGAACTTCAACCTTATCCTTCTCTATCAGTCATATTGAATAACACAAAAGCACATGCTCTGAAATTCATGTCCTGTTTTTTTTTTTTTCCCTCCAAAGATTATTCAGATCTTTTTACATGTGGCTTACTCAATAAAAAGCACAGAAAATGCCCCCCCACCCCGGTCCTCCTTCTTTAGGAGAAAGATTTCTATTGCAGGGCAAAAGAGCTTATTAAATGAAAAGTCATTCTTATAATGAGTAAGAAACATGGAAATTCTAGAATAAGGCAGAARGATTTCTTTTGCCATCCTTGGTTCAGGAATAAACAAACCATGTCCCACAGAGGGCCAAAGAACACAGGATAGTGTATTTTTCCTTTTTTTCTCCCCCCTTTAAAAGAGTGGAAATTCCATGTTCTGTGAGTTGTTGCACAGCTCCTTGCTCYAGCAGAAACCTATTCCAGCTGCTCTGCAGGTGTCATGGCACAGCAAGGATACAACTGTGCACACTGCWGGGATCAGCCCTGCAGTGAGGGTGCCAAAGTGCTCCTAATGACATAAATTCACTCCCAAACTCTGGCTCTTGAAAGGAATAACACCAACGTTCTTTTAAGCAGTTTCTATCTTTCAAAGAAACAAGGGCAGAACAGTGACCCCCGGGGAGAAGCAGACTGTGGTGAGAGTTCCATGAACCTTTAAAACAGCACAATTTCGAGGGCAGGAGTGCTGCTTCTCACCCTGGGTGACCAGACTCGGTGTGAAGTTGTGATATTGCTGCATAAGCCACATGTCAAGGTTTAYAACATCTCTGACACAGCCATGAAAACTCGTGGATTGAGAAAGCACTGTGGGCACCTTGCTGGCACACCTTTAAGGTGCAAAAGCTCCAGATTTTATGGAGACCTCTAATTGCTGGCCCCAGCTGGGATCCTTCTCGTGTTCCAGGAGGCAGGGGAGCAAGTTCAAAACAAAACAGTATCTCACTTTTTCCTTAAAAAAAAAAACAAACCAACAAAACCCAGCAACAACAAAAAACCCTAAAGGAGTGAAAGAGCTAAATTCTAACATCTAAAGGAAAAAGTCGCTGGGGTTCCCTTTTCCAGCAGGCTGCTGCAAGGCTGTATGCTGTACGTGCCTTTGGCCCAAACCAGGCCTTTTGCTTTGGGATGCATCCCAGGGAAAGGTTTGCTTCCTTAAAAATTCTTAGGTGACCCCTGCGCGCATGGAGTAGAGTGACAAGAAGGAAGTTTTGCATGACAATTAAATATGCGTAAGATTTTCTCTGGAGAAAAAAGGTGCAATTTTTTTTTTCTTTTTTGTTAACCACATTATCAAAAAACAAATATAAGGCTTCAGCTAGGTTTGAAATGGAAAAWGTATAAAAGGGATGTGGAAAAATCCAGTCCTGATGCTGATGTGAAGGAGAACCTGCAGTCTCCCAGGTCTCTCCCCTAACTATCTCCATAAGTRGTTGTGGAATTCCTCATCACAGCCACACTCTTTCCCTGCTTTGATAGAAAAACTTAAGGAATCACACAGTTTGTTTTGACCCACAAACTAAATACTGCTAAGCTTATAGAGAGCTGTTATTATCTTGTTAGATTTCCTCTTATCCTTMTGGCCATTTGTCAGTCTTTAGGCTCTCTGGTTTGTTCATAACAGAAATCCTGGCCTCATCAAATACCCATTTGTAAGTTTGAGAATCTCTGTGTTTTAAAATAATATGACTGGTAGTTTGTAAGCACACAGGAACACAGTAGTAACACATCAAATTAAACTTCAAGTTAGATTTGGATYTATATCCATTTTACTGACAGAAAAGTGCAGATAAATGATAGGAAGAACTTCTTAAAATTGGCCAAATAATTTCGTGATTTTTTTTAAATGCCAAAATTGGGCAGATCTCAGGCAAAATCTCTATGAATTGCACATTTTTGTTACTTCCAACTGTATCTATGTTTGCTGTGACTTCTAAAATGTGAGGCCCACAGAGTACTAAAATCAAGACAAATCTCAGTTTGATCCAGGGCTCTTCCAATCTTGCCCACACAAGCTCCTACCTTCTTTGGGAGATTACTGTTATGCCTACTTCCTATTTTTTTCCCTTCAATATTTCTGTTTTCTCTCACACAGAAGAGGAGAGAATAAGAATTAAATGTCAAGAATTATCTCATTTTCATATGTGGGATTTCTGTGATTGCAGCCTGCTGCCAGCCTGCCATTCAGCCAAGTTCCTGTGTTTTATCACTAGCTTTATCAACAAGGCCTTTGCTAATTCTTCAGCGTCTACAAACACAGTCCTTGTTATTATTTTTCCTACTCAAATACAGTCCAGTAGCTCAGTTCCAGCATGAAAAAGCACTGCTTTGGCATTAGGTTTCAAGGTTTCTTGTTGCCTTTTGCCATTAACTCATTCTATTGCTTTCGGATTTTCACCTCACTTTCCTTTTATGAATTTTACTTCACTGATTGAGTTCCTGCCTCAKCTTTTGTGCCTTTTACTCTGGTGTGGAAAAAAGGATGGACCTCCTTTATGAATATTTCCTGTGCCAGGCCACCTTCCTCTGGTAATGGAAGTGCCCCTTCCTGTGACTGAACAAGGGAGTTATTTTTCCACCCTCCTCCCCCTTACAAAGTCACTTCTAGCTCTTAATTCCACCTTCCCCTGTTTCTGTCGTGGATTTATCTTTCTTATGGTCTAATAATAATAATGCTTACCTGCCTCTCAGGGGTGTTGTGAAGATTAATTAGTTAATGAGCTCTAAAGATGAAAAGTGCTGCATCATTGCTAAATATTATTGTTGTTCTTATSRTGTACAGATTGAACTCATCAATATYRGTATTTCAATTATAAATCTCACCCTACCATTTTTCAATTAATTTGCCTAGATCATTTTATCCATCACTCACTCTTCCCTCTTGTTCCTCTGTCTTCTTTCTATCTTCCTGCTTTTGAGAATAGACACATAAACACCATATATTCCTATAAATAAAGGATTCACTTTCTGTTTCAGAATGCTTCCATTTATTTTAATATTAAAATTTACAATACACAGCAGTCTCTGAGCAAGGTGATAGCTCCTGATCCTTTGGCTGAAGTAAAATCTTCTTTAAAGTCTCTGGCATTACCTACTGAACACAGAAGAGTCCTCGGCAGAAGTCACCAAACCACCTGGCCTCTAATACCTCTCTCCTGTTGATCACCATCATGAATATATTTTTTGCCATCTTTTAGCACTTATCTTCAATTCTATGAAACCTTCTTTTGCTTCTGTGGATGGCAGTGGACTTGCTGAGTGAAACAAGAAATGGGAATTACCCAGAACATTTCAGCCAGAAACTCTTTCTGCAATGCTGCTATCATGCAAATCAGGAAGGGCCATGCCTTGTTATTCCTTTCAACTGAATTGACAACGTGTCTGACTGTACTCTTTGAGCAGAGTCTCCAGTCAGCCCCACTTTTTTTCTTGGTTATCTTTTCCCCTTTCAGCCATGGTTCTCATTCTRGTTTTGGGTGCTGCTCAGTCTCATATGCTCTAAAATGTTCTGGAACAKGTCTTGGGGATGTAGATTTGTCTATGACTCTGTGTCAGCTACTCCATCATTTAATCTGTTCCTGTCGCCTAATCTACATTATCCTGTGGCAGAAAATATGATGACTCTTGAATGAAAACTGATCTTAATCCTAACTCCAGCAAGTTCCCTGGGTACATGTAGCAGAACCCTTAAAATGGGGGCTGCTGTGCCCTAAGCATGACAGGGAGGCCAGCAGTGCTCTGGTTTGGGATTTCCCTTTGCTATGGTGTGTAGTTTCTGGTGCAGCAGGCAAGGATTGCTTGGGACCAACTCCAAGATTTTAATTTCTGTGATGAGGCAAGTCTGCAACTCCCTTGAACAAGCAAAATTMTGCCCATCACCCTGAATACACATGTGGGAGGGCACAAAAACTTGGAACAGAGGCAAATTGCCTATTTACATCCCAGGCAAGTGCCCACAGCCCCAGACTGAAGTCAGGGCCATCCGCCCTCTCCTGCTCTCCYCAGAGCTGTTCCACTTTGAACAAATAATTAAATAGTCATTGGGCCTGGGAGAGGGAGGCATCTACAACACTGCTTGCAGGAAGGGAAGGACATGATCAGCCTAAACTRCTGGCGAAAGAGCTTCTAAACTCATCAAACTCTGTCAGACATCTTAACTCTGCTGTCTCMTGG
Organism: Alauda arvensis; assembly: GCA_902810485.1. NCBI lineage: Eukaryota > Metazoa > Chordata > Aves > Passeriformes > Alaudidae > Alauda > Alauda arvensis. Next base: position 1,570,695 of record CADDXX010000059.1, read on the forward strand.
CTGGACCTWGGGAAGCATAATCTTCCTTTGGAGAGGCATTGTCAGATCAAGTAGAAATAACGCTGGCTGAGCTTAAACAACAACCATATTTGATATTTTCTGCTGATTGAGCTGTCCAGTTGACTGGAAAGGGCTGACAGCAGAGAGAGCCCTGGTCTGAGCAGAGCAGCTCCCAGGCCAGCTGGCGAGGGAATGGGTCTGCGCCAGGTAATTATTGCCTAGTGCAGAGGTCGAAAGCCTCAGAGAGGCTGATGTACTAATGAAACACAAATGGGACATCTGTGTTCAGGAGTTCAGCAAAGCACAGAAAACGGAGCTTTGCCAGGCATAKCTGTCCTACTGAAAGCAAACTCACTTTCTGGAGCTAAGGGAAACCCACTGAAGAGTGGAGACATAAGAAAGCCTTTTGCATTGGACTTCTCTTTGTTTGCTCAACAGCTCAAAGGTTTTTAATGATTGCTCTGGACACTRCAACATTGCAGGGGGGAAATGGAGGCACTGAACAGCGTGATGGCAGATCACATGTGGAYATGAAGGGGGGATGAGAGGAACAGTAAAATAAAAGTTGAGGTAAAAATGAGGTTACTGGGAGCCTTTGGTGACTGAAAGAACAGCACGTGTGTGTGTGTGTGTGGTTCTAACTGGCTGTAGTTACAGACACAAATGTCAGCATATGAATTCAGGGTCTGTTGTTTAGGCCTCACATAACCATGTTGTTAGAGCTGAGTTTCAAAAGTTTCCACTGGGAAAAAGTGGACATATTAGATAATATACACACACATATGCATTTATAAAAGTATGAGAGTGTTTTCTTCAAAATAACCACCAGAAGGCTCAGGGCACTGGCATTTCTGAAATAACACTGTCATAGTCACATTCAAGTGGAGATTTGGGTCAAGTATCAGGTATAAGGATTTTGACWTAAAGCCTGCACATCAAGAGCAGCCTCTCAGACTGGCCAGGACTAATTGGAGCAGTTCCTTAGGGCATCTCTTCCAGCTTAATAAGGTATGTTTGTTGCCCATTCTGGAGGTGCAGAACAATTGAGTGAAGTGGGAGAGTGAGGTATGGAGCTGAAATTCACGTTTTTTGACTGAGAAACAAAGTGTAATTATGATACCCTTCATGTCTCTGCAAGCTTCAGCAAAGCTGGGCGTGGTGAAGGGAGGTGTGCTGAGGTCTGTGCAGCAAAGCCTCTGTGGCCTTGGTGCAGCAAAGGCACGCAGGAACTTATCCTGCTGCTCCCAGCAGTGCACAGACTGGGTGGGAAGCACCAGGGCCAAGGGCAGGTCTGTGCTGGACACCTTGAAATTGGAGAGACAAAAAGCCCCAGGTGCTGCCCAGCTTCCAGGGAAGGGAACCAGCTGGGCATCAGATCTAGTCCCCATCTGAGCAGCTGGTCAGCAGGGAGGGAAAGCCAGGCTGGTCCTTGCCCTTCCCCAGCATTTTTCTCTTTCATTGCATTAGCAGTAGGAATGCAAAAAGTTTAGTTTAGCTGGAGCTGCTACACCTGGATCTCTCCTAGCCACAGAGGGCCTTGCTGTGTCCCCTTCCTAAAGTTATTGAGGTGCTCTCAGAGCAGCAGGACTTGGAGTTGGGTGTTCCCTGAAGAGAAAAACACAATGTTTCTGATTTTGGGAAGAGGCTTAGTAAGCCCACAGGTTGTACCTGTGAAGGTGAAGTGCAGCATTTTTCTAATATTTCACTGCAGTGTCAGTGCTGGATCTGATACAAAACGACTCCTGGCTTGGAGGTGAGCATGTGAATGCTTGCACAGAGGTTCTGACTGTGAAATGTTATGAATGAACTTTGCTTAAAAGTGATCTCTRAAGATAAGTAACAGCTGGAATAGGATAGAGGTTTCTTTTACACCACCTGTGTTACTAGCTCTAACTTTTTTGTTTTGGCCATAAACTATTTGATGACTTATTTCAGAATTAATGTATCCAAATATGAAAAATATATGCATATTTCTGTCATTATATAAGATGATAATCAACAATGGCAGGGTTAGAGCACTTGTGGCACAGAAAATCTCAGCTGGAACTGACTGGTGCTGGGACAGCTCAAGTTGTGACCTGATCAAATCCCTGTGGCAAGATAAAAGAAGACTCCCAGGGCAATATACCCTGGCTTTGGTGCTTAAGAAGGGCACTTTTCCCATTCAGAAGTTTCTMATTCTCCCTCATGGCAGACAGGACTCAGTGTCTGGTGTCTGTGTGAGGCACAGCCAGGGTCTTTGGCACTGACAGCTTATGGTATTATTTTTAAGAACAAGTAATACTTTTCAAGGGACTTTTGCTGCATCTTCCTCCTGGCCACTGATTCAGGTAACTGCATCGAGCACAAATAAAGCACACTCCTGTTTTCCTACCTGCATGCAGGATTCCTTGTGTTCTGTGGCATGTTGCTGTATCCTGTTGCTTTGCTTTGTTTGGACATTGATCTTCATTGGCAATAACGACTTCATTTCAGTGATGGATGAACACAAGTGTTTAAAATTGAACCTCAGTTTACTGAGCATGGTTTGGCTAAAGATGCAATATTTATGTCATTTGTTATTGTAAGAAAATCTACCAGCCTGTACTTGAACAATGTAATGGGGCACATAGCACAACACTCTGTTGTTCTGCCCCCACTTTAAAGCCCTTTTTGGACTCTTTTTCCCATGACTTTCATATTAGTAATTGCTATTCAGGACTTCACCACATGATCACTTAGGCTTAGTGATGTGCTTTGATCAGCTGCCCTAGCCTGCTTCTYGCACACTGTGAATGTGGGCTGCTACAGTGAGCTCTTGGTTACTACATTTATGTCTCTTTGCAGACAGGTCTGGCTTTTTGGGAGAGGCAGCTGGATAGCAATGAGTCAGTGGYTGCTGGATCTACTGGGACCTTATCCTAGTGAGCACTGGATTAATTGCTACATCTGAGAAAAAAGCATTTGGGGAGGTGAAAATTCATTTTTGTTTAAGAGAAGCAGCTTTTTGATGCTTCTGGCTCTAGAGTGAGCTTGCAGGACTAAATGCATGAAAAATACTTGGCTATTCCTGTGATTAAATCTTAACCCACTTGTTTGAACCACAGGTGTAGAAAAGAAGCTGTCTCTTTTTAGACTTGTCCTAGTTTTGGCAAAGCATGCCTGGCCTTTGTGGTAGTAGGAAAGAGAAACTTAGGGGAGCTGTGAGTGATAAATCCCCAGGAGGAGGGAGGAACAATGGTGCAGCATTAGGCAGCAGAGCTCTGGAACCAGACATCACTGGAAATAAAAGCAAATTAATCTAGATAAAAATGAAATTATCAGTGTAGCTAGGAAAGAAGACCACATAGTCTTTTGTTTCATTAGTAGAATGTTTGCTTTATGAATAGAATGAAAGGTGGGAAGCCAGAAATGAGCTGGGTTCACCTTCCTTAGCAAACTGTAGAAGTCTATCCTGTAGCATGAGGAATGATATTRGATCATTTTGTTCATTCAAAGTGTTCCTCATGTCCTCCCTTCTCACTGATGAAGTTGGCTTCTGGTTCCTCGACTTGGAACCAAATTCCAGACACAGCCAGTGCAGTCYGTGCCAACACACATACAAACAGTTACTGTCTAGGGGTTAACTGCTCCCTGCTTTTTGGGGCTTAGTGGTCACAAAGGAAAGGAGAGCAAGGTGTGCCCTGCAGTGAGGCACTGTGCTGSTCATTTGGCCAAGACAGAGAATGGTTGGACACAGCCAGGTGAATTAACCAGGTGACATTGGGAGTTTGGGGTCAGCTCCAAGAATGAAGGAACAGCAAACAGGTGTGTAGAGCTGGGATGTGTGCTGCAGACCTGGAAAATGTGATTGCAGCTAGCACACAGGTGTAATGAGAGACCTGCTGCTCAGAGATTGCTTGTGAGGTTTTTCCACACTGCTTCTGGCCATTCCAAAAGTGGGAATTTGAAGTCTGCTACTTACCAAGCACTGTGGAGTGTATTGCCTTGGCCCTCTTAGCCAAGGTTGATACTGCTAACTGTTCTCTCAGCTAAGTCTACATCTGTGTGGAGACCAGTGGGCAGATGCTGAAATAGGAACTTTACCTGCCTTATCTGTTGCCCTTCTTCCTGTGTACTATATCTAGAACTGTAGTTTTCATAACATTTTCTTTTCAACACTCKTTTCCTTATGCCTGAAAAGAGAAGGAAACATCCCATACAGCCCTTGGGAGCCAGAAGTATCTTAATTCAGTTAGTCCAGATCTCAGTCCAAATCCTTCTGAATTATTTTTTCAGAAGAAATGGTTAGCCTGAAAAATCTGGAGTAGTGCACCATATCTCCAGCCAGGTGGCTTTGTTTAATCTACTCAGTGACTCTACAATACACAAATTAGCTCATTTAATATGAGGCAATGTAGAGGAAGCTGGAATCATTTGTCCTAACAGCTTTGGGGGAAGATTATCAAAAAGAACTGGAAGTRGAGCCTAGAGGGAAGAGAAGGAAAATCTGTCCAGACTATCACTGTCAGTGGAAATTACTGACTATGGTAACCACACAGGAGGTTTCCTTTTAGAAAAAAAGGAAGTGGTGTCCCTTCTTTAGACAACTTCTCTAAGTACAGTTTCTGCTGTGCCAGGAAAATGAAGATGTGTTCAAGATGAAAAGTTATTGCCTGGACAGAAAAAGATGCCTCTAATTCCACATGAAAAGGGCAGTTTGGAAGTGTAAGAGGTCAGTTTGTGGGAGGGGATAACTTTCCACAGGCTTTCAGACAGCAGTTGCCCGCTGGGTGAGGAGGATTCAGTCTAAGCTTGTCCTATCCTCACRACCCAAATCTTGAGTGTCCCTCCTTAAGTGAAATTTCCACCAAAAATCTCAATTTGCATTCCTTAGAAATGAAGGAACACAGGTGAGTTCTCAAAGCCTAGTTGTGCTCATGTCCTTAAAGCCATTCTTGAAGTGGTTTCTGGCATGGACTTGCAAGTCAGTTTGTCAAAGGCTTTCCTTTGTTTTCATTGTGCTATGTGGAACCCCATCCACACTCAGAAGACAACATGCAGAGGACAACTGTGTTTAAGGTCAGATGTTCAGAAAGGTTTTCCAGTGGGCCTCCATTATCTCCACATATCTGTTGGATAAGTAATTGTCCAGCTGTCTCTGCAAAGAGGCAGATCCTTACTTACCAGGAGGTGCTTGGCCTCCTTTGGTGACCATTTATCTTCCCTGTGTTTGCTTCTCTGAGCTTCTTCAGTCTTCCACCCCTCACTGGCTCCACAATCTGACTGGGCTCTGTGGAACGTGGCCTGAGCAGCACTGAATTAAATATTGTGCTGGTTTTGGCTAGAGTAACTT
>CADDXX010000059.1:1576193-1607367 GCA_902810485.1 Alauda arvensis
GAGGAGACACAGCCAGGACAGGTGACCAAAGGGATGTTCCATATGACATCATGCTCAGTACATGAAGTGGGGGTACAGACAAAGGGAGGGACATTTGGAGTGSTGTTGTTTCTCTTCACCATTAYRTGTGATGGGGCTCTGCTTCAGGGAGATGAACACCTGCCTAGTTCCTTGTTTTGCTTTGACTGTGTGCATAGCTTTTGCTTTCCTTATTTCCCTGTCTTCATCTCAACCCATGGGTTTCCTACCTTTTACCCTTCTGATTCTCTGCCCAGTGCCACTGGAGGGGGAATGAGCAAGCAGCTGCTGTGGGCTTGGCTGCTGTCTGRGGTTAAACCATGACAAACAGCTGCATTTTATCATTTTTGAGGGTGTATAGGCACCCCTACTTCCCACCCTTGCCTGCAGGACTGTGGTTTCTGCTCTTAAGGACAGTCATTACTTTGGCAGGGACTGGCCTGTTCAGACCCTGAGTGACCTTGTGAACAGGACCAGTGGAAGTACCAGAAATGTTAACAGCCACAGACCTGTTTTATATAAGCCTGCAGATTTAGGGAGGAGTGGATTATTCAAAGTGTTCCACTAGCCTTGAGTCAGCAAGGGAAAATTCTCATTTTGGCACTAAGATGGGAGATGCTGAGCTTCTTTGAAACTCTGGCTGCAAATGTGGCTGTGGGAAGAGCAGGACTTCTGGTGCTCTCAGGAAGCCTAAGCCTGAAATGTATGAATAGGACCTGAGTGCTGCTGGGAGAAAGTCTGATGTGGCAYTGGGTGCTGAGAAGTAGAAAATGTGACTCAGAGCTGTACTTCAGCCATGGCTCAGAGCTGTGAAAATGGGTATCAAAGGACACTGTTGTGTCTGAGCTGTCTTTCACACGCTCATCACGCTGGCACRAGTGATCACTTAATATGGAACACAGCAGAGAGGTGGGTGATACCACGTGAAGGCAGCCAGGGGCCAGGGTGAGTGCTGACAGAGATACTGAGAGTGCTGAGGATAAAGGGAATGCTGCCTGAGCCCAGTTTTGTGCTCTGAGTAGATAGTACTATGCAGAAAATGMAAAAAAAAATTATGCTTGAGTCTTCTAATAAATTTTATACTTTTACTTAAAAGCAGAAAAACCAACCAGCCAAATAAAAATCCCCAAATAGGCTTTTAATCTTCATAAGTGCAGATGATCTGTACATTCCACAAAAAAGAGCTGTAGAAAACACACACACACCTTTTAACTAGTGAGCAATTTAAAGACTAATAGGATTCATCCATAATTACATAGTTAAGTAAAATTTATGTATGAAGGAATTAACTGATTTCCCTGAGGGCAATATAAACCATAGAGACAGTGCTCTCATTTAAAAGTACCATCTCAATGTTAAAATACTTTGTCATTCTTCTGTAGCAATGGTTAGGTGCTGTGAGAGCCACATGGAAGTTTATTTACTGATCCACAGACAACTGATAACAGATCTCTGCTTTGTTTGGAATAGAAAACTTGAACAGCTTGTCTGCACCTCTCCACTCGGACATTAAATCAACATGGCTCTATTAGTGGCCCTAGGATGCCAGCTGAGCCATCTCTAAGCCTGTCACCGTGATGTCTTCATCTGTAACCAGAGCAGACGTGAGCTCCTGGCAGCTTTGGGAGGTGACAACAAATCCAATTAGCTCCTCTCCATGGCGCCACAATACTACTGTGAAACGGCCTGACAGGGAGGGTGGCTGCAATACCCTGCACAGTGGGCCATATCCTTCGTATTTAAAAAAAGAAATCTACCAACACTTAATTGCTGGAGTGACTTTCCAGGCGGTTGCTGGAACCTTGTGCGCAATCTGGTCAGAAATGTGAGCTGTCCTGGAGGGCTGGATCATGCACAGCTTGGGGAGGGCTTTGTGAAAGGATAAAATGCTCCAAGAGGATAACCGTGTGCCAGCACTGTCATCCCCCTCCCTCGCAAGGAAATTTTGGTCTGGAAATCATGCAAAAGCCAGCCCCTTTCTGCTCCAGTCCCATGTTGCAAAGAGAAGGGGACTTTTGGTGCCTGGAGGTGGTGTGTGCTCTGTGCTGTCTCTTTTGGCTGCAGTGGAAGCCAAACGAGAGAAGCAAACTCTCCACTCCAGACTCTGTCTGCTGGAAGGAAAGTGGGGGCTGTTTGGAGGGTGTAGGRTTTGGAAGCAGCCAATTTAGCAAAACTCCTTGAGCATTGACTGGGAGGGGTTGGTAACACTGCTCAGAAGTTAAGGCTGGGCAGGCTGAACTCGGACAATTGTATTTAAATCTGGCTTTTTTCCTCCCAAAATAGTTAGCAAGTGCAAAGAAATATCTCACATACTGATTAAAAGTGCCTGATGTCTCATGAGGCACAAYGCATTAAGTAATTTAATTCTTTTATGCTCTCACGAATGCAATATTCTTGCTTTTTCTGACCAATACTTCCATCTAAAAGTGCAAGGTGAAGTAGGCTAGGGAAAAATAGAGACTGAATTTAGTGTCCTCTTGAGTGAGAAACTAAATCTAGTTTCCTCTATTTAGTACTCAAGGTCATGGAGGCGATGAGTAAAGCCTGTGCATCCCTGCTGCTGAAACACAGAGCACTTGAGATGTAAGAATGCTACCCAGTGTTTGTGTTCTGGCATTCTTCAGCCTCTTTCATGTAGGTGGATTCTGCCTGTTTCAATGCTGGAGGCTTTTGGGAATCATTGTAACCAGAAGCYCCTTTTAGAGAAACAACTCAAATTAGTAACTAGCTTGGATTTCTCCCTATCCAGTCAAGTCGTGATCTTGCAGTTACATCAGGGTGTCTGTGCTACCCACAGCCTAATGAATGTGGTCACTACACTAAATCAGACACCTCTAACACCATTAATTCCATGTTCCACATCAGAGAGGATGTGCCTGTCTGCACATCTTGAGTCTGTGTGGATGTGCAATGCTCTCAGAACTGATTTACAGGTGGCTGAACTTATGAGCAGGAGGCATCCAGCAAAGCAACRGTAAAAGGTTGCCACRKATCTGCAAACTTGTTTGAATGGAGRATCTTAAGGAGAGYATATTTTAAATCCAAGAGGAGGCAGCATTCACCTGGACCCTGGAGCTGCCTTATCTCTGCAGTTTCTGGTGATGGGGGGTTCAGTGAGGAGAAAACCAACTCAAAACCYGAGGAAATGGTGTTGGGAGCAAGCACAGTATGACTGTTTCCAACAAGTTAAATGCACACCTTTTTTTCTGGTGCTTAACTGCCATGCTTTAAAAGTGTAGTGAAATCTCTGAATATTTCAGCARAAGTCATGATTTTTGAGGATGGATTTCTCCAGGGAGAGCATATTGCAGCAGTGTTTGCCTCCCAGAGCCAAGCACACACTCCAGTCAATGGGTAGCAGTTGGCAAGCCACCTCTCCCTTGTCAAGAAGCCAGTTGTTCTGTTGTCTCCTGCCACATCCCTGAGGAATACCTGTGGGCACTGGCAGCCACACAGCTGAGAGAAAGGGATAAAGGTGTAACTGGGATGAAACAAAGGATTTTTTTTTTTTTAACAGAAGCAGCTTGTTGCAAATACACATTGTTAAATCAAACTCATTCCAGATGAATTGGGCACAATATCTAGGCATGTGGCTGGTTTACAGAGCAACCAAACACTCAGTGAGCTTTGGAACTAATGGACTGGTTTTGGAAAACAATTAAGTGCTGCCAGGCCCAATTATTTTCAGCAACATCTTTCTGTTACCAAAATGTGTCAGYGTGGACTTCAGCCTGCTTGGTAAGAGATACACTGAGCTCTGTGATGRGCACAATCCAGACTGGAGGCCCTGAAACATGAAGGGAAAGATACTCCCCCTGGTCATCAGCACAAGGCTGTGTCTTAACCAGTAACTAGCAGAGGTKGTGGTTAAGCCCAAGTTTTATTTAACCAAATTCCATTCCTGCWGCATGAAACTGCAGTAAGCAGTTAAGGAAAGCCATGCATTCTTCAGGATGAGGCTACAAACAGGTGATAGGATTTAAGGTCTTAGTTATCCCGATTTTGGATGCACAYGGACTTCCATTAACAAAGAGACAAGTTCATGGAGAAGCAGTTCTGGAGATCTAGAGAAGCTTGTGAGACCACAGAGCTGATTTGCTGGGGAAATATTCCCAGCACAGTTCACATCACAGGATGCTCRGCTGGTCTTACTTGACCACAAACATCACAGTCAGGCCAGCTCTGCCAAGACAGTGGTGGCTGATGTGGATACTTTGCAGTAAGTCTCACTGATGCAGAGAATTTGCACCATTGTGTTTTAAGGCAAGAATTTGTGTGATTTTGATGGTTGCAGCTGAGTTTTGCTTTGCCATCTTAGAGAGAGTGAAAGGATGGCGATAAAATTTATCTTGATGATTGCTACTTCTGTACTGGGTACCACAAGAAGCACAGAAGCCTTTATTGAGCCTCTGTCCCCTACCCCTCTCAAAGTTACACACCCATAATGAGCTCACAGACAACAATGCCCCAAGAATGATGACCTGATGCACAGCACAAAAGGACAGCCTGCTGTGACACCTTGGCAATGGGAATTAAAACATGCTTTTCTGTTTATTTTATTGTCTCCTAAAGTCCAGCTTTTATGAAGACTGGAAAAAAAAATACTGGGCATAAAATACTGAGTCTCACAAAGCATCTGGACACTGAAAATGAACACTGAGATTGCAGAGACTTGGAACAGAGAAACAAGAGGAAGTCCAGATATATTCTATGTGGGAAATCAGAGGCAAGAAGAGAAGATATTGGTAGAGTGGCAGCAGAAAGATCTAAAGAGCAGGGAAGAAGTGGAGAAGTTATTTAAGTGAGATGCAAATGGAGTGRATATCTCATTTGACAGCTGGAGGTGATAAAAGCATGAGAGATGGAGAGGAAGGAGGAAGCATGAGACCATGAGCTTCTAAGAAAGGTGCATCAGAGAAGCACAGAGGTGTTTTGTTTTTTTTTTTAAAGAAAATTATTATTGGATGGGGCCCTGAGCTACCTGGTCTAGTGGAAGGTGTCCTTGCCTATGGCAGTGGGATTGGAACTAGATGATCTTTGAAGATCCCTCCAGCCCAAACCATTCTATGATTCTGTGATTCTGCTTCTTGGAGTTTTTGCACCAGCAAATGGCATTGGCTACATAGAACACTCCAAYCTACTACTCCAGAAGACCAACACAAACTGAATGCACACACTAAAAACTCTGACTTTCAGCTGTTCTCTAGTTAAGAGTAAATATTGGCTATAATTATGTTTCTTGAGAAACCTTYTCATTTGATTGAACTTGCATCAAAGCAAAACATATGGCTTCAGTTATTGAGAAGTCTGGGAAAAATTAGCTGCCTGGATTATCAGAGGGGGTGACAAACAATTCTTGAGACACTCTTTAAAAGGAAAACTGAGTAAGAAATTATGTCCTTTGAGGACTGAAGGTCTTCTCTCCTCTAGAGGTCTCTGAGCTACTGCTTTACAAAGATTTGACAGCAAAACTGTGGGTTTTTCTTGGAAAATCCTCACCAGCTCTCACCTATTCAAGAYGATCTTTGCTCTGTCCTGAAGGAGGAGTTCCTAAATACAGTCATTCTCTTCTTRTTTGTGGGCTATGGGCAGCTGTGTCTGGGACTTTCTTACTGAAATCACTGAGACACTGTGGATGAAGGYGTTTGCATAGTCAGTTGTAATTTCAAAGSTRCTTATCMCAACAGTGCATCTGTGAGCATTCCCAACCCATTTAAAGGTTGGAGAGGCATCTCACAAGAGCTGGCATTAGTCAAGCAGCTCCCTCCCCTCAGCAGACAGAAGATCTGTTCTGATAGCCTCAGGGAGCCTATAGTTTAAATCAAATGGATTTTGTTGACTCGTTTTCTTTGCATGAAGTTTCTAAATATGTCAGAGGAATCTGCCTCTGCTGGAAGCAAGGGGTGGTTTACACAGTTGTGTCACCAGACCCACATCCTACTCTGTGATTTCCTCTCTTTAACTTGAAGGGAAGGCAACAGTTTTAGAAGCTATAGTTTTACAGTCTCCTGGGCTCTCTTGCAGCTTTGGCTCCTGGTAACAGTGGAATCCAAGCTTTAAAAAAAAAACCTGTTGTGAAATGGGAGTCTTGGAAAAGTACAGTGTTGTTATGGAGCAAATAGTTAGCAAAGATGGTGGCACATCCAAGACAATTTCCCCTTGGTTTTTGGCCAAACCCTCTGGTACTTATGTAGATGCCATCTGTATCTTTTCTCTATGGTATTGCAACTCCTCCTAGGCTTTAGGTTCTTTTAGGCAAAGAAACATAATTGCACAAAAATCATCACTTGAATCACAGCCCTAAGTTTCATTCAGGACAACAACTTCAAGGAATACTCATTTTTCCTGTTCTCTTCTTCCCAGGCTTTCCATCTCCCTAAATGTGACCTTCCCCTGGCTTGCAACCCTGCTGTGCTGAGCTCTTGCATGGCTCTTGTGCCCAGGAATCCCATTCACATTGACTTAACTGCTTTAGGGGACCACAACGATAACACTAGTTTTCTCTGGTAAGCTAGCAAAGAGAGCAAGTCCAGTAATCCCTTTCCTRGYTGGACTCRATTATCTTGGAGGTCTTTTACAACCTTAATGGTTCTGTGATTCTACAAATCTAAGCTGATGTTCAAGTGTTTCTTGTTCTGAAAATCATTTACCTGCTTTGCCTGGTGATGGAGTTAGGATATTCATGTAAGATTATTTAAGATGCATGACTGGAGCAATGGGGGGAATTTAATCTCCTCTTGAGCCTGTTGGCACTGATTTAGGTGGTTCGTTCTTGCTTCCTCCCTACCCTTGGTTCAAAAAAACACTTTGATCCATGGCACAGCTTCTTCAGAAGAGAGGGAAGTGCCCCTGCCTGGTGCCCAATTGCTCTGTTGTGTTTCCCAAAGGAATTTACTGATGAAACACAGTGCAAATATCCCTCCAAGGGGCCGGGTGCTACAAGGCAATGCAGCTCAGTGCTGYGTGGTGACACCAGCTCCCAGTGCCCAAGCAAAAAGCATCACGTTCATGTTACAGCATTGCATGTGAGGAAAAAAGCCCTGTACATTCTCCACWGCAATAGGATCTTCTGTGTCTCCCAAAAACATGGGGTATTCACAGTGATTGCTGGGGATGAGGTGCTCATCTTGCCTTTACACTTTTCCAGGAAGAAGCTGAGTATCAAAACTCTGTTAGTTGGGTTTGCAGAGCCTTTCTTCCCACCCTGGAGGCTTCATAGCTTCTGGCAGCTTTGGAAACAAGCTCAATCAGGATTCAGTCTCAGGCCTCTCACCTGGGGCTATGCAACATTGCTTCCAGACCACTGAGCAATTTTGTAGGTGACTTCTAAACATGCAAAGAAAATTAAACGATTCCTTCAAATATCCTTAGCCAGAAGAATGGCTCAGAGGGTTATTGAATTTCTTTTCTTTTTGAATGCACAGTTCTTGTTTATTTGAATGCTGCATCCAAGCTGAGAGAAAAGGCCATTGTGCCTGATTGGATTGGAATTTTCTGCACCAGCATTGGCCAAAGGCAGCCCGTCCTCTCGCAGCCTCTCGCACATGACGCAATGGGGAGAGGGGGAGGGGGAAAACCTGACAGACARGCAGGCAGATCAAACACAACACTTCAAAGAGAGGGAAAAATGCAAGAATGAAGCAATCCGGCACTAGGGTCCCCCAATGCTATGAAACAAAGCAGACAACCCTCTACACATGGCCATTCCTGCCATCCAGAGACTGAGGCTGTATACATGAGATCTTACCAAAAGCACTAGGGAGTGGTCTCTAGTGACTACATGACCAGTTATTGCACTATCCGTGCTCAGACACTCTGAGGGGCTAATTAGTGCTTTTAATATGTAAATCAGAGCCTGAACAGATTAAATCTAGGGAAAAAAAATAACCCAGCTGCTGAATATGTTGTTTTAATTATTGCTCTAAAGAAAATATGGACATGGCTGAAGATGATGATGGAGAAAAACCTCTAATACTGCCTTGTAGAAGTCGTCCCTGAACATTAAAAACTAGTAGGAGAAGCTTGATGCTGAGCTGGAGCAGAGRAGGAGCAGCAGGAGCACATGCAAGGCTAGCACAGCCCTGCTGACTGCACTCTCTGTCCCAAACTTGGGTCCACTGATACACCCAAAGACTCAGTGGGATTTCATCTTGCTGGGTGTTGTTGAAAAGTGGAGAAATAGCTATTCYCTGCCCCATGGAGAGATTTAGGGGGAGGGGAAAGAAGGATTAATGCCATATGTTACACTGAGAGATGAAAGTTTGTAGTCTGTTCACCTACAGATGTATYGCATCCTTCACATTACAAGGGGATGGGTCTTGGAAATGAATAAATGTTAAATTTTCTCAGGCTAAGTTTGTCTGAAGGCAGAGTAGAGAAGGAGAATTTAGCGACTGTGGCCAGGAAATAGAGATTAAGAAAAATGGAAGGGGAGAAGGGGCAGATTGGATGATTACTTGTGTTTGATATAAAAACCTCTGAGCAGGAAAGAGCTATTAACTTTTGTTGAGCTGTGTCCACTGAAACTGGAAGGAAATAATGTGCAGAGAAAATCTGGACTGCAATCCTCTCTGCCAAGTGTGAGTTGAGAGGAGGAAGTTTGCTTTCCAAGAAAAACTTTTCAGAAAGGAGGGCATCTGTATGCCTCAAAGGCCTCTTGCGTTATTCAAGTCAGAGCTGCCTTCCAACCTGCCTGAAGGAATTCAGAACAACTTTCCTCTGTGTCAGTTGCTAAGGCTCTTTTGCAGCCTCTAGTGAAGTGAACATTTTTCTGTGGATCAATTTTTAGCTTCTGTCAGTATTGAAACTCTGAACTTTTTTCCAGAGAGCAAGGGAATAGCAGGTAATTATGTTTCCTTTGAACATACATGGCCTTTTATCTGTGCCCTTCTGCCTACTCGTCTGCCTGCCTCCTTATTTACCTGTGTATTGTAATTAAAGATTGGGAGTTGAGGGAAATAAAAATTTCTTTTYCCATTCTTTTCTTCTCTCCCCCTTCATTTTGCTAGTGTCTAATATAGAGGCATTGCTTGAAACAGATGGTTAAAAAATGTCTTTGATTACTCTCTCACTGTACATATAAAGATACATGCACACATATATCTCTATGTATTCAGGCATAAGATTGTATGTAACCAGATCTGTTAAATCTAGTTAAATATAACAGACACTTCAGTAGAATATTTCATCAGGTGCTCCTGATCAACTGTATGAACTAAGTTGACTGTTCTATGTTGCCTGGAATATAGACATACCTTCCTGATAATTTTTGTAGTGCTGTTTTAGTAGAGCACAATTTCCCCATCTCTTAGTTCAGTCTTCCTCCTGTGCTTTCAMTCCTCTGCCCCCTTTATGCTGCACTGTGGRTGCCCTAGAAGGCAAATGTGCATYTCCAGAACCATGTTTGCTTTAACCCACATAACACAGCGACGGTAGGATGTCATTTTCTCAGTGTCAACTCCTCCTTTGTAAATCAAKATTGTCTTCAATGGAGTAAATCTGCCCACACATCACCCCAAAATAACCTGTCCAGGTAAATTCTCAAACTCCTCAAAGGGACAGAGGAATTAAACACGGGATGAGTGTTGTATTTCCCCCCCAGGATATGGAATGCTTAGATATCCTTCCTGACTTTCCCCTCTCCCCCTATCCCACTGGCCAGGGGCCAAAATCCCTCCTTGAGATAAACCCCATATAAAACCCTGTATTTCCTGCTCGCCGTCTCTCCCACATGGAACCCCACGAATAAAGACCTTCAGACATCTCTTGGGGAGAGCCTCCTTCTGGTAATCCTCTGAGATATCTCCCCCCTACGCCTTGTAGGGATCTGAGCTGGCCTTGAGTCTTTGGGGGCTGCAGGGGGGAGTGATCTCAGATGAGAATTTATGAAATCTGTGTTTCCCATCCCGGCTTTGTCGCTTTTCTCCTCCACGACCTTTGATCARTCCTGTGTGGATGGTGTGCAGTGGCACACGGGGCTGGTATCCCCAGGCATGCTCCTGKATCCACACTGTGGAGTGCAGCACCTTGCAAAGGCTCCAGCTCTATGAGCACTGTGCCACTGAGAGCTAATTAGTTCAGGAGCTGGTGCCATTGAAGTGGATCTTCTGATCACTGAGGGCTCAAGAGTCACAACTGGTGGGGGCACACCTGCAGGGTCAGTGTTGTCACTTTAAGTGTACCTTCCGTTTCTGTGTGATACCTGTGGCTAAAAAGCCAGTCACTTTTGTTGATTTTAAGACCTAATATCTTACTACACAGACACTTCCAGTTAGTGTGGGCAATTTTCCTYTTCTAGGAAAAAAAAGTGAGTACTAGAAATTTCAGTTTAGTGTGTCAGTTTGATAGTGCTSCTCTCCTTTTAGCCCTGATACCGAGCTCTTCACATGTGCCCAGTACTTCTTAGAGAGACCAAAGACAATCTGACTGTCTTAAGGAGCTTTTGCTCCAGGTGTCATACAGCTGATAAACTTAGTGACAAAATACCAAGAAAGCCAGAGACGTAAAACAAAGGAGGCTCCTTGTTTCCTCAATGAGCTTGTCATATTTTTTGCATTATAAACATTTACTTTGCCAYAAATACAGGTGCACTGCTGTGGGAGAAGGACCAAAGAATGGATATATCAGCCTTGAAAGAGGATTTTCTTTCTGATGCAGAAAGTATGAATGCCAAGGAATTTTTCTTGAGCTGAATGTCACCAATGAACTCAATGCCCATCTATATGTTTCACCAGCAGTGAAATATCATGCACAAACCCCATCACTTCCTTGAGGAGATCTAGAAATAGTGGTGAAAATATCTCCTTGTTTGAGGCTGAACTTGTTGGGACTTTGAGGTGAAATCTGCCAGGTCATGAGGCTAAAATCTAACTTTTGGGAGATCACTGATTTTAACCTCTCTGGCCAAAGCTGCAGCCTTGTAAATCACATCTCTTTGGTGCTGCTATTAGTAGAGTGCTTGATTATCTCCACATGAGCCTACTTTGAACTTTGGATAGTGTGTTCCTTCCAGCAAAATCAACATCTCTATTTGATCACGCTGTTTTTCTTGCTAGGTCTTGCAGACTAGGACAGTTCCTAATTTTTCTAACTATTAAGTAAGACAGAGACACCCCATGAATTTTATTGTATTGTATATTCCTGCAATGGCATACCAGACCAGAATGCTGCAGAAGCATCCATTGCAGCTGATTTTTGTCAGGTTTCTCATGGACTACATCCAAGCAGAGAATTACTGACTAATTCTGCAGGATATTGTCCTGAGATTCACAATGCCATGAAAGAAATCTCAATTGTTTTTGTCAATTTTTTGCATTCTTGTAATTAATAAACAGATACAAGCTGCTGAAGCAGCCAGTCCTCTATCATTTACCTGTAGCTAAAAATAATTGCTAGAAATGATATTTTGCTGATATTTCAAATCCACAAATGCAAATGAATTAATTTGCACTAGGCATTTTCCATTTTAGTGTCTGTACACATATATATAAAATATAACCACATCCATATTTATAAGTATGAAAATGAATATATTTTGTACCTAGAAATATTCCCACGTACCTTTTGACTTGTCATTGAGAAATACACACAGTACTCAACAGTAAGTAGTAAAAGCAGCAGAGGTGRTATCCTAGGGTTTGCTATCCCCACAGATTTGTTATGCAGTGCAGSGGAGCCCTGACAGGGTGAATGTCCTTGAATGTGTGTCCTGAACCTGCAGCTCAGGGGTTTTGGCTGTGCTGAGGGGCAATCCTGCCGCAGCTCCTGAACAAATTCCTGCCTGAGCACATGAGAATGATGTTCCCATCCCAAATGACAGAGATGACCCACACCTSTGACCAGGCTGAGGGATCTGATAAGTTGTTCAGCTCTCAGGGTCTGATGCCAGAAAAATAATTAAGCACATGCCTAACTTACATGCCTAACTTTAATCATGCAAGTCCTACTGTCTCAAACCCACATTGTCCAGTGTCTGGCCAAGCAATCTGTGCATGTTTGTCCCCTCTGCTCTTTATGGTGTCCATCCTTTTCTCCTCTAGGGAAAAGGCTCACTTCTCTGCTTGCCAGCCAAAATTATGCCCCAAATAATTAAGTTCAAGGAAGTGTAGCCTGCTGAAAGCTATGACAAATAATACTACCATAAAAAAATTGTGTCTAAGCACTTACTTTCTTCCTCAAAATATTTTCTCTACAAAGCTAGTAATTTCACTCTATATAACCATAATTTTAATGAATGACCAAATGCATTCAGCTGTCTGGGGCAGTGTGATGTATATTATATGTTAGGATAAATCTATGCACACACACACTCACTGATGTGTCTTTTCTCTTACACTGAGGGATGTTTAATACTTCCTGGGAATTTCCTCCCCCCACCCCCCTGCTGTATTACAAAAGTATAGAAAGCATTACTATATCTCTAACTGAGAACTATTTCATGCTTTGGCATGGCCAAGTGTCTGCAGGCAGAGATAAGCTATGATTTCCCATTTTTCTCTACAAAATTAGTGATCTTAAAGCACAATAAAACCATCACCTCGTTTCACCAGCGGGGATAGTGGAAAGAATTAAGTTTAAAAAATATTAATATAACAAGTATTAATGGGTAAAAAATTGAATAATATATGTGTGTGGGTTCTCCACAGTTTGGTTTTTTTTTTTAACTTGAAAATAGTTTTGAGAGAAAGATACATTTCTGAACTTGTGGAGAAGGATTCGCAGAAAATTAATTCAGTGAAAAAAGGGATGGCCAGTAGCCAGCAAGAATTTGAAGCTTGYATTTGCAAAAAAATRAGAAAAAACCCAGTAGTTTAGGGGAATCTCTCTGATCCTTTCAATTTCATATTTTTAGATTGCTCTTYACTGTCTGGAAAATGCCCTTGGTAACACATCTCACAGGTAATAATTTACAAGGGTTATCTTGATGCTATGTTTCTGTTAAACTGTTTTTAAGGCAAAATCATGCCCAGTTAAATGGTTGTAGGGTTGTTTCTTGTTGTTTTCTTTTTTGTAAAATTTTAATACCTGTTTTTTAAAGCTCAGAACCAAACTGATTTCCTCCCCTGCTGGCGAGTTTGCAGAATAAGAAAGGAAAAAAAATACCTTCCACCAACACAGAACAGTGGCTCTTAGGGGGTAAATGGGGGGCTCTCCCCACTTCTGAGCTTTTCAGAGGCTGAATATGTTCCTAACTTTGCACAAAGCCCAGCCTAAGGAACAAAGCCCATGGACCACCACCGGGAAGTGGTATTAGTCCTCTCYGCAGCCTTCCCACTGTGGATGCATGCTCAATTCCCGGATAAATGCACCTTTTAAACTATATTAATGTAAAAGTTTTATTTGAAAGATGCCAGCTGTGGTCCTAGCCCAGGTTTATTCATGTGGGACATTTACTGGGTCAACTTAATACTTGACTACTGCTTATTATCCCATCAGTCTTCAGGGACAACCCATGATCTAATTGCCCAGCATTTATGTTGCCCTGGCAACTATAAATACAGAGTAATAATCCTTAAAGGGGCAGTGTAGAATTTCATGCCCCTGCAGTGAACTACACTTCATTTCCCAGAGCACCCTGTGTTTTTTAATTCAGTGAATAAAAATGTGTAATGAATAATTAATTATGTGCTTGGAGGCACAATAGCTGCCTACTTTTGAATATTCATCAGTGACATTATTAATTCACTAGAAATCCCAAGGAGCAGTGGGATAGGCTTTTAGCCTAGCTGGAGGACTTACAGATAATACTCTGCAACATGAACAAACTTTTTCAAGCAGACTTTTCTTTCTCAGAGTTTTTTAGATTTAATTTACATCTTAATAAAATAATAATAAAAAAGTACTGYACTGGATGTAACCAAGCAGCAGTGAGGAACAGCTGATTGCAGTAAGAAATCCAGCAATCTTCCAYCCTGAGCCATTGCCATGCCTGACCACCACTTCAGGTCCTGGAGTGCACCAAAGCAGACAAGACAAACCTTGGGAACATCATGAGTGAGACTGAAGGGAACAAGCAGATGGCCAATCATAATTTCTAGTAATGTGTCAGGTTCTCTGATGAAAAACCATCTTATTTGCTTGTCAAGAAARTAAACATTGAAAAACCTGCCTACAGAAAATAAYTTGTTTTCAGTCTACAAAGAGGATKTTTTTACTGTTGAATAARCCTGCAAGTTTTTTCTGGAAATAGGAGTTTAACTTTTTGCATCATCACATTAGTTTAATGATGTAATTCCATTTAAAGTGGGGATTTATGCCAGGAGAAAGGTGATCCTGAAGTGCAGAGACAAACCAATTTTTTTTTTTTTTTTAAGCAGAGAAGAAATGGAATAATTAGAAAGAAATCTAARGTCTTTCTGTGAATTTTCCTTCTTTCCCCATCTGATTTGCAATGCCAATGCAGTTGCAATGCACTCTCTTTTCACTGCTTATACCTAAGGCCAGATTCTGTGCTGACACAATTTCTTTGACTTGAGAGAGAATTTGATCTTCAGTGCTTTGGGCCAAACCTTGCAGAACCCTCTTCTCACAAATAGCCCACCTTAGGGTCTTGCTGGGAATTTTTCTTCTGAGGAATTTTTAGATGAGTATGTTGTTCCTACAAAGATCAAAATTCATGGTTRTAGTCACCCAAACTCCTGTAAAGCAAGGAGAACAAAATGTAGTTTAATTCTTCACCCAGTCCAACAAACCTAGAATATCTGTAAAAAATCTTTCTTTTCCTCTAAGGCTTGTTACTCAGTGRTAATTCCTATTGGAATATTTACAGGTCTGATTCTTCATTCATAAAGGAATAAAACTTTGAAATCCTTCAAAAAGCAATTGGATTGCTAAATCTCAGACACATTTTTAAAAATGAGACCTGTAATCCACTGAGGATCTTAATGGAAAGAAATCATTATACCTAATTAAATCGAAAGTAGCAGGAAAATGGAGCTTACTTGGAGCATATGCTTGTAATAATTTATACCTGTACTGTGACAGGATCTCCTCCATACAGGAGTGAAACCCAACACTTGTTTGGTTTTGGAGCYTCATTCTCCCTTTGCTTGGCTTTGTCTCTGACCTCCTCCCTGCATGTGAGGAGCTGTGCCTGCTCTGCTGCCCTGACCTTTGCTGGTTCCCTCATCTCTCTGTCCTTTATCCCCACAGAGACCTCCAGCACCAGCAACCATGAACAGTGCACCCATCTGTGATCAGTTTTGATTCTGTGCTGCAGAACTTGTTAAGCACAGAGTGATGGAAAACAGCAATTGCARACATCAGCTAATGCAATAGAAGGCTGAGCAGCAATTCACTTTTTTTTTTTTTTTAACCATAAAGACTATTTGGTAACAACTTTAGAGATCTGAAATATTTGGGTTTATTTCCTGTATAGTCATGGTGTGTACACCTTTAACAACAGAACTGATACCATCCAGCTTGGTCACAGGTTAAACAACAGTCATTTTGCTCAGCAATTCAAACTTTCATTACAATTTGTAATGCAGCAGAACACTTGGGCTATGTAGTCATTTATTGCAGTGATTTGCATTAAAGAGTGTCATTGTATTACCTCTTAGCTTTGGCTGAGATTAGAAGTAATATCTACATTTATCTTTCACTCYTAGGAGTATAAAATTGTGCTAATAATAACAATAATAAAGCTAGTTCCTAAAAGCAAGTGAACTCTACACAGCTTTTTTCCCTCTTTTTTTTTCTTCCTTTTTTTTATCTCCT
This sequence comes from Alauda arvensis, assembly GCA_902810485.1. Classification (NCBI taxonomy): domain Eukaryota; kingdom Metazoa; phylum Chordata; class Aves; order Passeriformes; family Alaudidae; genus Alauda; species Alauda arvensis. Next base: position 1,591,929 of record CADDXX010000059.1, read on the forward strand.
CAAGTAGGGGAGTAGAAGAATCATGAATAATAAATATGGAGATAAGAGAACTGAAACTGGGAAATCAATTTACTGCAAAATATTTGCATATTTTATTAAAAGAAACTGTGCATAAACCCCACAACAGGGTGGAATGATTTATATTTTGATTTGATTTGTATACGTTGTACCTCTGGGAGAACTAATGCAACTTAGTCATCCCTGCAGGACTTTTTTTGGGTAGGGTTTTGTTGTTGTTGATGTTGTTGTTTCATTATGARTATCTTAGACAAGGGAGCAGTAGGTCCCCAATGGAAATTTTAAGYCAGTTTGATGCTATGTTATATTTTTGGAATCTCACACAGTCAAGTGTCCAGGGCTGTTCTAAGCAAACACCCAAGTGCTCTGGGGTTCTGCTTCTATCCAAAATAACTCCAAAACTGTGGCTCAGGTCAGAAGGCTTTCAGTTTGAGTTTTGTTAAAATGCTACATCAATACACCCAGGTAGAAGTTACTGTCTGTTATTAGAAATGCAAACCATGAACAGTGGTTATATTCTCCTCTACATTATTAGGAAATATATCCTGTACAAATAGTAGAAAAATCCTGTCTAATATCCCAACATCTAACACCTCTGAGCACATGTGCAAAGTGTCCTGGTGAGAGTGTGCTGGGTGAAAAAGGGAGTTCTGGGTATCAGAGCAGCTGTGCAGCTTGGGGTGCTGTGGCTTCTGCTGTGCAGGAGGACAGGTGTCCTGTTGATGTCTTCAGGACCTAAAGATGGCAAGCTCACTAGTCATGAACAATTACAGCCTTTTTTACAACAATAGAATTTTTTAACAATTTTGTTGGAGTTCACAAAAGTGAGTTGTGAAATTTAGGCTTTTTAGCTGGGGTAGAGTTAATTTTCTTCACAGTAGCTGGCATGGGGGCTGTGCTATGGATTTATGCTGGAAATTGTTGATAACACAGGGATGTTTTAGCTCTCACTGAGCAGAGCTTGCATAGATCCAAGGACTTTTCTCCCTCTCATTCCCCCAGCAAGTGGGCTGGGGGTGCACAWGGATTTGGGAGGGGACACAGCTGGGATGGATGACCCAAACTGACAAAAAGAATGTCCCACACCAAATTATACCAYGCTCAGTAACAAAACTATAGGCAAGGTCAGCTGGGGGCTACTGCTGAGRGTCTGTCTGGGCATCATCCTGTTGGTTATGACCAATTGTTTTCATCTGCATCACCTGTCTTTCTTGGGTTTTATTTCTCTCTGTGTTATTTTCCTTTTCATTACTATTGTTTTATTATTCATTATGTTATTATTTTATTATCTTGCACAATTAATTTTTATTATTATGATTAATACTGTTATTATTGCTATTATATTTCTATTTTGTAATTGCTTTTATTTCAATCCCTGAGTTTTCTCACTCCTCCTCCCAGCAGGATGAGGGTAGGTGAGCAAGCAGTTGTGTGATGCTTTTTTTGCCAGTTGGAGTTAAACCAACACWCTTTTCTAGCAAGAAAATACTGCACAAATTATTTTATATATCATGTATATGCTTCATACACAATAGTGCTCATCTGGTAATTTGGATCTTGAGGTYTTAAACTTTTGGAATTAGACAGCAGAACACTTTTCCACTAAACAGAGAAATCCTATTACAGCTGTTTTTCCAACAAMAAYGCACAACAYCYTTTCAGGGTTTTAAATTKAACCTGAGGAGTAGCAAAGAACAGGCATGTCCACTGTTCCACCCTATTTTCTGCCCAGGGAAAACACCTGTATAATGTCTTGGAAATGCCACATCCTGGCATAAACTGATGTATTTTATGTGGACATTTTAGCATTTGACAAAGGAGACAGAAAGGTCTTACCATGCTGAATGTTGCTGAAAAGCAAATTTTTCCTTTACTAATTGAGCTATATACCTGAATATACATGTGTGGATGTATTGTTTTCCAGATATAGCTCACAATTACAAATTTTAAGTGTAGCTTAAACACAYATGACCAAATTCTATTGCTGTCTGTGAAGTCAGGGAGTTCACATCAGGRTATCAGTAGTAATATTTCAAGAGCAGCTTGAGGTCTTCTCATGTTTCAGTACTGCCAGTGACAATATTTCTAGCAGCTTCCAGGGGGTCAGAATTGAGACCAGTGAGAACATGAAAATAATTCCAGGCTAATTTTTACTCTTTATTGCTCAGGCTTTGCTTTTTATGGGGCTGCTTAAAGTTTGCAGATGTGCTTTTAGAAGTTTCTTAACTGCCTATTGGATTTTTCAGAGATCAGAGCAGTTTCCATGTACTCATTGTATCAGTGAAAAGTGATGCATTCATTGTGAAATATCAAAAAATGCTTTGCCAGGCACCTTATGGGTGTGTGAGCAGTGAAATYCAGAGGAGCTCAATAACCAATCCTTGCCTTATGTCCAGTCTGTTCAGCTTCCTTCAGCTGGCTCCTGAATGTGACTTGCATTGTCTGGAGATGTGAGGCACCTCTGCAAATAGGCAAGGATGATTTGCTGAGGGCCATTTCATAAGTGCCTAATGTAATCATCACCATCAGTGACTGAAAAATAAGTTACCTGTATGTATGTTTGCTAAACTATGGAATTCATAATTACCACATCCATGGTGCATTCTCTAGGACCCCATGTTTCTGCAGGACTTTTCAAGGTTAATATATCCTTTTCCCCTGCTTTGTAACAGGATCTGTACTTTCAGATCTTGACGTCTTTGCCTGCTTCATCCTGATTCCATGTATAAATTACAGGGAAGTACCTAGAGCCCTGGGTAGCAGCAGGGGGTTGCTTAAATGTGACAAGCCCACCAAACCTGAGAATTGAGTGTGTTAGAGATTCCCACAAGGCAGCACAGCATAACCCATACCAGCAAGGGGAGGGAGGACAATCCTGTTATGTCCTATTGGAATATCCACGAGTGTTGTTCCTCCCTCTGATCAACTATTTCCACAGAACTCATTGAGAGTTAGTACCTTAACAGGATCTTTTAAGTAATTTTGCTTGAAACTAACCACTAAGTTGTCATGTCTTGAAGAGAAATGAGCCTAAAAACACCTGAACTCTAATTTCCTTGGCAAATCAGGCTAACATAAATCCTGCAATGCTGTGAYCCCAAAGCTGATGCTGGGATTCAATAACAGAACTTAGTGTATCAACAAAATAATTAAATAAATGTAGCCTTATCAGGCCTTGCCTGTGATTTCTAGTACTTCCTACTCAGTCATTTGAAGCAGTCTTATGAGTTCCTTAAATTACATTTGCATTGCTACATCTATTCTGAAAGCAAACAGCAGTGAAAGTCAGTAGGACTTWAAAGTAAAGTATTGAACATGTTTTACTTCTGGGTTGATTCATTTAAGAGGATCTGAAGGTGGGAAGGCAAAATTCTTTAATCCTGTTAGCTCTGCTTTCAGTGTAATACAGGAAAGGAGCACAGAAGACAATTCATAACCTTAAATGAAGTAGGWTCCATGTCTACACAGACAAGATTTACTTTACATTCTCAGTGGTAGGAATGGATGAAAAATGAGGTTTGGATRCTAAGGGTCAGTTGAGTTTACATTTTCTTCCTATTAGTACGAAGTTTCATGGGACCATGAAACTTTTTTTTGTTTTGGAGCACTCTTACAGCCTTAATGTGGGAATGGTGGTTTCAGTCCTCACTGCCCACAGATGTTTAATGCAAGATTGCTTTTCCTTTGTGCCTATGCAGCTACACTCTCCTGCAGAGAGTGTCAGGCCCTGCTCTGCTGGTTAAAGAACATTTTGCTGCCTCTGCTATTTGCTCCTTTCAGCAGCTATTGTGGACTGAACTGTCAGCTCCTTTCACAGAGAAGTCGTGCTGCCAGAGTACATGGTTGCCAGGGTGGCACGGATGAGAGCAGCAGGTTTCTCTCTCATGGCCTGAGTTTGGCTAACATGCCCTTTTTCCAGTAACAGTTATTTTTGATGCATCCAGCAAAATGCCGAATGTGAGCAACRTGAGAAATCAGAGTGACATTGAGAGAAATCAGAGTCAGGAAAATGATCCTGAAAATCCAGCTCTGAAATATCAGTTCTGTTGCCAAAAAACATTTGAACCCAACAGCTCTACCACTAACTCCTTACTGTTCCCCAAAGACCAACAATTTTGGGCATAAGGGGTCAGAGTTTCAGCTTTAAGAATGAAGTTAGGGAAGTGGTAACAGCAGCTTGAAAATATTCTAACACCTAGAATTTGTTCTTGAAATCACAGAAACAACTTCCATATTTTTACTTCTGATTTTTATGCCTTGCAGCAGCACATCCATGTTCTGCTATTAATGAGTTGATGGTTGGAGAACTTACTCTCAGTTGTGGTGCAGCCTTTGATTTCACAAAACTCCTCCAAATGCCTCCAGCTAATTGTGTTTTCAATAATAAATKGTTGAAGAAATCTTGGCTTAGCTGAATTTACTTCAATATGATTTAATTAATGTGTTTAAAAAACAGTATTCTGAGTAGCTTGGACTACTGGATTGCTTATGTTATTTTCAGGCCTCTACAGAGAGCAGTGACCCAGAATTTACAGCCTTCTTTCACACCATCTATTACACTGCAATGCCAGCATTTAAAATAATGGCATCCTCTTGCCTTCATACAAAATCATTTTTGCAGCTGTGGAGACTCTGACTAATAGGGACTTTTTTATCATATAAAAAGCAGAACTGAACATCAGTGGTGTGCGTGCAGCTTGACTGATGTACAGAGACCAGAGTGTATTACAGATAGGTGAATTACAAAGCTCCACAGCCAACTCCCCTTTTCCAGTTATAGGAATTTTGAAGGTAGTTTTATCAGTACTACTCATTCATTCTATTCACATGTTCTGATTTGACTTATGTTTAGACTCCTGGAATTTACCCACTCTTCCTTTAACTACAGGAAAACCTGATGTGATCACAGCCAATCTCTTCTGCCTYTCCCAACCTACTTACCCAGCCCTTCCACACCAAGTAATTCTGGTAAGTTCTAAAATAGCAGTTCAGTTTTTATGAACAGTGGTGTTTGGTCTGTAATTCTCCACCAGAGCTGCAAGGCACAGAGATGTCATAACATGGAATTCACAGATTAGCATTACCCGATAATGGATGTGATTTGCTGGACAACGTGACATCGCACTTTAGAGACAGCAAATTTGGTTGCTAGGAGTAAAAAAGCCTTTGGTCTGGGGCATGGAACTGTTATTTATAGCTTATTTTAAACAGGGAAACACTGTTAGTTTTCTGAATTACCAAGAGTTGCAGAAGTCTTGGCAAAACAGTTTTTCTAAGACTACACAGATGTTGGATATTAAACAAACATCTGTTTTGAATAGATGGTATTTCACTCCCCTCTACACCTCCTTTTCAACATACCAGAGAATGCCTGGAAAGAACTGTCACAGCTACAGTTTTATTTAGTTCTTTGAACACTGCTGTCCTTGGTGTCAAAACCACAACAAAAATAACCCTTGGAAAGGTTAATAGTGGCCTTTCCAGTGTCATATTCTGCACTTTATACATTGCAGTAATTATTATCATTATAGCTGTAAGGATGTCTAGTTATCTTTCTTAATCACATACTATAAAAAGTGCTTCTGAACACATATCTATTATTTAATCAAAATTTAACAGTTATTGGCATTTATGCTCTGGAAGGGCTGTGTTTATTTTCTGTTGCAAAGGAGAACAGTGCCTCCCAGAAGAAAAGGAGACCTCCATCCATGCCCACTTTAATCACTGTCATATCACGTGACAATCTATACTATTAATATCAGAGACTGCTAATGCATGTTATTATGTCCTGTTGCCTTGTACTTTTTACAACCTAGGAAAGTACTTTCATTAACAGTGAAAAACAGTTAAAAAAAAACAAAACAAAACAGTGTGAGAACTGAACTGTCTTCCCAAGGCAGAGCCAAGTACAAGAGTTCTCCTGCCTGGAGAGATGGTTTCAGGAGTGCCTGTCAGGGCAGGGTCAGCCTGATAACATTTATCATTTATTCTCCCACCACAGCATTTTTATATTTATATTAGCGCCCTTTGTACCAGAGCACTGAACCAGTTCTCCAATCCTTGTGTCAGGGCCTGACACCAAGTCTGTTCAGAGAACTCAGCTGCTGCTGGTGCCTCTATATTTCTCTGTTAGAACACTCCCAGTGATGGCCTTTTGAAAGACCATCCACAGTTTGGCCTGTAAAAAAAGATCTGGAAAGCCACCATTCTCCTGCATCATTCATGCTACCACAGACTTCATCCTGGRTTTCAGAACCCTGTTACACCCACTGTGCATTAATGGGGCATGGCTTCACAAGRTGCTCCCCTACAGGAGCTTCCTGGTCTTCAGCCTGATTGCATGGGTCACCATGAACACTCCTTGGCCTCCTTTGTCACTCTCCATGATCTTGGCACTCATGTCAGCCACGACAGATGTATGTGTGTGAGGCTTCTGTCTTCTGCAAGGTCTCTGTCCCTTGAGATATTTTGACATCCTCCTCCCCCCACTATATGACACAGGCCAGACAAATTGTCAGCAGAGCTTGCCTCCTGATGAATYCTGTATCCAGCATTATCTCAGTAACCACAGTGCCCACAGGGAGTTGCATTCTCCACTCCCTTCCTGTGTCTTTCGAATGCTCTCAGTTCAAGGTCTTTTTGTGATACCCAGAAGATCAGCTTGGCATCACTGACTGTTGTCACTTGCAAGCAGCAAGGGAGAGAGGTTACTGTCAGAGTGGACTCTGAAGTCTAGTCCACACTTCCTCAAAGTGTGGAAGARCCAATACCTTACAACAAAGCTGAAAAACGAGGAAKCTGATGTGTAGACCATCTACAGTTRTTTGCATCCCATCAGACACAGGTCTGACACACATCACAAAGTTGTTGCTTACTAAGCCTGCAGAGAAACCTCCTGCCTGTTCAAGTGAAAATGTATCAAGAAGTCCTTCTAGGATGCTTCCTTGTCCCAGCTGCTTGAAGGGACCAGCAAGGCCAWATTCTTGTCTGGCCACCAAGGCAGTGTAGACACCATGGCAAGGCTGTAAAAGGCCTCATGGGCATTTTATGGCTCATGGGAATCAGGTCCAGAGACCTGCCTTGCCAGGGGTCCATGGGGTGAGCTAAGGCCATATSCCTGTGCAGTGGGCTCAACACAGCCAGCTGAAGGACCCCTTTCMACTGGCCTTTGGGTATGGCTGTTGTGAACCATGCTTAGGACAGTGCTGGCTTGTGAATCACACTATCCAATTCCTGGACATGAGAGACTTGGAAAGCTCACAGAAGGATGCTGTGCATAGCTTAGGGGGTTGCTGGAATGGGACAACAGACACATTGATATGGCCATTCTTCATAAGCACTTTCTTGCGTGAAACTGGTAGAGTTATTAAGTAGAATCTGATGAGAAACACATCTTCATTCAGCATGTTACACTTCCATGGTAAACATTAGTCATTATTAACAGCAAACAATTGACAGGATTGCTTTATTTTTTAGCCTTTAATCTGAACAATTTCAATTAAGCYCTCAATTATTAAAGTGAACTTGCACATTTGTGCCTATGGTAGAATATATTGACTTAGTCACAATACATGTTTGTCAGTCAGGAATAGCACAAAATTCCCGATTTTCTGATTCAGTTGTGTATAGTTTATTTGCAAACACTCAAAGTCAAGAATTACTTTGACTAGGGGAGATTTTATCATTTATTAGGACTCACAGAAATGCATATGCTTGTCAGCCAATTTAGTGTGCTGAAAAAAACCTTTAATCAACAGCAAAGAAATATACTTTCTAATGCAAAACCCAATAGCAGTGTATGTGACACATCAGTGCTAATATCAATTCCATTTTGCTTAATATATCTCACCATGTGATTATTCTTAATTTGAAAATAGCCATCCRGTACATTTTTCTATAATGAAAGTTCACTTGCACCTTGTAGATATGCTAATAAATTTAACACAGAGGTGCAGCCATTGATTATTCAACAACAAGATGAGCATATCTGCTGTAAAATATATTTTAGAGGTAATCTCTAATAGCCATTTCATAGCAGCTAGGCTTTGCACTAATATGCTTGTCTAATGTCCCATTTGGATTCTTATATCCCAAATTGSTGATAAATCAAGGGTGGAAATTTATATTTTATCATTCTAAAGCATCAAAATAAAGTGTGACTTCAGCTGTGTGAATGACTACAAATGACTAGTGGTGGTTACAGGAAACACTTGTGCAGACATCTCAGGGGAGGGTCTGTCTTTCACCATAAATCTTTAGCAGAAGTGCCCAGTTTTTATGGGACTTGATAAAGGAATGTGAGCACTGYTTTGCTCAAGCCAAGACAAAAGTATGCTTAAAACTAGTTTACATTAATGGGCTAGAGTCAGCTCTGAGCAAGGCTGGCAGAGTGCTGAAAYCTTCCTGAAGGCTTGCAGACACTGACACACACAGAGAACTTTGCCTCTGCTGTGAGCTGGGGACATGGCATGGAGTTTGACATCTGCACATCTGCACCTAAAACAGCCGTTCTTGACAACAAGGCTCTTCATTCTCTGATACAGAAGGTAATGTTATATCAGGAAGCTTCATGGAAGATATTTTATTGATGTATTTTAAGTACTAGTTATTTTATTACAGCCATTACAGTTGTGGAGCCTGGGATTTTTWAATCTGTTGATCTTGCTGTCTCTTGTCATGTGGAAAGTTTTTAGGGGTAGGTGAGGTAAGAGGTTCCTACTCACCAGAACAGACAGATACTTGGAACACAGATAGAAAAGAAAAGAAAGATGCAGAACTAAAATAAAATAAAATAAAATAAAATAAAATAAAATAAAATAATAAAATAAAATAAAATAAAATAAAATAATAAAATAAAATAAAATAAAAAATTTAAAAAGCAGATCTGAAGTACATTCTGTATGACATGCCCTGGAAAACTATGAGAGCTGTTCATACTTCTTCCAGAAATTGTGTTTGGAACTTGGACATTCCTTCACATGTTTTTTTATTACAGCATTCAAATATAATCACATTTACGTTTGCCAAGTAACTTAAGAATGAAAACATTAAACTTTCCTGCTGCACTTGACCTCTTGCAGGGTTTTCCTGGAACAGCACTCAAGTTCCAGTCTACTTTTCCAAAGTCAGTCTGTTACTAACAGCTATTGAGTTCTACAGAAAAATAAAGCCAGGAGGCACAGGGTATAATAAGGGTCAGAGCACTGCAAAACCAGCTCCTTATTCAGCTCCTCTGGCTCTCATCTTGACATTCCCATATTTTCATCACAAAGCCACTGGAAAAAGCAGAGTTTTGGAATGAGGGATCAAATGGGAATATGTCTGAAAAGAAATCACTAATTTTTTGATCTGCTCACTTATAGTTTAGATGGAATGTACTTCCAAAAGCTGAGTTGCCTGTGTGAATTAGTGGCTGAAGAGAGATTTGGTGGAGAGATGACTTATTCTAAATGACAGTTAAATATTCCTGACACTTACTAGCCCACATTATGCTGTGGCAAAGGGARTGGTGTAAATCCCCTGGTTAAAGGAGAGTTAATGCATTAGTGATCAGAATCAACAAAGCAACACCAGTGCAAATGATCTGTGACTCAGAATAACCAAGTTCTAAAAAGCAATACCATGTCCAGAGAAGCCAGATGTGGTTCCCCAGCCAGACATACATGTACTTTTAGCTTGTCTAAAATGAAAAATGAGACTATCAGAAACTGGTTTCAAATGGACATGTAGCCTTTTTTTATTTTTTTTCCCCTGTAAAAAGAGAGGAATAAGAAAGAAGGAAAACAATTTCCCCCCTCTCTTTCAATGATCTGGGAAGAAAACAGAATAGGCACTTGATATATCCATAACATTGGTTTCCTCCATTGTTCCCTATCCAGGCTTGGCACAACAGAAAGCACTCATGCCCCTGATTGCTTTGTACACTTCTGTCAAACCTGCCTCTTTCCTGCTCTTCTCCCAGTGTTTCAAGCTATGCTTCCCAACTGTCAACATTTAAAATTCTTAATGATGCAACCTGAGGTTACTATGGCAACTAATGTCATTGCCTAGGTGGTAGTGATCATATAATGTGCATTGCCATTGAAATTTGAAATTATTTTCCATAGATCTATGAAGGCCATGCAGAGGTTTCAACTCTACCTCCTTCAATCCCCTGAAAAAACCCACCACCCCAGCAGGCATTACATAGGAAGTCATTACAGTAATTTTGAACAGAAATTTGTACCTCATTAATGCATGAAATTAAAATGTTGGCTCTGAAAAAGGCAATAGTTTAGATATTTCTTTAGTGTGATCAATATACCTCTGMGCAGCATAATTTTTTTCTGTCTGATGTGACTAGAAACTCCAGCTACTTTCAGTGCAGCTCAGGCATATTTATTTTTGAAAGCAAATAATCCCCTATTCACATAAAGCTTTGTTCTCTAGTAGGAGAGATACCAAATTCTAATGATGTCACTCAGGTTTTCCTCAGACAAACATCCTAATAAACTGCTGGCATCTTTTGGAGTGACAAGTCAAAATCAACATTTTCCATGATGATTTCTAGCTTGCAACTCAGTTACCAAAGTATGCAGACACCCTTGTGATGGGCACAGCATTTAAAGGTGGATAAACAGGGATTAAGCTAATTATGCTTCTTAAACTTCAATCCAATATATAATCTAATAAATCAGTACATTTCAATAAAGAATATTCTAGGAGCAGCTTTTGCCCAAGACACAGTGAGTAAAACAGAAGTAAAAGCACAGCGGCCTTTTTCCTAAGGGGACTTCTTTCTGGCTCACATCTCAGTAACAACAAAAATTCTGCAACTGCTGTTTGATAAAGGAAAGCAGATCTGAACCAGCCAACTTTTCAARCCCTGGGTTGGCTCTGCTATCTGAGCAGAAACAAACCTAGTTGTAAATTAGGATACAGCACCAGAAGGGACCCTTCAGGTCATCAGCAGGCCCCCAGTTACAAGCAGTGAAGCTGTATAATCCTGTTCTTGTATGTATCAAGCTTCATTAGAAAACTAATTGCCTGGAGGTTTTGTACATGATTCTTATACTGGAACGTTATTCTAGAGCTGGCAGCTAGAAGTCACTATAAACAACTTCTTTCATATTCTYTATATATCCATTTGGGCATTTTAATCACTGCCAGTTGTAAATGTAGCCTTTTCTTGATGTAGTGGGGAGGGTGGCTTTATATAAAAAGCCAGCATGGGTATTTCTCTTACATCTAATGCTGTTGTTATTTTCAGTCTTTTTCTCTCAACATCTGGTTTATATGGAAACGAAAATATGGGAAYGGTTATAACAGAAACTCAGCCATTAATAGGAAGAGATAGCTGCARTGGCTGGTGAAAGAAAGAGGTTCAAGGATTTTGGGTTACTCTGTATAAATATCTAATTTCTCAATAGCTGGAAAGTAACTCCATTATACTGTACAGGTTATTGTAGAATATCTTGTGAAAATTTTCTGGTTGCTGGAAATAATGCAAACTCTCTTTCTAGGGATTTTATGTCATTGTTCTCCCGTACATCTGTCTCATTTGCAAACAGCACGCAGTACAATAAAGGCTCTTACAGGCTTCATCAAGTCTCTGGCTGCAGTTGTGTGAATAGAGGCAAATTTCAACGCAAGGAAGAAGCTCTTTCACCAARAAAAGTTTTCAGACCTTTCTGGTAGGTGATGTGGCTATGTATTTGCCCATTCTTTATTTTGTTCCCTAGTTAGACACTCATGATTATGAGTATTCTTTCTTCTGCTCCCACAGATYTTAGTTTAGAGCTAAAGACACTGTGCTCACAGATTAAGATTTGATATTTAATGTATCTTGCAGTTTGATCCACTATTGTGTCATTTGTATTACTTATGTTTTTTTGTCTCTCTGCTCTGGTACTGGACACCAAAATACTAAATTACTGTTATATTTTAAATACTTTTTGCAGGCTGTCTTGTCCAGCTGAAGACAGCAACTACCAAAGCTCGTATGTGAGTTTAGTACAAGATTAGTGATCAGAGGGTTTCCTCCAYAAGAGTGGATAATTTAACATCCACCCTGTACCTAAGAAGCTTTTGAAGTTCAGCCACTGCTATCTCCATAATACTTTGCCTCTCCTGCTTTTACTGAAGTAGTGGTGAAGAAAAATAAGCTCTGAAAGTCTYGGTTTATGGGCTTTTTTTTCCTTTCCCTTTCTGCCTTTTCAGTCCCAAAGCCCAAGATGATGTATCAAATATTCCTTGAGGTAGCAAATCAGCTTAAATAGAAAGAGAATGTATATCCATTCATTTTGAGTGTGAGCTCTCCACTTCTTTCATATTAGGTTTCCATAATGCCTGCAGACAATAAACACAATTGCAGGAGTCTATGTAGTATCAAAGCGAGAGGCAAAGTTATTTACAGCATGTCAAGGTCTTTCTGTGACAGTGTAAGAACACTTCGATAATAATAATATAGCACTTAGAAGTAATGATGCACTTATAAGTATAGATGAAGCACCTTTAATTTATTTGATAAAGTGAAAACTGAAGAGGGCAGTTTCATAGAAGCATACACCTCTGGTCCTCACTTGCACTGAGTGTTTACACTAGAGTGTGTGAGCCCCTGCTAAAGCTTTTACATTAACAAAAGAACTGTATAAATTCAGAAAATACTGAGATAGAAAAGATTTTCTTCCAAATAGGGAAAACCTGTTCATGGGAAAATACAATATGAATGTTATTTGTGGATGAAGTTTCYAGCATCCAAAGGTCAACTTTCACCTTCTGGCACAAAGGGTGAATCTTGTCTTAGAAAAATGTCTCATAATTTTCYTTTCTTTAAGAGACAACCAGGATATCATAACATCACATATAGAATAGAYTTATAGAATCTTTTAGATTGGAAAAGAACTTTTTAGGACCATCAAGTGCAACTATTAACCCARCACTGCCAAGTCCAACACYAAACCATGCCYCTAAGCACTTTGCTCCTAAGACCCATGCATCTTTCARATACCTCTAGGGATGGTGATGCCACCATTACCCTGGGCAGCCTGTTCTAGTGCTTGACAAAATTTTCAGTGAAGAATTTTTTCTTAATATCCWATTTRAACCTGCCCTGGTGCAATCTGAGACCTTTCCTCTTGTCCTGTCACTTGTTACTTGGGAGATGACACYGATCCCCATGTGGCTACAGCCTCCTTTCAGGTGGTTGAGGAGAGCAAYAAGGTCCTCCTGAGCCTCCTTTTCCCCRGGAGAAACACCCCCAGCTCCCTCAGCTGCTCCTCATAAGGAACTCCAGACCCTTCASCAGCTCCACTGCCCAGGGTGGACWGTGGAATGTGTCCAGAGRTTCAAGGTGTGACCTCACCAGTGCTGAGTACAGAGGGACAATCCCTGCCCTGTTCCTGCTGGCCACACTATTGCTGATCAGGCCAGGATGGCATGGGCCTGCTTGGCCACCTGGGCACACACTGGGCTCATGTTCAGCTGCTGTTGATCAGCACCCCTAGACTCCAATCAGACTCAAATACCCCATTAAATTGCTGTCATGCCAAATTCTATTTGGTTTGCATGACAGGGTTTTAGCAGTAGGGGGAGCACAGGAGTGGCTCCTGTGCCAGACAAGATGGGCCTGCCATTGGTCAAGGCCGAGCCCCTCAGTGTCTCTGGAAAAATTTACTTAAAAAGGGGGAAAAATGTTGCATGACTGCAGCAGAAGAGAGGAGTGAGTATCTGTGAGAGAAACACGCACATCAGATCAGTGGAGAAGAAGAGGCAGGAGCTGCTCCAGGCCCCAGAGCTGAGGTTCCCCTGCAGCCCACAGTGCAGCCCAKGGTGAGGCMGCTGYRCCCCTGCAGCCRTGGAGGTCTKCAGATTGCAGATTCACCTGCAGCCTGTGCAGAACCCACACCAGAGCAGCTGGGTGGGTGGGTCTAAAGGAGGCTGTGACTCCATAGGAAGCCCACATTTGRGCAGGACCTGTGGCTCCTTAGAGAGAGGAGCCCTTGCTGGAGCAGGTTTGCTGGCTGGACTTGTGACCCCATGGGAAASCCGTGCTGGAGCAGCCTGTGCCTGAAGGACTGCATCCTGTGGGAGGSACCCGTGCCAGTTTGTGSAGGATTGTCTCCTGTAGGAGGGGTCCCATGCTGTCCCGTTTGAGGGGAAGGAGCAGCACACAGAGCATGTGAAGAACTGACCACAGCCCCCAGTSCTGGCTCCCCTGAGCCACTGGGGTGGAGGAAGTAGTGGATTTGGGAGTGAAGTTAAGCRYAGGAAGAAGGGAGGGGTGCATATARGTTGTTTTTAAGATTTGGTTTTCTCATCCCTTATCCAGATTTGATTGTTGATAAATTAGACTGATTTCCCTGRGCTGAGTCTGCTTTGCCTGTGACAGTAAGCAGYRAATGAKCTCTCCCTGTTCTTATCTTGACCATAATAATTTCCTTRTATTTTCTCTTCCCTATCCAACTGAGGAAGGAGCTTTCCAGCTGACAGAGTTGCTTTGGTGGGCATCTGGCATGGGGCCAGGGTCAATTCACCACAGAAATCCACAAGGGCAGATGTGGTGGAAGGCACCTGTGGTGCAAGGCTCCTGTTAATAGAAACAGACCACATGGATTTTCAGAGACAATGAAGATATATCCAAGAATAATGATATTGAAAGTGGGATGAGAGAGAATGAAACCCTCAGGTGAATTGAAAGCCCTGTTGAAATCTGTAGAGGATGGGAATTGGCAAGGTCTGAGCTCTCAGCCATATGCTAAACCAGTTCATTTAGTCCTGGAGGCCCCTGTTTATAGTTCCTGGTGTCTGTCTAAGAATTGGCCATTGCAACAAAAAAATGGAAAATAAATGCAGTTATTTGGCCACTCAACACAGAGGGAAAGATTCTAGATGAGGATGGAAGTCAGGAAATGGCTGGAACAACCACAGGACATATAAAAGTCTGAAATACATGTATGTAGTAATAATCCATTTTATACAAGGATGCACAATAGGGAAGGGTATGAATGTTACAGAATACTAGGTCAGCTTTAAATACACTGTTTTACATTCAGAGAATAAAAAACAATAGCCTGAGCCTCTGACAGCCCAATTTAGAATTGGGAGTTGCAGATATCAAATGTTTCATAACCAAAATGATCTCAGTGAAGCAAAATCAAGATTGAAATAAATTTGCAAAAAAGGGAAGCTTAACAAAAATTTATATGACAAGAAATGGCCTTCTGTGGGCCACTAATCCACAAAACTAAACGATACATCTAATCAAGAATGATTTACTCAGAATGAACACCTAGTTCAGTTCCARCTTGTGCACTGTACAGTGCTTCTTCAAAGGGAGACCATTTCAAGMTGCAACTTGTTTTTCCAGAGTGATTATTCCAAACCAATCAAATCTGCTGCACATGAGTCAACCTCACACAAGAGGCAAACTGCAGAGAAATCT
>CADDXX010000059.1:1607510-1630010 GCA_902810485.1 Alauda arvensis
AGAAAGAAAGAAAAACCCAAAAACATCCTGGTAGCATCAATGAAACCTTACAAACAGAACTCAGGACACAGCTCTCTCTCTCTGTTTTCATATGTTCCAGTCAAACTAAGAATTGAGTCTACATACAGCTAATGGTAGTTTAAATTTGGTGAAAGGTACACTTCTCRCATACCTGAATAATTTTTGTATTTAATCCAAATTTATTCCCTTTAAACTCATGATGATAAAGTCATACTGATGTTTTCCTTCCCCTTTCCCACAAATCCTCCATTCTTCTCTATGCATTCTCTCTGAACAGGGAGACAGACAGGAGTGTATGTCCTGTGCAAGCTTCTATGGACAGGACAAATTCTATGGACAATTTCCTCAAGGCAAGCTAGGAAGTTTTTGGGAGGCAGGTGCAATTGAAAATTCCCTTTTGTGGCTAACACTGCCCGTGCAGTGCCTCAGGATTTCAGTCCTCACCCCCAGCGTGCATAGGCACAGCAGGACTTGGCATTCTCTTGCCCATGGAAGTGAGGAAGGGGGCTGCTGACAAAGGCAGGTGGAGGACAGGTCTCAGTGTGGCAGCWCTGGATTGCTCAGCTCCCTGCATGCCTCCAGCTATGGCCCAGCCTTCCTGCTCCCCACAGCTACGGCTGCAGAGGAGAAAAGCTGATGGAAAGCTTGCAGCTATTACTGTGCTTCCTCCTCCTGCCTTGGGCCCTCTCTCCCATCACATCAAACAGGCCTGAAGGAGGTGATGGCTGAGCACCCCTCTGCCAGTACYACAGTGTCTGGCCTTGCCAGCCCACACTTATTTTGGGATCCTTGGGAAGAGTGATTTCCATCTTTTTTTCCCAATATGATTTAGGTTTGTTGCATGCACTGGACTGTGGGTTTCTCTAGACTGTTGGGGACAGATGACAGTCTGGTTTCACAGAACAGGGTAAACTCCCTTCTTTGCCTCTCTCTGTACCTCCTGCTAAGGTGAGACCAACACAGCACTGTAATAAAAGGACTAAGAGAGACAAGAACAAAATCATAATGCTGAAGGAGGCAGGATAAGAAGACTGTTCCAAAATCAGCAGTCTCCTGACGCTTTGTTTCACCATGTTTTCAAAATGATGGAGAGTTTTCTTTTGTTGTCTTTTGTTAATGCCACATCCTTTCTTGACAGTCCCAGCACCACCCAACTTTTTTTTCTGCTGTTAATTGGTGTGGAGAGAAGATACCCATTGCCCATACTTTCTGCTAAAGTTWAAGGCAACTGAAGAACCTAATCCTTGGTAAAAAGTTTCACACATTGAGCTATACTAAAATTATGAGTTCTAACCAGTCTTTGTCTAGTTCTAACCAGTATTTCTAATTTTTAAAATTGGAAATATTAAATTGTATTCATGCTTATTCTACAATTCTCTCTTGAATCCCTCTTTCACATCCTGCTTCTAGATTTATTTTCCTCCTTTTCCAACCCAATGTGCCCAAGATTTTTTTAGACATTTTAATAACCTTTGAAATCCCAAAGTTGTTAGTACCATTTTATTTGAAATTCTTTGATTGAGTCAACTAGGTCAGCAGAGGTCATGCAGACCATCACCCACATGTACAAGAACGTGCTGAGTCAGTGACAGAAGGTTGTACCTCACAACATGACTCCATTGTTATTTTAATTTTCTCATTCCACAAGTGCTCTCCCACAATTTCCCTCCCTCTGCAAGAAGCTTTGCTACAAAATGAGCACAACTAACTGTGCCCAGGGCTGCTATAGAAAGGAAAAGAAAAGCTGGGGGAAATTGCTGCAACCTCTTATGTCTGAGGCAACTTTATTATGCCACTTGACACAGCTTGAAGAAAAAACWAGAGGTTTCACAAAAGGCAACATTTAAAAATAACTTCTTTTTGTCAGTTAAATCTAAGTGTTTTAAAATCCTCAGCATTGACAAGGTTTATTTTTCTTCCCYCTTTCCTTAAAGGAAACACTGTTTTCCTCTAAACAACATGTTTTCTTCTAAGTCATGTACATTTAATGTGCTCTGTACAGAAACATAAACCAGAAAATGACTTTGTCCAAGTGTGTCCAAAATTGTCAGATTACCCTGAAAAGCATTCAGCTGCAGCAGTATGAAACACTTTAGAGTGGGGAAATCTGAGRGACTGGAATAGGACTGGATGTAATTCCAGAAGTTCCTTCTATCTGAGTAACTAATGCAAATGATGCTCTACACCAAATAACTCCCCATGGTTTGACTTTCTGTACTTTTGTCCCTGCTCCTTCCAAGCTGACATAGCACTGCTCATCCAAATGCCACCTAAAGTGAACTTGTTAATCATTCAAWCCTCTTCAAAAGCAATGCCCTGAACAAGCACAACAGTATTAAACCTGCAAAGATAAAGACTGAACTCCAGGGATTGCCTAATCCTGAACCAACATGACTTTTTTCCATTCACTCCAAATAAACATCATCCAGATCTCAGAACCATATTCTCTCYTTCATCTCACACAAGGACCACAAAAATGTGCTCATATTTTAGTTGCTGTTGTGACTTAAGCTGCTGTTAATAATTCACTTTTTATCAGAATGTCAGTGCATGCAGCTACAGTGTGCACAGATATCTGAACAGGTAATTTGGAAACCTGAAGCCTTTGACCCCAAGATCCAGAATGGTCTAGAAAGCCAAATCAACACATGTAGAAGAGAAGAGGATAGAAAACTCCAGGTGAGTACAGGGTCCCTTTCTAGAAGAAGAGACTCAGGACCTGTGGGTCCCAAATAAGCTTGCTCACCAATGGCATTTCCATTTCTTTTCTAAAGAAATCTAAAGATTTTCATTCTTCTCCAAACATGTTGGAAGAGGATACGCTAACAAAATGTGTTTCCATGCCCCCAGCAGTTCAAGACATCTCCTGGTGGGATTGTAAGAATATCAGCTGACACAAAACAAGCAGGCAGTTACTAGGAATCAAACTCATTTGTCATTCTGATACTCTGGATTTGCAAAGTCAAGGTATGGCCTCTGTCTACAGTGAGCCAATGGTGGAGATCAGTGCCAGGTAGGAGGGGATACTCATTGACTGCAGAACCTAAAGAAAGAACTCTCTGACTTTCCAATATTAAGAATTTGAATTGGATATTAACCGGGAATTTTCATGTATGTCAATGTTTTCTTCTTAGAACCAGAGCCAGGTTTGCTCTTTAGTTTAATYGTGATGTATGCATGAACTTTGCTTTAACAAAGCTTTTTATTCCTGAGGATGTAAGGTCATTATTGCTCCCATTACATACAGTGTAAATTATCTGATATGTCTATGGGTGTATGCCATTCAGCATATTCAAAACACCCGAATTTTCAAGGCATGCTGCAGGCTTGAATAAAAATAGATTTTTCATCTCTTTYTGCAACAGAACATTTTCAGAGTATTTTTGTGCAATATGTTATTCCCTTTAAATAAGAAACCAAGACAGAGTTTTTAGTTTATACAAAGCTTTACTGTAGTGATGACCTTTTCTGACCCTTTGTGAAAGTTAAGCATTCACTAGCAAGCAATACAGATGATACCTAAAAATAAACATCTGCATACAGAGAATTTTAACCATGGGTACACATTTGGGTTAAAGTAAAAAAAAAAAAGGCATTTTCAAGCGAAGCACCATGACAGCCCAAGAGGAATCTGCTACAGAGGAAAATGACAGATTTGTGTTGCTGTAATGTTCCATTCATTGTATAAAATAAATGGGTTATTCATCACAAATGGCAATGAGGTCATTKGCTTTATTTGAGAAGGTGGGAATTTTAGCATCAGAAAGACTGGAATTGCTGTTCCCAGCTCTGCTGGCCTTGAGGGTGAATTGGGACAAGTCATCCTGCCCTGTGATACTTTTGTTTCAGCATCTAAAAAGYTGTGAGATGGATGCTGCTCCTTTGTGAAGCATTCAGACATCTGATGTCCTCAAAGCCAGGTACTATTGCTAATATTGAAAGGATKTAAATTTGTGTATACAAATGTGCCAGTGTTTAGCTGTGGGATTATTGTGGTCCTATGTGCTAATTTGGTCATTAGGGAAGAGGCTTAGTCTGTCATTTCAAACTGCTTGGTTACCTGGAAAAACATGATGACTGCTACTAGAAACATGCATGAGCTAAGGCCTCTGTATTTACATCAAAGATTTCTTGGGAACAAAACATGCCCATGCCACATTATTAGGTTCAGTGTTTCTGAGAGGTTGTTTTTCAGTGAACACACAACACCTGTGCCTATGGCTAGACCATGGGAATTCTTAGATAGGTGGAAAAAATCCTCAAACTCAAAATACAAACAAATCTCCCACATATCTGAAAATCCATATTGACAAAGATGAAGAATTTGGGATTTGTTTTTCCCATGCCTTGCACAGGAATGGAGTAACTTCATCGCTAGACAAAGGAAGGGCTACTGATGTCATCTAATTGGGCTTCTGAAGGGCCTTTGGTATGGTTCCCCTCATTCTTGCCTCTAACTTGTAAAGATACAGATTTGATAATGACTGTCAGAAGACTGGAACATCTTGTCTGTGAAGAAAAGGCTGWGAGAGCTTTAATGCCTGGTGAAGAGAACACTCTGTGGAGCACTTATTGTGACCTTTCAAGGCTTAAAGAAAGCTTACAGGATTGATGGAGAGGGATTTTATACTACTGCCTGCAGGGCACAAGGGACAGTAGTTTTAAAATGAGAGTAGATTTAGGCTGGATTTAAGGAAGACATTTTTTACAACGAGGATGGTGAGACACTGAAATGGGTTGCCCAGAGAATCTGTGGAAGTGTTCAAGGTCAGACTTGGACAGGACTTTCAGCAACATGATCTAGTGAAAGGTGTCCCAGCCCCTATCAGGGGGGTTGGACTAGATGTCCTTTGAAGGGTCCTTCCAGTCCAAACCATTCAATGTCTCTTTACAAGTATTTCTCCTGGGAACAGAGACCACATGCTTAATGCTTGTCACTGTGTCCCATAACCCAGCAAAGCCCCTCCTGCACATGCATGATGAATTTATGTGTGTTTGACTCCAGCTGCTTTCTCCCACCTCAGTGAACCATCTCCCCAGCTGTAYGTGATTGAAACATGAGTGTTTTCAACTCAAACAGGTTCACGGAGTTTCTGAAGGAGATAGATGGTGCAAACTCCAACACTATCACCTACAAGGAGGGAGATGTGGGCCTATACCACTGGATGTCTGAGTCAAAACATAAGAATACTAGTAAGAGTAAAAAGCCTCTTTCTATCTCCATGTGAACTATCCAGATCATAATGTAAGGGAAATATTTTGGAGGTGCCTGTAAAACTTTGATTGGAAGAAAAAGTATTTTGGAAAATGTGTGTTTTCTGAGTGTGTGGTGTCACTTTCAACAAAGTTGTGCACCTAAGCTAGTATTTTCAATTTTTTTTCTGCTCATAGGATTTAGTGTTATGGGAAAAAAAAAAGCCACTAAAATTTATTGTCACCTTGTTCAGTCATAGTTGTTCCTTGCTAATTCTGATACAATATTAACTTGMAGATATCTGAAACATTCTACCACTTTATATTATATTTTGCTCTATTTTATTTGTAAAATAATTTAARGCAACTTAAATTATATAATACCTATATAAATATTTCTTTTCTATATCAAATTTTGTGTTGAAATAAAAGTTTTACATTAACTTATTCTCCAAACCAYTTAACTTAATTTGACTTCARTGTAAACAGAACACATCCAAAACAAAAYATAAGCAAATTGTTAGGCAATGTCATTGCCATCCAATGAGGCACACCTTCATCTGCAAATGGCAGCATTTCAAACTGTACTATGCAGTAGTTAGACTTAATTATTATTAAAGTAAGTTAAACCCAATAAACCAGAAAATAAACAATGCTAATATTTTAACATTTGTATTCATGTCAGGACAGAATACAGCATAACAGCTTTGGACTGTATAAACCATGTTRCACATTTCTAGTTCTGGCATGTATGAAAGTAATGCAAAAATAATGTTAAAATAAAATATTACAGTGGTCTAAGCAGGTATTTTCAGAACTTTTGGAAACATAGATGAACTCAAAGTACTTCTACAGAAAATAAGAACAAGTTAAAAACAAAGGAGAAGGAAAAGGAAAAAAGGAAAAAAGAAAAAAGGAAAAGGAGAAAAAGAGAAAAAGGAGAAAAGGAGAAAAGGAGAAAAGGAAGGCTTCAACTAGATCTACAACTGATCCCACTTTTCTCCTGCACATGGTGGGGATGGGAAAAATAAAAGCCTGAGGTGTGCTTCCCAACATGCAGGGCAGCACAGATGAGGCAGCCAGGAAGCCATCCCAGTTTGCTGTTAGCTGTGCTGTGTCAGCAGCACACAGCCCACCCTTCCCTCTGCCATGGATCCACCACAGGAGCATCCCACGTGCCTGGTGGGCAGCTGGATCTCAAAGGCATGAGCAGTGAGAAGGGAGGAGAATGAAGAATTTGGCTCTTAACTGGAATGTACCTCATCAAGACTTATGTTGATTGGGAGATGTCTCAGGTATCTCATTTATGCCAGTGACAGTGAATGGTGATGACTGCTGTTTATTAATGTAAATTTGGCTTAATGGGGAGGCATTCAGCAGGTGCCAAGTAACTGCATGGTCAGTTGACTCTGTCAGGTCAAATTAGACTCAAATGTTAGGTTTCATTAAAAAAAAAGAAGCATTTTCTGGTGCTAAGGCCAGCRTAAAACACTTAAAAATGTAAAAAACCAAAAACATAGAAACAATAAGCTTAAAACAGCCTTTGCAATAACAACATTGCCTTTGCTAAGACTGAGATAATTTTGGTTTACACTTGAAAAGGTCACCAGGGTGGTGAGAATGCTCTTGCCACACAATACCATGGAATAAATGCATTTYCTACAATGCCTACAGATAACGTGATATCACAACTTTCACTGCTGTTTCACCTACCATGAATGGGTCCAGAAGGGACTGAAAGTCAAGCACCAGGCAAACAAATTACACTGTCTGGGCTCTGTTGTTTTAGATCAGTAGCAAACTGTGAAGATACAGCAGCCTGGAAACGCTGCGCAGTCTGAGCTCTTGCAGTGGCCTTTACGAGCAGGCAGCAGAAGTGGCACATGCAACCATGGCCCCACCTCAGCCCCTTGGCTTCCTTCCAGTCTGTGCTTTACTCCAGTGCACAGGCAAGAGCACAACRAGAAATGGCTCTTCTGGTTATGAAAACCAGGTTTGGCCATGTCCCAGATGCTGCAATTCTGGGCCTGCCTGAGTATTGCTTGGATATGAGAAGGACACTGTCTGTCCTCAGCTGGTCATGTCTATTGTCAGGCACTTTCAAATCAGTGAGGAGGATATTTAACAGCTCAAGTGAGTAGATAGCTTAATTTTCCTTATAAGAGGTTGTGGTTTTTTTCTTTTTTTTTGGTAGCTGAAGAGTACTTAATATTTTGCAACAGTTATTCCTTCCTAGCAGACACACTGTTTGGAAGACACAGAATTTTTCCTCAAACTGGTTCAAACAAAAGGAGTCTCTTCATGCTCATGTGAAATTGCTGACCCTTCCCAAATGATGCCAAGGCAGGTGTGATGCAACCCAAAGCTGGCAGCAGCACCATCATCACTGCTGGTTCTTCAGCGAGGTAGGGACTGACAGAGCACAAGAGGGTCTCTGCCTTTAATAACTCAGCAATTAGAAATGAAGTCGATTATAGCTGAGAGAGTCTCTTGTCAAGGATATGAATGTTATCCTTGACCAGYATTGSAAACATGTAAGCTATTTCTGCTTATAGATGATGATCTRAAAAATGTGAAGCTAATAGAGTGTGCGTGAAAATTAGGGCAGGGRAGAATTTAAGAGGAAGGAARGGAAAGATGAAGGAACAGAGGAAGRCAATGAAAGACAAAAAGGACAAATATTTTTTAATTTATTAGTTTTGTGTAAGAAAATAAGCCTTTCCAGTCAMAGAATAGTTTTAACACTTAGTATAACCATAGTATACTTCATCAAGGAGCAGAAGAACTTCGATTTGATCTTTCAGTACAAAGTGAAACACTTATTAGTAAAGGTACCAGCATAAATAGCTATTTTAAAGTAGTTCTAAAAATCTGTGGACCATATTTTATGCTTACCTACCCTACATAGATTGAGTCCACCTGCTGAGATAAATTCTTCATGAAAAGATATTTGAAGGATAATAAATCTTATTTTTTCTTCAGTGATACATTAGGTGTAAGATGACTATAATTTCTCTTTGTAAGGATTCTTGCTCAAAGAATTCCTTCTTCCAGAAGAGTATAAACAAAAGTGTAGGAAAAATTAGACCAAGACACAAAAAAAGATGTAATCATAACAACATTGTATATTTTTCTATTATTCTGATTGTTCTTGGRGGAGAGAGACTGAGAGAGCAAAAGAGAAGAAAACACAACTACTAGCCTCTAAAACTTACAGGAAATTAATAACAGCATCTGTGGGGTTTTTCTATAATAGTGAAATTTTCCCTGCTGTTCTGAAAAAAAGAAGAGCATAAAGCAACAGAACATCAGTTGGTGTAAATCATCATAGCTCCAATAAAAGACTGTTCTTTTCCCAATAATTTTAATAGGGAAAAATATACTTACATTGATCYAGTGCTGGACAAAATTTGGAATGTATGTGCAAGACACATTTTTATTTTTAATATGATTTTTGCAGCATCAATCACTGGGATCTTTGAGGGGCTCAGAAATCTTGTCTCCTTCCCTTTCTGACACAAATCTGACAGAAATGGAAGCAAAACTGGTGATAGTGAAAAGAGGCAGAGAGCAAATGGCTGGGCCAACAGCCCAGGGAACTTAATGGGCATTGAGGTTTGGGCAGACATCTATGGGATTGGGATGAAGCTGAAAGTGCCACAYGCTGCCTGGATACTGTCATGCTGTACACAGCAAGATCTCTGGCAAAACATGCCAAGAAGGTGCCTAAACTCCTGGTGGGGCCTTCAAGCTCCCAGCTGCCCATCCCATCAGGGCAGGATGATGGGCAGGAATGCAGAGCCCTGTCTGAGCCAGGCACCAGCCCACAGGTCTCCAGCCAGGTAGGGAGGCAGAGGGGACAAATCCAGGCAAGGGGGATTTGTCCAGAGGGACAAATTTCTGCCCCTCTGAGCCAGAGGAATTCCTCTTGCTGATGACTGCCAGGGCTCCTGCCAGAAAGAAAACACTACAGAGAAACAGATTTGGCACAAATATATCTACAAGAACTRATTTTTCTACCTGCCTCATGCAAAGGACAGGGCAAGAAAYAGCACTCTGTATCTGTGCCTCAYTTTTCATTATTGGGATRATTGCCACTCATGGTAGTGGGRACATCCCCACCTCTGACATGCYRAGCTCTTTATCCAGCTCTGCTCTCACATGGCAAACGCTTCCACCCACTGCCTTTGCACCTGGCTTTCCAACCTGTGGTATTACAAGAGGCTGTCTGGTGTTGCCCCAGTTTTTAATTTCCCCAGCCTTTTTCTGCCATCGAGATAAATCCAGACTTAGAGATGCAAAGAAAGAATGAGTAACCATTGCTAAAGGCTTGTTAGAAAAATCATAGCTAGAAAGGCCATAAATTCCATMTTTACAATGCCAGCTATTCACAGCATGGCTCTATTGAATCACTGCACATGTGCTTTTTAAAGTCCACAGACTTCTGGAAGGACGCTATCTGCATGAATCACAGGTTTCAGTGGGAGCTGGTTGGTACCTCTTGTTCACTTGTAATTGTTTACACAGCATTGGAGGGGGTGGGGGGGAGTTGCTGGAAATATCAGCAAACCTTCAATTGTCCACCTKACCTAAAGAAAGMAGAGGGTGTGCTTTTGGARGGCTTTCTTTTTTYAATGCTGAGAGAAGGGAGGGRGAGKATGTCCAATTACAGCAGTTGGACAGGAACTTCATGCTAGGGATGAAGCCAGGCTGGTGCWGGACTGGAGTGACTGTGGATGTGAATTTGCTGGTAAGTGAGATGGAAAATCAGGGGCCTTTTGTGGGAATGCAAGGACCTTCTGAGAGAGAGGTGAGCCAAAGGGAAATGATCCTACCTTTCTGATTCCATATCAGCTCTTTGGGTGTGAGTGGAWTATTTTCATGGGTAAGAACTTCTGTGCAATATTCCAGAATTGAAAAGTTTCTTAAGAAAAGGAGAAGTAAAAGGCTGATGTGCTCCTTGAAACAGCTGTTCTTGTCAGTATGCTGTATTTAAAAAAAAGCAAAACTGGATGCAAATTTTTGCATTTGCAGGGACACATGTAAACCTCTGAATTTAACTGTATAAGTTCTTACTTCTTGACTCTTGCCTTGAATCCCTGCCCTGTTTCATGATCTCCCTTTTACCAGTGGTATTGTTATTTAACTGTGTATTCAAAATATTTTTGAGAGGATTTAAAAAAAATTCGTAATTTTCCTGAATTCATTGTATGAGTGATGGCTCTGTGTATGTGTGTGTCATTTCAACATACAAGAGCTATACTTGAGAAGCTGTTCACTATGTGATAACATAAATCCAGGAAATTTTGAAGCACAGAAAGGGAATAGGACTTGCTGGGCTTCACAGTGGCCCCAGTCTTACAAACAGCAGTGCACAKGAAAATTCTTCATTTGAAAACAGGTCTTCAGTGAGCTTTCATGAAGATTAAGGAGCCTGCCTAAGTGGTTGCAGGATTGTGGTTACAACTTGGAAGGAGGGTGACCTGGCATAAGTCACAAAAGGCAGTGCACCAAATGTTCCCTCAGCCACTCCTCTAAGTGAATTCARTATGATCTGAATCTGTGCCTTACACCTTATAGTCAAGGAAATCAGWATTTCAAACATAATTTAGAAAGATGATTGTCAGCACAGCTCAAAATTATTTTCTTCTCAGACTGCAGCTCCAAAAATTAAAGCAAAATAATCTCCATTTACTTACAATAATAGATGGAGAGATTAAGAAGGTTTTATTTGATTTTTAAAGACTTAATTGTTTATTTGTCYGGAATAGCTCAAGTTATTTCAAATTTATTTGGGATTAGAAATAGAGAAGTTCTGTTAAGAAAGAAGAAGCAATGGAAACTACACAAGACCAGGAATTGTACTGAGCAGAATGAGCTGTCACTGAGGGCAATGAATCAAGAGTGATAACGCTCCATGAGAGGAGGAAATGCTGAGCAGAGAGATAAAACCTGAAAATGGTGTCATAGGGTCAGGGTTATGCAACAAAATCAGAAAGCTTCTGTAYGCCATAATAGCACAAATACATAAATATTTCTCTATATTCTAGCATTTGTAAACTAACCAGRATTGTATCTTAAGTGCCCAGTAAAACCTTATTATACTTTGATTGTCCAAATGAAAATTCTGGCAATACAGTGACAAAACAGTTCAAGTAAATCTCATTTGCATACATTAACCTTCTTCCCTAAGGCACAAAGCCTTGAGTTGGTCCCTAAATTTACACATCTGAGTTACAGAAAGAGCCTAATTGCCAAAGGCACCCTAAGTAACCAAGTGGAAACAGACACRCATTTCTATAGAGTGGCTGAGATCTCAAGGGATAAATTACATTTGGGAGGGTTTCTCTTCTCTTTCAACAACTCAGAGTGAGCCAGGAGTAGCCTTGTTTTAGGCTTCTCTGTAAAAGCTTCAATGTGGCACAAAATGCCTAAYCCTCTCTGGAGTCTCTCCTTCAGAATATCAAAAGCCACAATGCACATGGCTGGTCACAGCACCTCAAAAAGAGCTGCAAGTGTTAATAGAGTCTCACCTAAGAGGAAATTTGTTTGACTGTTAGAAAAACATACATATTAAAAATAAACTGCATTTTGTATCTTTTCCCCAATCTTGGATTAATGCCTACTCAGGATAATGATAACTATTCAAGCCAGAGCTTTCAGAGAGTGGGCCTTTCAGTGAGTGAATCTGAATGATTCTCATTCAGATAGGAATTTCTTAAATTTATATAATTTTCTATCTCTGWCTTCTGACCTTATCAACACTGTTATTAGCCTGATTGGGAAAGGGTGGTGGTGCTGCTGCTGAGTCCAAATCAGCATCAGCTGCTCCTTTGCCTCATGGCATTGTCCCAATAAGAACTGAGACATCAGCCAGTCCTGATTATTGCTGTATTATTTTTAAAGTTTTTAAGACTTGCATGCTGTAGGATAASTTGTCAGGTTTTTGGGGTGGCCTGTACTTGAGGCAGGAGACAATTCTTATCCTGAAATATTCATGTTTGTCTCTGCTGCCTTGGCTAAACTTTAAGTGGTAAGCAGTCTACAGGAGACAGTCCCAAATTCAAACGTCCACTACAGATCCTTTGYCTGTAGAAAACTAAGAAACAATCCTCTYACAAAGAGGATCTTACATCTGGACTATTAGTGGGAAAACAAGAAACTGTTACTGAATATTTTTGGTAAATGGTGCCACCAATCTCATAGTTTTCAGATGGACAGGACAGAGATGCAGACTTTTTACCAAACAAACTCTTTTAAAATGAGTGAACAGAGGCAAACATCTGACTTCTCCCACARTGTCTAAGGGGTGGCATGGACAGGGCTAAATTAATTTCAGAGAGGAAGTGCCATTGTTTTTTCAGGGGAATGCTGATGAGCCAAAGGCTTAGTTTCATCCCCTGACCTCGTTGCATTACTCTGTTCAGCAGTATCTAATCCCTTAATGATTTATCTCCTTATCCCAGTCCTACAGAATTTTGCTTTTAAATTTGCAATAATTAAATGTTTGTTCTTTTCTAACTCAGTGAATAATGTGCTGCAACTTTTGCCTGGAAGACAGTCCCATAGTGTCTGGGGTTTATACTATCAAATCCAACCATGCAACTGGAAGGTGGAGTTGTGGGTGGATTTCTCTGAGGATTGTATTTCTCAGGCCACAGATGCAGATGCATTCCCATGCTTTGTGAAAGAATTCCAGGACCACCTTTGTAGGTAAAGCAACTTGTCATTCCCCTACAGAACACATTTTCAGGAGGCTGTAAATCCTCATTAGACAGTTTAATGAAATTTAATTGTTCTAAATCAAGGATTATTGTTGTATGGTTTTCTGTGTTTTGTGGAAAACATTAGCTGGACTACAATAAATGTCTTTTACTGAGTTATGTGGCCAACAGAAGACTAACCAGCTAAGACACCTCTTTCACTGCACGTCAATACACTTAGTGAAACTGCTRAAATCCCCTTTGTTCATGCCAAAGGTTTTTCTCCTTGGCACAATGCAGAAGAGATGGATGGTCATGCAGGCTATGGACAGCACTTTTAGGGGTTACTAGAAAGCTGTTGGAAGTGAGAAAGGTTCTACTTTAACCAGAAAGCTGATTCCAGGTGTTGGTTTGGGGCTTTACCTGTTGTATTTATTTCTGCAGTGGAGTCAGCATCCATGTGAATTGAAGATTACAGATACTGTACTGCCTGCTTTGGAAGCATGCTCCATGGTCAGCAAAGGACATCTCAAACCTGGGTAAGCATTTTCTTTGGAATGATGTCCAGTTTAATGTAGACCCTGAATTAAATAAGCTCTCAAAATAAGTCATCACAACTCTMGTTGCATGTGTTTTGACCTCAGTATTCCCTGGTTTCCATTTTACTGGATTTGTCAGAGGTTTGTAACTGGAAAGTTAGCATGAATATTCATTGCCTTTTTTTTTTCCTTCTCCCTAATCATGTGCTCCACAGCAAGAGCTTATAATAGGGCATGATAACCAGAGAGCTTCATATTGAAAATAAATGAATTGTCCATACAGAAAAGCATTCTGCCTAGCCATATATAGACCTTAYGTTTGCTATTTTGTGGTTTTGGTGTTAAATCTTATTTGTGGACTTGAAGTGAGTTTTCTTTTTTATATGCCTTTAGGTTTGTGCTATTTAAGCCCTGAGTGATTGCCCCTATCTCACTCTCTCCCTTCCCCCTCCTTTTTTCTTTATACAACAAAAACAAGGTCTTTGCATTAAGAATAAGATTGACCACAGGCTACTTTAACATGCCTCAGCAGCCACTGTCTCTCCCCTTTACTTCCTGTCACGTATCCATTTCTACTCATGTGAATCAATCACACCTCTCATTTATAAAATAGGCAGCAACATATACAAAATTGATATAATAAAGGAAATATTAYTGAAAGGAATAAACAAAAATAATTATTAAAAATCAAATGTTGGGTCCAGTTAAAACATTGTGCATGTTCCTCAGAGAGGGTCTTCAGTACTGTGTATCTCATGGGTGTCATTGGATGTAATTGTTGCCATGCTAAATATTCATGTATGAATAGTCTGGAATAAATTCTCTTGTAAATTGACAGAGGGCAAGTTAGAACTGTCCTTGAGTCTCTCATCTGCATCCTCATTTTTGAAAAACTGTCTCGTTTGCATGTGTGTGTGTGTGTACTTGGTTAAATTAAACAGGGAAAGCTGCTTTCTTTCTGAAACACTCTGCTGCTTCTATCACATGTTACTAGCACTGGTTATTTATATCAACTGTTTTTTGTGGGGTAGAAACTGGTTTAAAGCAATTTATAACTGGCATTAGTTCTTTGAGTTGYGCTTGCTGGCCCCACTTGATAGCAGAGTGGGCCCTGCCAGGACTGTAAACACACACAGCAAGGCAACCTCTGTGGTGTGGCACTCACCATCTGAGTGTGAGAGATGGTGAGCAGAGAGAGAACATGGCCAGGCTCACCTAGGAAGGTTACAGAAGACACTCAAACTGAACCCATATCTCCTACCCAGGGGTTTCATCATGAGTCATCCAGTCCTCTTCTCACCCAATACTCTGACACAAATATTTTGGATACAAATGCTGACAGTCATGGCARAGTATTATCCTTTCTAGTGTCCAACCCTCTCTACCAGGTGCTGTCAGTCCTTGTTTATGAGTTACAGGATCTGGATTMATATTTTCCCCTGTTTTGGTGCCATATAACCTGGAACTCTCCCCATCCCATCCTTGTTTTTCCTTCCTCCTAAATACCTGCATAATTAAGTTGGTTTTTTTTTTTTTGTGGTGGTTTTTTTTTTCCCTTCTATATGAGTACTGTTAACTTTGATATTTTATTCAGAGGAGAGAAAAAAGTGAGTGTTTGCACTCCTCTGTGTGCTGAACAYTGACACTATTAAGGTTTCTTCATTTCAGTCTTTCCCAGGTCTAATTACTTGCCCACAGTTCTTTCTCAGATTTGAACAGTGYTCTGAGCACCTCAGCTCCCTCCTCTGGCCCCTGCTCCCCGTGTCTGCACTCACAGGGTCACTGCTAGATGTCTTTGTTGGGGCAAGGGGGCCCCTGGTGACTTGCCTGGGTGCAAAGACCTGTGTCAGGCTGCTGATCCTATGCTGCCTTAATCCTTTCTGTGTCAGTTTGGTGTTTTTAGGATTGTACCTGTGGTGGTTGGACCCTGGCTTGAGGCCAGCTGCCCACCAAAGCTATCCTACCATTCCCCTCCTCAGCTGGAGAGGGGAGAGAAAATTTTATGAATGGTCCATGAGTTGAGATAAAGACAGGGAGAAATCAGTCACTAATTACCATCAGGGACAAAACAGACTTGACTTAATTGAATTTATTACCAATCAGATCAGAGCAGGATAATGAGAAGTAAAACAATTATTAAAAACACYTTCCCCCTGCCTCTCCCTCCTTCCCAGAGTTAACTTTATTCCCAATTCTCTACCTTCTCTCAATGGTGCAGGGGAATGGAGGTTATGGTCAGTTCACCACCTGTTTTTTCTGCAGCTGCTTCCTCCTCAGGAGTCTTTTCCCTGTTCCAGTGTGGGCTTCCCCACACAGGAGACAGTTCTTCACGAACTTCTCCAATGTGAGTCCTYCCCACAGTTCTTTATGCTACAGCATGGTCTCCTTTCCCCCTCTGTGCAGCCCTCCAGGAACAGGCTGCTCTGGAGCGAGCTCCCCTTGGGTCACAGCCTTCTCTTGGGCATCCACCTGCTCTGGGGTGGGGCTCCTCTGGSGGCTGTGAGTGGATCTCTGTGGACTGTCCTCCAGGGACTGCAGCCATCCCCGTGGACCTTCCTGAGCTGCAGGGGCACAGCTGCTTCACCACGGGCTTCACCGCGGACTGCAGGGAAGCACCCTCCAGAACTTGCAGCCCTTCCTCCCACTTGGCTGACCTGAGTGCCTGCAGAGCTGTTCCTCTCATGCATTCTTACTCCTCTCTCCTCTGGCCACAATTACTTCTGTGCAATAACTTCTCTTTTCTCCCCCTCTTTCCTAAACATGTTRTCACAGAGCTTCACAATGCCTCCAATCGCTCCCAGCAGCAGTAAGACACAATCCTCTGCAGACCTTGATTTACGGGTGCCTTTTAGCCAAAACCAACACGTGCTTGTGCTGCTGCAGAGAACCACAATCAAACAATCCCCAACATTTGTCTTCCTGTCCAGTGGACAAGCTGGTTTAAGGGCAGGACCTCTACTAACCAAGGAACTGGTAGAGACCTTTGTGGTGKCAGAGCGGCATTTTGCAGACCCAGGACTGAAACCAAAGGGTTTCTGTGCAGGTGCCATGTGGTTTGGCTGGCATCCATGAGGAGAAAGATAAAATATAATAGTGTGCTATGCTTTCTTATATGTATGTATTTGGGCAGATTATAGTTTAACTTAGAAATTTGCACCAGGCAGAAAGTACTTAATCAAATTCATAACCACAGTTGTGCAGCAGAGCCATGGTATCTCAAGGCTGTAAACCTTTGAAAGTGAACTTCTAGGCCATTTGGAGGAGTGACAAGCTGCTCATCATRAGCTGGCAGGAGAATCAGCAGTGCTGCAGGACACCCAGGCTAGGAGTGGGCAGCAGAGCTGGATGTAGGACAYGCTGATCCTCCTCTGTCAGCAGAGAGAAATGGTCTCTTCATAGCTCTTGTTGCCCAGTGAGCTGCATGATGGCTTGTACTGGCAGGAACTTGCTTTGTTGGCAAGGGAAACTGCCCCTGCTGCTGCTCAGGAGAAATCCTGCATGGGGCTGAGCCTGGGGCAGAGAGGCAGCCCCTGTGCTCATGGGGCCCTACCCTTGGAAATAAAGGGGACATACCAGACCACCACATATTAGGGCTAAAAAATCTGAAAACTCTGAAATTCTAAAAAACTTCCCTCTGGCTGTAAAGAGGAAGAACAAAATGGTGCTGGATTTTTCAGGGTGAGGTGAGGGCTGTTTTCTGACAGTGGGACAGGCAAGGCTTTTTGGGGCCAGGAGCAGAGAGACCCGTGCTGGCTGGAATGTGCAGTTAGCAGCACAGACACACTTTGCTCTGGAGGTGAGGTGGTAAGATATATTTTTTTAATTATTGAGCTGTGTACACATTATGAAAYCATTATAGAACCAAAGTATATAAAATTCCAAATTGCAAATACAGGCTTATACAAAGGGGTAATAAAATAAATAATGCATTAACTAGCTCCAGTACTCTGCATTCATAGACAGTAATGGAACCATATACATCAGWGGCCATAAAAATGCATACATTAAACAGGGTGCACAGTGGTAACTGAGGGTTCATCTYGATGCTTCCTGACTGCCTGAGAGTCTWTTAGTGCTGGGGGMTGGGAACTCTATTTGCTACTTAAGCAATTATTGATTGAGAGAGGGAAATACAAACCTCACAGACCAGGCTGGTAGGAAAAAGGGTGAGAACTTACCTTGACACAACACATTAACACTGTAAACAAAGTGGACTTTGAAGGTCATTATGTATGACCACTATGTGCTGTAATGCAGAATCTATCTTGGTGTGGGACACCAACAGAGAGGACAGCAACAGGTGGAACAGCAGCACATTTTGCATGTGCAAGAAGGAGGTGTCCTCATCAATGGTCATTCTGCAGATTTTGACAGGGGAAAAAWTTTTGCTCTAGAAATAAACATCCCATAATTCAGAAAAACTATGGGGCAAGATCCTTCTCTGGCTCCTGTACAGTGTGGCAGCACTGGTGTAGCCCAGGTAGCCTTTGTCAGAGGTGGCCGTGTGATACCTTTGTATGTGCCAGAGTTAGGTCTGGCTGGGTTTAGACTGCAGTGCTCTTCTCCMATGGTTGTGGATGTGTTTATTCATGTCACTCCATTACAACAGATTTTCCTGGAACCTGCATGCTGCAGGGAACATCTAAGTTTCTGCATATACAAAGGAGAACAGAATATTTGGCCAAGGGCCTAAGATCCAGTCCCACCTCACTTCAGGCAAGAATAGTTTCCATACTCTCTTGTGCGTTTTCCTGAAGCCTCTTTGTTTTTATTTCTGTGCATATGGTGTTGTGACCCTGAGAAATAGCAGTGTGCAAGTGCTCTGCTGCAGAACCCTTGCTCTTTGCATAGTCCCTCAATRGGAGAGTTTGGCATGCTAGGGTCTGTGCATCAAATGGCTTACAGGAGTGGCCTACTTGGAAAATTTGGGGAATCTTATGAATAGAAAGAATCTGAAAAAACCCCCAGAAAACCCCATCAGAAGAATAAAAAAAGCATGTATATATATATATATGATATTATTATGATAGCCATCTGATAACATCAAATTAATTAACATAAAAGTAAAGCCTTGACAGGGTTTTCTGTTGGTTCTTTACTTCCAGTGTGGCAGACAGATTCATGCCCAGAAATGTTTTCACTCGGTTTAGGAACCATTCTAAAGCAGGATTTTTTGTCTGTTTGATTGAGTGATATGAATGTCATTATCCACTTGCTGGCACTAAAAATTCATAGTGGGGTTCTATTAAGTCTCCTTTCATTWAAAAAATTCTAATATCTTGAGGAAGGAAAAGGGAATTGGAAAGTGAAGTAGAAGAGAGGTTTGGAGACTTCCTTATTGCTATGTCTGCTTTCTCTTTGTCAMGTTTTTAATCTGATGCAAGTAAATATTATTCTTTTGATTTTACTGACTTCTAGTAAGATAAGGATAGAGCACTGTAATCATATAATGTCATATGAGGCACAGCTTACATCCTCATTTTTTTTCTGTCTACAGACAAAACATATGTTTTGTTCTTGAACACCACTAACTGAACCTGTCCTTCTGTCCCTTGCTCTCTTTCTGGGTCAGGCTCYGATCTCCATTTCCCTGATACTCAGCTAACAGGTTTATGTTGGTGTGGAAACTGTGCTCTGTTTACACTGATGGCACAGAGACTCCGGCTCCTGGCTCACTCTTCTCCACTTGCACAAACTCAAATGTGAGCCGTCCATTAAATTTTAATAATTAGTTTAATGGGGGGATTAAAAGTTAGAACAAATTGTTTTGAAATAGATATACTGAGCAGATGCCATGCCATCTCAGGTACACTGAGTTGACATGCATTCTGTTTAAAAATGCTGTATGATTTCAACTATTAGAAGGGTTTGGAAAGTGTTATACCCTTGACARTGACCTGTATTACAATTAAAGCTCATGATTATTTGCCCAAGAAGACAACAA
This sequence comes from Alauda arvensis, assembly GCA_902810485.1. Lineage (NCBI taxonomy): Eukaryota > Metazoa > Chordata > Aves > Passeriformes > Alaudidae > Alauda > Alauda arvensis. The sequence continues at coordinate 1,626,911 of CADDXX010000059.1, forward strand.
GATTTGCTATGTAATTTGAGAAGCATTTAGGATATTGCTACCCATGTTGCAAGCTGATTATAAATAAAGTTCAGCAGAATTGCTTCCATCAGAAAATCAGAATTCACAGTCAAATAAAGTGTACAACCCTGATGTGTAGATGCTTCTAACTGCTACTGTACATAAATCAGATTCTGCTTAGCAACTGCTGCATATCATGTTTATTAAACACCTTCTGCTTATTACAGCAAAGGGTACTAAAAATTCTTCATGAAATTTTCTCAAATATCTTTTCACATCTTGGATATTTTTTAAAGGTCTCATTGCAGTGAACAGAATCCTTCTGCGGAAATGGTACTTGGGGGCTCTCAACATGTGCTTCCTGTTCCAGTCAGTCACATGGAAAATGTTCTCAGTTTACAAACCAGACAAATTGTTTTGTGTTGTTGCTTTAGTCCTAAGGCTCAACCCAGCATAAGGAGAATCAGGCTTCCTACTTTCAATATCATTGAGCATTTTGTTAGAAGTAATGCTCTTTATGAGTTCTGGGAAGTATTTGAAAAAAGGCTATTTCATAAGGAGGCAAACTTGCCTCTGTGTCCCAGAAGGATGCTGGAGCAAGTGACAGTTCAACAATGAAAACAACCCTTTACTCATCAGTGATTCCTTGGCACAAGCCTCTGCTATGAAATAATTTCTCAGGGCTAGTCCACCATTTCGTAAGTGACACGTATTCATCACAGTTTCCCACATTTACCCACTGCAACAGGCCTTTTAAACTAGTCACAGATGCTAAGGGGGTCTGATAGATTGAAAATGGTCAGCTGCATACTCTGACAGCCATTACTGTCACAGTGTATTCTGAAATGTCAGGCTCCATTTATATCTCACAAAAATAAAATAGTACTAGAAATATCAGCTTTGAAATGACTTTCAGTCCATCTCTTGCAGCTCCTTCTCTGCTCTGCTCTTGTCCCAAGCTTTTCTTGACTGTTGGGTGTTTGTCTCTTCTTGATCTCTGTCTTCTAGTTGTAGTACTAGAAGACAGTACTACATCTCTGCARCTTCTGCCAAGCTGGCCACAAAGTGTTGCTGATGTGTTTATGCAGCTAGCTGGGATGGAAGAACTCTGGAGTGTTAACCAGACCCTCTAGGCAGGGTGTCTGGCCAAATGCTTCTGTGGACTCTGGCGATTACAGCTCTGAATTATTCCTGGCATACATACATATATATTTATATACATAYATATATACACATTATACTGCATTCTTTGCTGTACTCCCCTAGGCTCATGTGCAGGACTGTGCTGATGAGAGTGCTCACAGGGCAGCAGCASCAGCACATGTGCTATACAGACATASCCAGAACACTGCCAAAAGGCTGCACCTCTTCCACCATGGATGAGGATACGGCCACTGGAACTAGTCTATCAAATCTGAAGTGGATTTGTTTGATTCATTGCATGCAAAGCTAAATGAAGTAGCAACACAGAGATTATGGCACTGCAGAACATAGTGGCCCAGGTCTCCAACAGGACAGGTGTGAAACTTGTAGCAGGGCTCTGTACAGTCACTCTTTTCTCTAGGACTGTGGTTGGCATCAGCTCAGGCTTTGATCTGTAAATCTACTGATTAAYGCTCCTCTATATGAAGAAGTACCTCTTGGGGACTGAGAGCCATGCACCTCTTCAATCATACAGCCAAATGCTCCCTGGATGAATTGTGTGGGAAATGGACATAACCAATCTGGGTTATGATGAAGAACCTCTATCCCAGGACAGAASAGTCTTCCTCAGCAGAAAGTCTCACTCTGATCATACTGCAGCATGCCTTGTGGCTTTTTTACAGATCAATTATTGCTTGATTTACTATACAGGGAGTGGGAAATTGGGAGAAACTCTGGGAGGTTTTGTGACACGATAAATCTTAGAAGCTCTTTATCATAATTTATAAACTYTTTTCCCCTACTAATTGTGCACATTTCTTAGCTGCAGAGCTCCTGTCTGCAATACAAGCAGTGAAAAATGTTACCTGGATAAGAATATATTTACATAATCATGAGCTAATTACTGTTTGTCATAAGTAAAATCAAGGAATTATTACCATGCACAACTTGTTTAGTTGTACATGGATACAGTTGAACTGCTGCCTTGTCCTACCCTAGAACTGGTTATATTTGCAAACAGTGTGCAAAAAAGCACTCTGCTAACAGCCAGATGCACTTTCTGTTTTAAGATGTGCTGCTCCCTCTCTTCACTCTGCTTTTTTTTTTGGTGGCATTCCTCCTGATTTAGTCTRGTTTTCATGTGGGTGGAATCTGGCATAAAAAATATGTAAAGAGCTTTATACCCATCTGCATCAAAGGTGCTGTATAGATACCAATTAGCAATAATGACATTCAAGCACTTCAGGTGTATTTGAAAACAGTTGGCAGTGCTTGATGATAGAAATACAGAAYGACTATATCCTCAGTTAGGTAAACTGGGATAGCCCTATTAATTCCAGCTGAGCCATACCAGTTTATCTCAGCTGAGGATCTTGAGGATCTGACCCCCAAAATCAAGTCTCTCTSCAGCAGCAACTCAGGACCCAGCCAAATGCACATTATAGGTCCCTGTTTTAATTAAAGAAGTGGAAATTATTTTCTATTTTGGAAAGTTGTTGGGAATGATATATGGATAACAGCTTGAGAATTCAAATTATGCCACAGATCAGCATGACCTGCAAGAAGCAAAAATGTTTTGACTACTACTCTAAGCAAAATCAGGATGGATGTCATAGATTATCCTTGAATGCACAAATCCATAGCTGCATGTTTTATACTGTTTATAAGTAGCTTTATTAACTGAAGTTGACTGCTAAATTTCCGTGCTTGTTTGGGAAAACTTCAAAAGTAAACAGTGGCAAAGAGCACTGTGCTATTTTTCCACAGTTAAAGTTTTGCACATTTTTTCGTGCATTTCAGAATTTTTTTGTACCTATGATCAAGGTAAAAGAACAAACCTAAAAGAATYACAGYTAGTCTTTGATTTTTGGAAGCATTGTGTTATGTACAATGCACTGAAGCATCAATCATRCTGATATGATATGAACAAGACACATAAAAGGATRATGTTCTCTGA